>CAWUFW010015485.1:0-358815 GCA_963921515.1 Calotriton arnoldi | reverse complement strand
TAGGAACTACGAAATCCTCAATGATGACCCAACAGAGGAGATACGGGTGCGGGTTTTAGGGATGGTAGAAGAAGCTATGGCACATGATTGGGTGTCTAGGAAGGAGGCTGAATTCCTGATTCAGAAATCGCCCAGAACACCATATTTCTACACCATCCCTAAAATCCATAAAAATCTGGAAAACCCCCCCGGTCGTCCCATTGTGTCAGGGATTGGTTCTATCTTGGAACCACTATCCAAATTTGTGGACGCATTCCTCCGCCCGTTGGTCCAACAAACAGGTACCTACCTCAAGGACACCAAGGCCGTCCTACAACTCCTCGATGGTCTCCCTTTTGACCCAGATCAACACCTCCTGCTGGGGCTTGATGTGAAAAGCTTGTATACAAGCTTACCGCATGACGAGACTTTGAACATTATAGAGGAAGTACTATTTACCACACCATAGGAGTATCACACACCTCGTAACGTGGTCATGGAATGTGTATCTCTGGCCCTAAAGAAAAATTTCTTTCTATATGAGGGGACATACTATCTACAGAAGCACGGGACCAGCATGGGGAGCACCTTCGCTCCCAGCTTGGCTGGTCTTTATCTACACCATCTCGAGACCAGCAAGATACTGCACCAGGATAACCCGTTCTACAACAACATCGTAATATGGAAACGCTACATTGACTATGTACTTGTAATTTGGAGAGGTGACGCTGAATCCATCGGAGCGTTCATGGCCTGGCTCAACCAACAGAACACCTATCTTAAGTTCACACACACAACGTCAAACACCAATTTGGTGTTCTTAGACTTAAACATCTATCCGGACAGTGGCACGCTTAAGACAACCACGCATTTCAAACCCACCTCGAAAAACTGCCTGTTACTGTACAATAGTTTTCATTCTCGACACCTCCGGGATAACCTCCCCTATGGACAATTCCTTCGTCTCCGGAGGAATTGTTCTGAACTCACTGACTTCAAAAAACAAGCCTCCGACCTGAAAACGAAATTACTGAAACGTAATTATCCAGAACAGATCATCAAAAGAGGGTTGAAGAGGGCGAGGAACAATAATAGAGACGCACTCTTGGAAGACAGAACACCAAAAGAACAGGAAGTAAGACCGATATGCGTCACCACTTTCAATACACACTCCAACCAAGTGTCTAAAATAGTGAACAAACACTGGAGAATTTTGAACTGCGGAAGTCTCAATTTACCAAAACCCATGTTTTCCCACAGAAGGGGCAGGAATCTGAGGGATATCCTAGTCCATACGAGACCTCGTGTGACTCCCACAATGGATTTTTCAAACTCTATCCTCCCTCCTGTCCAAGGCCACTATCCTTGTGGCAATTGTAGTACATGCAACCTTACAAAAGGAGTAAAAACATCAAATTCAGGAATGGCACAGTATGGGAGCAAAGAAAATTCACAAACTGCAATAGCAGAAACGTGATATATATGGTCACGTGCCCATGCAAGTTGGAATACATCGGAATGACATCAAGACCGGTGAGGATTCGCATTGGAGAGCACAAAAGTAACGTTCGCTGCAAAAAGAGCACCACCAAGATGGCCACACACTACCTAATCATGGCCCACAGCGTGGATGATTTACAATGGACAATCATTGAGCAACTCAACAATGAGAACGGTCTACTAGAGAAAGAGCAGCGATGGGTGTTCCGTCTGGGCACCCATATAACAGGTCTTAATGACGACATACCTTGGGGACAACTGTCTTGAACCAAGGCGTGAACACTAACTGGCCCCAACGTAACCAGAGTAACCCTGTATGACCTATGTTTATAGGTCAGAGGTGGCCTTATCAACTCTTGGACAATAAGCCGCCATGTATTTGTTTTCCTCGTCATTATCTATACCCCATTCCACCATTTCGGCGGGGAGCTGCCCCGAGTGCGTACGGACTTACTCACTAAGCATCCTGCAATATCGGGGCACTGGCAGCAGTGCCACTGCATTTTGCCATTGAACTTCTAATCCTTAACTACTTATCATCATTTGCACCCCCGTGGCATATGAGCCTGAGGTTTTTCCTTCCCCCCCAAATGTGCATCCTTTTTTCCACCCCCTCAATTTACCTTAGGCACAGGGTACCGAAGGGCTGTGTCCGTCTTGAACTTCAATTGAACGGGACCAACATATGCCATTTTTACACCATTATTATGTGCTATTCCCTCGTACATATATTTTTTCAATAGATTTACGGTCCCTCATACGGACCATACAACGTAAACTATGAAGTCTCCTAGTTCTGGATTATAAGGTTGACTTTCTAGTTTTTACTAATGGGTTTATCCACTGAGCACAGGAAGTGACTCCAGTTCACTTCCGGGTTAACTCTTAACATCAGGTTATCACTCTAGTGCTTAGCTCAAACCGCCCTGGCGCAGGAAATGACCCGCAACCACTTCCGGGTGAATTTGGACAAGTGACACAGGTGCAATCGGTTTGGCCGGCAACTCGGCAATAACTACCAATTAATGGCACTATATAAAGGGTCCTCCCCGCGGTCTCAGCACACCACGGAGCCGCGTGTAGGCGTTGAATTGAGCGAGGCAGTGTTGACAAAACTGTAAGTACGGCATAGCCGCATAGAAGGAACAGTCAGAAACGCTGACTTCGAGACTCTAAATACTTCCTTTCTCCCCCCCCCGCATTGTCTCTTCTGGACAGAATTCAGTTGCGACACCCTTCCCACCCGTTCTCAAGGCTCATGGAGCATTGTCTCCTAAATAACTAAGCATACCAGACTTTTCTCCACTCCATTTTTTACAAAAATATAGAGTGTGTGCTTTCTGTTTAGTGTGAGAATGTCTTGTCCGTCATTTTTTCCACAGGTCACTGCACTAATGGTTAATAGACGATTATGGCTAAGGACACAACATTCACCTTGTGGTACACTTTCCTTACAGGTGACACGTGTTTGCGCAGAAGGAGGCGCATTTTTACAGTTTGTAATTAATTGTGCTTTCTTTTTTCAGATTAACAATTAGAATACCAAATGGGTATTGTATACAGTGCCTGATTACTTGCATTTTCACTCATTTGTACATATCACTAGTTTCACTTTATCGATATCTTTCTCGGTAACATAGTGAGTACTGAGGGGATCAGTTATAGTCCTGATGAAGAAGCCCCAGAGCTTCGAAACATGTTGACTTGATCAGGAGTATCCGCACATTACACGCAGGACATCTCCGACCCACTGCTTTTAATAGGACCAGCTCCAGGGAATATTAAAGTTTCTTAGTCCACAGGGGCCAGGTTCTTTTTAATCTCACTTTTCTCACTCACCCTTGACCCTTCCTCTCACAACTCCTACACCACACATAGTACTGAAGATCAGTGCTCCCGCGTAGTCGCAGGTCGTAGCACGCCCCGTTCCGCAGCGGGACGAGAAGACCCCCATGATGAAGCATGACACCAAGGGCCCTTTTGGTGTGTGAGGGGTATTTAAGCAAACACTGTGTGCTTCCAACCAATGTAGGAGACACACCTTTGTCAATGAGAGAATTTCCATTGAAAAAAACCCATCTACAGGTGGATCCTTGTGTTTTGTATAGATTTCCAGGGGAGGACGTATCCACCTCCAGTGCCCGTTAAGGACACTACCTCTTCACTCCCTCTATTGTTTTTTGTAGCTATTTAGACAGCGTGCAGCTGTGGGAGTATACCAGTAATTCTGGATATTGGGGAACATCGGCTAATGCACCAAAAGTCCCGGTCTTAAAGACAAAGACCAACAATATATCATTTAAAACACACACATACACACATTTAGAAGACACACACACACTTAGACCTACAATCCTTCATCGAATCATGGCCGAGGGAGCAGGTCTCACCTTTGATGAAGAGGAAATTGACAGGATTTTGGCAGCCATTAACCCCTTTGAGGGATTAAGCAGCACAGATCCAGGTCCGAGCAATGCGGACTGGGATGAGTTGGCTAATCTGAGGAGAACCCAGATAAAGACAGCACTGCACGGCTTACTGATGACTGAATACCTGAGGGCGAATGTGGCACCACAGGGCCTGATAGTCCGGAATGAGCCGTTTATATTCCAGCATGACAAGACATTAAAAAAGGACTGGTCACTAATATCGCGGCATTGTACCCGGGACTGGCTGGTCCTTATCATCAAGACAGCCACCCGTTTGGCACAAGAATTAAAGATCGATATTCAGAAATTGGAGGTCCAACTGAAGAGCTACCAATCGACCACTGTTTTGAAGAAAAGACTGGACGAACTCAACCAGCAGATGTGTGAGTTCGAAATCTCATTGAAACAGAGCAAATACAACAAATTAAAAAAAGGACACTGCATGTTTCAGCCATGACGAGTCTACCCTTACACACGGGACGATTATGTAGCCAAGAAAACTAGCAGTGAACAAGGAACGGACAGCGACCTGTCGGACACAGGATCCAACGATTCCTACTCGAGTAGAGGGAGTAATCCTAGAAACCAGAGAGGAGGAGCACAATACCAGAGGCCTTACAATCCAAGACGAAGAGGATGGGGCAATTACCAAGGCCCACCCGCCTATGCACCCTACCCCTACGGCCCACCACTGATGGGTGGCCCATTCCATCACTGGAACCCCCCACCACAAGAATTTTATTATTACGGACCACCTCCTTTTTTAGGAGTGCGCCCGGGCCCACCAAGAGAAAGGAACCGGAGAGGCAACCAGGTCCACTGGGACACCGAAGCGGAGGAAACACCGAGAGTTTCAACGAGGAGCATGACGGCGACATCGAACAACCAACCATCAACCAGCAGGAAGGGCAACTAGTAGTCAATTTGACAGAGCACGAACTCACAGAACCCCAAAAATGTGTCCTGGAAAAAGGCCTGGGATTTGTCCCCTCTAACAGGATGGACAAATTCAAGCTATGCTTGGAAATGAAGGAGTTTATCCGCAAGCTGAAACTACGAGCTTTTTTTGAAAACAAGGAAACACCAGAAGGCCAGGTATCTGACACTGGACTACGACTAAAATCTACCTTCACCCCACTGGACTCAACACTGCCAGTAGAACTACTAGCTTTCGAAAAAGCAGTGATGGAGGAACTGACTAGTATACCGACTGAAGTAAATACCACCTTCCAGAACACATCACGGCTGGAAAAAGAAGCATTACAACAACTGGCTGACAATACAGACATCGTTATAAAGCCTGCTGACAAGGGGGGAGCAATAGTAATTCAAACAACAAACAAATACGACACCGAATGCAGAAAACTTTTGGAGGATCGTAGGAACTACGAAATCCTCAATGATGACCCAACAGATGAGATATGGGTGCGGTTTTTGGGGATGGTAGAAGAAGCTACGGCACATGATTTGGGTGTCTAGGAAGGAGGCTGAATTCCTGATTCAGAAATCGCCCAGAACACCATATTTCTACACCATCCCCAAAATCCATAAAAATCTGGAAAACACCCCCGGTCGTCCCATTGTGTCAGGGATTGGTTCTATCTTGGAACCACTATCCAAATTTGCGGACGCATTCCTCCGCCCGTTGGTCCAACAAACAGGTACCTACCTCAAGGACACCAAGGCCGTCCTACAACTCCTCAATGGTCTCCCTTTTGACCCAGATCAACAGCTCCTGCTGGGGCTTGATGTGGAAAGCTTGTATACAAGCTTACCGCATGATGAGACTTTGAACATTATAGAGGAAGTACTATTTACCACACCATGGGAGTATCACACACCTCGTAATGTGGTCATGGAATGTGTATCTCTGGCCCTAAAGAAAAATGTCTTTCTATATGAGGGGACATACTATCTACAGAAGCACGGGACCAGCATGGGGAGCACCTTCGCTCCCAGCTTGGCTGGTCTCTATGTACACCATCTCGAGACCAGCAAGATACTGCACCAGGATAACCCGTTCTACAACAACATCGTAATATGGAAACGCTACATTGACGATGTACTTGTAATATGGAGAGGTGACGCTGAATCCAGTGGAGCGTTCTTGGCCTGGCTCAACCAACAGAACACCTATCAAACACCAATTTGGTGTTCTTAGACTTAAACATCTATCCGGACAGTGGCACGCTTAAGACAACCACGCATTTCAAACCCACCTCGAAAAACTGCCTGTTACTGTACAATAGTTTTCATTCCCGACACCTCCGGGATAACCTCCCCTATGGACAATTCCTTCGTCTCCGGAGGAATTGTTCTGAACTCACTGACTTCAAAAAACAAGCCTCCGACCTGAAAACTAAATTACTGAAACGTAAATTATCCAGAACAGATCATCAAAAGAGGGTTGAAGAGGGCGAGGAACAATAATAGAGACGCACTCTTGGAAGACAGAACACCAAAAGAACAGGAAGTAAGGCCGATATGCGTCACCACTTTCAATACACACTCCAACCAAGTGTCTAAAATAGTGAACAAACACTGGAGAATTTTGAACTGCGGAAGTCTCAATTTACCAAAACCCATGTTTTCCCACAGAAGGGGCAGGAATCTGAGGGATATCCTAGTCCATACGAGACCTCGTGTGACTCCCACAATGGATTTTTCAAACTCTATCCTCCCTCCTGTCCAAGGCCACTATCCTTGTGGCAATTGTAGTACATGCAACCTTACAAAAAGGAGTAAAAACATCAAATTCAGGAATGGCACAGTATGGGAGCAAAGAAAATTCACAAACTGCAATAGCAGAAACATGATATATATGGTCACGTGCCCATGCAAGTTGGAATACATCGGAATGACATCAAGACCGGTGAGGATTCGCATTGGAGAACACAAAAGTAACGTTCGCTGCAAAAAGAGCACCACCAAGATGGCCACACACTACCTAATCATGGCCCACAGCGTGGATGATTTACAATGGACAATCATTGAGCAACTCAACAATGAGAACGGTCTATTAGAGAAAGAGCAACGATGGGTGTTCCGTCTGGGCACCCATATAACAGGTCTTAATGACGACATACCTTGGGGACAACTGTCTTGAACCAAGGCGTGAACACTAACTGGCCCCAACGTAACCAGAGTAACCCTGTATGACGTATGTTTATAGGTCAGAGGTGGCCTTATCAACTCTTGGACAATAAGCCGCCATGTGTTTGTTTTCCTCGTCATTATCTATACCCCATTCCACCATTTCGGCGGGGAGCTTCCCCGAGTGCGTACGGACTTACTCACTAACCATCCTGCAATATCAGGGCACTGGCAGTAGTGCCACCGCATTTTGCCATTGAACTTCTAATCCTTAACTACTTATCATCATTTGCACCCCCGTGCCATATGAGCCTGGGGTTTTTCCTTCCCCCCCCAAATGTGCATACTTTTTTCCGCCCCCTCAATGTACCTTAGGCACAGGGTACCGAAGGGCTGTGTCCGTCTTCAACCTCAATTGAACGGGACCAACATATGCCGTTTTTACACCATTATTATGTGCTATTCCCTCGTACATATATTTTTTCAATAGATTTACGGTCCCTCATACGGACCATACAACATAAACTATGAATTCTCCTAGTTCTTGGATTCTAAGGTTGACTTTCTAGTTTTTACTAATGGGTTTATCCACTGAGCACAGGAAGTGACTCCAGTTCACTTCCGGGTTAACTCTTAACATCAGGTTATTGCTCTAGTGCTTAGCTCAAATCGCCCTGGCGCAGGAAATGACCCGCAACCACTTCTGGGTGAATTTGGACAAGTGACAGAGGTGCAATCGGTTTGGCCGGCAACTCGGCAATAACTACCAATTAATGGCACTATATAAAGGGTCCTCCCCGCGGTCTCAGCACACCACGGAGCCGCGGGTAGGCGTTGAATTGAGCAAGGCAGTGTTGACAAAATTGTAAGTACGGCATAGCCACATAGAAGGAACAGTCAGAAACGCTGACTTCGAGACTCTAAATACTTCCTTTCTTCCCCCCCTGCATTGTCTCCTCTGGACAGAATTCAGTTGCGACACCCTTCCCACCCGTTCTCAAGGCTCATGGAGCATTTTCTCCTAAATAACTAAGTATGTATTATCTCATTATACTTACTCTGCATACCAGACTTTTCTCCACTCCATTTTTTACAAAAATATAGAGTGTGTGCTTTCTGTTTAGTGTGAGAATGTCTTGTCCGTCATTTTTTCCACAGGTCACTGCACTAATGGTTAATAGACGATTATGGCTAAGGACACAACATTCACCTTGTGGTACACTTTCCTTACAGGTGACACGTGTTTGCGCAGAAGGAGGCGCATTTTTACAGTTTGTAATTAATTGTGCTTTCTTTTTTCAGATTAACAATTAGAATACCAAATGGGTATTGTATACAGTGCATGATTACTTGCATTTTCACTCATTTGTACATATCACTAGTTTCACTTTATCGATATCTTTCTCGGTAACATAGTGAGTACTGAAGGGATCAGTTATAGTCCTGATGAAGAAGCCCCAGAGCTTCGAAACATGTTGACTTGATCAGGAGTATCCGCACATTACACGCAGGACATCTCCGACCCACTGCTTTTAACAGGACCAGCTCCAGGGAATATTAAAGTTTCTTAGTCCACAGGGGCCAGGTTCTTTTAATCTCACTTTTCTCACTCACCCTTGACCCTTCCTCTCACAACTCCTACACCACACATAGTACTGAAGATCAGTGCTCCCGCGTAGTCGCAGGTCATAGCACGCCCAGTCCCGCAGCGGGACGGGAGGACCCCCATGATGAAGCATGACACCAAGGGCCCTTTGGTGTGAGAGGGGTATTTAAGCAAACACTGTGTGCTTCCAACCAATGTAGGAGACACACCTTTGTCAATGAGAGAATTTCCATTGAAAAAACCCATCTACAGGTGGATCCTTGTGTTTTGTATAGATTTCCAGGGGAGGACGTATCCACCTCCAGTGCCCGTTAAGGACACTACCTCTTCACTCCCTCTATTGTTTTTTGTAGCCACAAGAAAGTTAACCCGGAAGGATGACCGAGTTTTTGACAGCCGTCCAAGGACGAGAATGATGTGCCCTGAGAACGGAGGGTGAAGAGTTCAGCCAAGAAGGCTCTAATTCATGATTTTGAAATAAATGTTGCTAATAAAGTTTGGATATGTATGGGAATGAAAGAAATGAATAAAGTTTAAGGGGATGGGTTTTGCAAACAATGGAATGATAGAATAAAAGTAATATGTAAGCATGGTGTGATGATCATCCCCTTTTGCCTGACCAATTAGATTTCATATTTTACGATATTGAAACTTTAGTGGGTGGTACATGATGAACGAAAGGTATAATTGAGGTAGCTTTAGTTAGTTAGGTAGCAGAGCTCGGGATGCTGTCTGGGAGTTCGTGTTGCTGAGATGCTGACGCAGGGAGGGATGCTGTGAGATGCTGATGAAGAAACCGAATGCAGAACCTTCTATCCTAATTAAATTGGGTTAGATAAGAAGATCGCGGAAGAAACTCGAGGAGGAAGAGAGTGCCAAAGAGGGGTGCGACGCAGCCGTCGGTATTTAGAGAGGTCAAGTATCCTGTCCTGATTCCTGTCCTGAAGTCTTTGTCTCCTCATCTATCTCGGGGGAACCTCACCAGCCCTTTGGCCAGGGGGTTGGTCTTCACACCATCCTTGGTAATTATTATTTCTTGTCCGTTTGTAGATGTTCTTTTCTCTCTATCCTCTCTTTTCTGGAGCATAGTTATTGCATGAGTCTGAAGTATTTTTGTTTAATGATTATTTCGATTGAATTTACACTCTTATGAATGAGGGTGTTTGTGCTGAAATTTTGAGATTGTAGAAATACAAATCCTCTTAAGGGTTCACTGATACATCTGGTCCTTAAGACCAACAAAGAAGAGATTGGCACAGAAGCTGTAATATCAAAAAACATGTTTTATTAACCTCAGATGAGGGAGATTGCATCTTACGGTACCCGCAGGCCACTGTAGGAGGCATTCTAATGAGTGCAGAGAACAGGGTCCATATATATGTATTTGTTACATAGTCAGCATAAAATCAAGGGAGGTCCTAGCACATACAAGCATGCTTATTGACTAATATGGGCATACAAAATTTGCTTGCTCCACAAAGTGGGAGGAGACTAAACTGCTTACATGAGTAAGAATAGCCTGACAGTTGTATACTAGGAGCAGGTGCATTCTACCAGTTAGGCCTCTCTGAGCATGTGCAAGACTCTGGAAGAGGAGAAAGCACATAGCGAGCACATGGCTAACTAAAATGGCTGCCAAGTACAAAATGGCTTTCAGCTCATGCTAACAGCGATTCCTGCAATCTTTAACAGACGATCCTTTTAGCATGAGCTAAAGACATTACTATATTTTGCACATTTTCTTCTCATGAATTCATCAATATCCTATGCTAGGTGGGTATTTACATTCTAAACATTTCATTAAGCAGGTATATACAAGGTATAAGCAGGAGTACAAAGTGAACAGAGCATTGGGTCATACAGGTAGCAAGAGAGAATAATGACTATTATCTCAAACAGAAATCTCAATATTTTCCAATCCTAAGCAGAAAGCAAATACCAAAACCATCTAGTCTAATTTTAAGTTTCAGGGCTCTGATGTATTTCAGTGACTATTTATGTAAATTTCAAAATAGCCAACAGCACATACCTAATAAAAACATTTTCAATAGACTTTCTCAGTATTTTTATGAGGGCTAAATTATCAATTAATATACTTAAGGAAAGAGTAAAGTAACATGCTCAGATGAACTTTTCTCGTGCAGAATAAACATTACTCTTAAAAAATATTAAAGCAATCAGACATATTATTACAAAAACAATCCTGGCTCCGGGGGACCAGGAGGACCACACAGGGCCATAGGAATTAGGACAAGGAGCCGCAAAGGGCTGCTCCTCCTCAAAAATGGGACGACCAAAGGGTACATTACTAACAAAAAAGAGTCCTTGGGAAAGTTCTAGTACAACCACCAGCCAGAGGGAGTCTTCTCCCTGTGTCCGTTTTGAGCCTCACAGGCAGGCTCTTGTTGTTCCCACGGTGGAGCTGCACAACTCGCAACTCAAGAATCACGGAGAAGAAAAAGTCTTTCTTTCAGGATAGGGCAATCACCCCCAGGGCAAATACCCTCAATTATCCTGTCCAGTGTCTCAGGCAGTGCACCAGTTTTCTTCACTTTAATCTAACAGGCACCAAGGGCATAGCACCTGTACCTAAACTCAAGTCCTTCCCTAACTCCTGTATTTGCACCTCTGGCGCACTGCTCTTTTGCTGGGGCACAAATTGTACCCAGTGTACTCGGGCATCTCTTGATCAACAAACAAAGGCGTAGACTTGCATTCACTTGGGACCAGGACTCAAAGGCCTGATGCTAGGATCTCTGAAGCAACCCTTGTTTCAAAGGGGGTCACCTCAAGCAAAAGCCTCCTTGCCGTCCTTGTCGTTCTGTGACTCTCTCAGCTGGGCATCAAAACTGGATCCACACAAAGATTTCTCCATCCTGATTTGTAACCCCGTCTTTCGCCCAAGACAGTGGCAGGGGTACACACTTCACGTCCCAGTGCTTCCGCCTTCACTGAGGTCCTAGTTGCCAGCAACGCCTATTGCTGGTTCCTTCACTTTGGCTTCAAACTGGAGTGACGCTGACTCCCAGGCTGGATCTGATGTCCGGGCCCCTCTGGCAATGGTTGTAAGGCAGCAAATATCTATTGGTGGACAGAACAAGAGGTCTTTAGACAAGGCACAAAAATAATCTAACAACAGAGAGGATAGTCTCAGAATACTTCCTTAGTCTTGGGGCGCCCCATACATTAGCAAGGCACCCAAGAACCACTTCATCTATCTGAGAGTAGAAAACCCTGGACCTATTGGCAAGTATAAAAGGAACGTTTTGGTGAACTGACAAGAGTAATACATCACCCAATCCCAAACAGCCAAGGAAGTCTGGAGAAGCACAGCTAAAAAGCAGTCCTGGTCGATGTGTTTGCCAGCAATTGAAAGGTAGGATAATAAGTCTGCTGGTTTCTGTATACTTATTTTCATTTGTGTATAGTGTGTGTTCTAGTAATGCAGAGGCAGCTGTTTGTTCTATATTTGCATATGTATACTTTTATTGAAGCCTAAGAGCACATTAAAACTGCCTTGAGTGGTAGAACTGCTTGTAAAATTGTGAATTTTAGCTCAATTTCGACTTTGGTGGTAGGGCACTTAAAAATGAATATCCTACAATATTTTTGCATAATAGGAACCCCCAAAGTGTTCTCTAGATAGCCCAGGAATGGGAAATCAGAAATGCATAAGATATACCCTTATAAAAACAAGTTTTGTACGGCTGGGTAAAGTGACATTTCACATTTAAGTTCCCTTTTATTGCGCTACAGCACTGCTTAAATTCAACTTTGATGCTAGAAATTCACAGTATGATGATTAGGCTTTATAAAGATGAGAAAACGAATTTAAAGCATTTGTTTTTAACAATATATTTTTTCCCATATAATTAAATTTTATTTTTTATCAATAAAACCAACCATTTTAATGATTCCACGTTGGAAAAGCAAGCTTCATTGTAGCCTATCATATTTAAACACATTCATTCATAACCCTAAGCACAGAAGCCTTTACTTGAAACAGGAAAAGTCTGCGCCACTTTTTTAAAAAAAACAATTATCATTTAACATCGGAACCACAGATATACTTATAAAAAGGCATTAGAAAGGAAATCCCTACTTTCAATTTTGTTCTCTGTTATCCAAAATAATGAAACTGGTTTTTTTGAAACTTTTAAGATAGGGCAGGCCCTTTACACTGACTTAAATTCGCTGATTCAACATTCCTGTCTGTGGCCGTGAGCAGGAATAGCCATATGCTATTTATGCAGCTGTTGTGTGTCAGCAGGCGTCGAATTTGCACGCCTTTCTCAGGAAAAAACCCTTTATTATTTGAAATACCCTGACAGAGTTAAATCCCCATTTGCTGTGTCAAACAGTTGCTTTTTAGTTAGTTAGTTTAAACACAGCTGTCGGAAAGCTTTTTCTCGGGTGCTGAAAGAAAGGCATGTCACAGTCTATTTAAAAACTGAGGCATTTCAATGCAGTCAAATCTATCTTTCTATAATGTGTATTTAGTTCAGCAACAACCAAATTCACTCAAATGATGTGCATGCCTTTTAATGTCTTAATACAATGTATTTAAAGAAAAGGCTATAACATGTATATTTCAGTCTATTGATTACAAAACACACAATTTCGTTTTTATTCCTCTGTATGAGGCCTATTTTAATCCTATTGAATACGAATTCTAATTTTATCTTTAACATTGTGGCAATTTGCACACATGTATAGTGTCTTACTCTGTCAATTTAATAGTAACATGCAGCTGTTTAGCATATGTTACATAATTTATTTCTGGATTTTTATTTAATATGTAAGTAACTAAATGACATTTTGCATAACAGAATGATGACAGCAAAAAAACATAAACAAACTCATTGAGCTCATTCAGACAGTTACAGAAGGGCACAACACAGCGCGCTTAAAGCTAGCCATTCGTACACAGAGTACTCACACAAGTATTACCAATGTCAAACCAAAAACCCCACATAGACATTTAAACACACATTGAACCCACAATTCAACACTTAGGACTGCTTACAAAGTGTACGCAAGACCAACCTATTTGTAAATACTAATTGTAAGTCATATTTACAAGAAGAGCTCTCAAAAGTAGCCCAAAAAACTGTTCCATGGTCAAGAAACTGAAATACTCCAAATTCGCCAGTTTTGGCTGGTAGAACACTCAAAAGCGCTCTGCATATCACCACTTATGAATGTTACTAAGTGCGCAGATCCGGATCCGTTTTATGTACATATTTAGTTCCATGGGGTACTTAGTCACCAGGAAGAAATATCTTTTTACTATACCTAAACCTATTTAGGTATCCCCTCTGAGGGAGTCAGCTGAGTACTTACTAAATCCATATCGGTACCTCCAAGACAGCAACACTTTCTGCGAAGTGTACTGGTAACAGGCATGCCAAAAATATTATAACATATATAATATTATACTCCAAGTGACACTTATCACAATGTGTGTCGTTCAAATTTTCAAAGATAGAGAAAAATCTCCTCATTACCTGCCTATATGAATTGCAATGCATATATTATTTCAAAACAAATTCCAAAATTGGCCAATCATACAAACAAAGCCACAGTAAGTGTTACTAAAACTACCTTACCAATCAAAGGCATCAAACCAACAGCAAGTGCCGTAAAACGGCTCTTACCAATCAAATGGTGTCCAGGTTCCAACTGCCAAGTTCTGAGTGACCTAACGGTCGTTTTAAAATACTCACGCCAAAGAAGTTCTCAGTCGGGAGCGGCAAACACTTGGAGGATCAGATCAGGAAGACCAGAAATATACTGGGCTGGAAGACAAAACAATCTCCGTGCGCTGGGTACCTCCTCAGTAGATTCCTGTCCTGTACTCCTCAGTAGATTCCTGTCTCCCTTCAAGACCACTCCCTTGAATAGCCGCTGCACCGATGAGTCCCACTTTCGGGCGCCATTTGTAGAAATACAAATCCTCTTAAGGGTTCACTGATACATCTGGTCCTTAAGACCAACAAAGAAGAGATTGGCACAGAAGCTGTAATATCAAAAAACATGTTTTATTAACCTCAGATGAGGGAGATTGCATCTTCACGGTACCCGCAGGCCACTGTAGGAGGCATTCTAATGAGTGCAGAGAACAGGGTCCTTATATATGTATTTGTTACATAGTCAGCATAAAATCAAGGGAGGTCCTAGCACATACAAGCATGCTTATTGACTAATATGGGCATACAAAATTTGCTTGCTCCACAAAGTGGGAGGGAGACTAAACTGCTTACATGAGTAAGAATAGCCTGACAGTTGTATACTAGGAGCAGGTGCATTCTACCAGTTAGGCCTCTCTGAGCATGTGCAAGACTCTGGAAGAGGGAGAAAGCACATGGCGAGCACATGGCTAACTAAAATGGCTGCCAAGTACAAAATGGCTTTCAGCTCATGCTAACAGCGATTCCTGCAATCTTTAACAAGATGGTTCACATTCATTTAATTTAGATAAAGATTTTAAAGCTTACCGAGTCTGTGGTTATTTACTTTAATTAAAGAACAGTTAAGAATTATGTTCATTATCACCATCAATTAGTTCAACTAATGGTCCATCGACCAGAGGAAAGAACTTTTTGATCAGTGAAAGGTTAGTTAGGAATGTTAAATAACTAATCTTGAGAAATATGACATTTATAAACTAAAACTCCAGCAGTCTACTCGATTCAGAGTGTGTTGTGTTTTATGGGCCCAGGTGAGTATATGATAGCGGAGTATCTGTTGTTAGTATACCACAGGATCACTATGGGTACTGTTTCGCCTTCATTGAAGGTTAGGTAAATATACGCAGATTGACCCGCTATAACACGGATCACCAAGTTGCGTACATTCACGCGTGTCTGCAAGTGTTTTGATGCTATCAGGTCAGCTTGCAGGGAACGAAGGATATCTGTGTGTTCCTGTGTACAATGCCTAACTGAAAAATCAGGTCTTATTAAGTTGTAGAAAGGTTTCACATTTTCTGCATAATCCAAAATGTATGTCCTGCCAAAATTTAAGAATCCCAATATGGATTGTAGATTGTTCAGTGATTTAGGAGGTTGCAGCAGCGCACATTTTTCTAAAAAGTTAGCTGCCAAGCATTTCCTTTCACTGGATAACTCATTTCCCAAAAATAGGAGATTGAGGTGGGATATTTTTGATTTTTTTAAATTAAATTTGAAGCCCTCCTAGGCAAACCCCAAAATTATGTTGCTCACCCTGGTCAAGTGATCCTTTAAATCATCATCCGCCAGATAAATATAATCTACATAGGACAATGCCTCTTCATCCAAATTCTGAAGTAGCTCTGTTACCCTAGTGGAGAACAACCCAGGGCTATTCTTATACCCTTGGGGGAGTCGACAAAATGGACAATGGGAACATAGCGCTTAGAATGCTGTCAAATACCTGCTCTCAGGTGCTATATTTTGGCAGAAAAATTTATTTGAGATATCTAGTGTTGTTTTGTATTTTTTCCGCACAATGTTATTCATTAATGCAGCACTGTGTACATGTTGTACTGCAAATGTTTTAGTGCATGTGTTCAGATGTTTATAGTCTAAAACTAGATGGTATGAATTATCAGATTTTATTACGGGAAACAAAGGATTATTCATGGAGGAGGTGCAAGTTTCAATTACACCCTCGTATTCAAGTTGATCTAAGATCTCCCTGACCTGTTTTTTCGCTTCTTGTTTTATTGGGTACTGTCTCTATGGAGTTGGAGTAGTTTTTACTGGGATTGTATGGTGAGGTGACTCAGCATCCCACCCAACATGGTTAAGATATAATGCTGGAGCAAGTGCTACCGCCCACTCCTTGCGCATATGTGTGTTTTAAGAATATTGGAACGAGGTCGGAAAAAGCCGGTAAAATTACCGTTTCTCCCTTTGGGCAATCCATAACAATTTCAGGCGGCCAATCTTTTTCAGCTAAAAGGTTCATAGCCATAAGTCAGGTTCTCACAAAAGAGACCTTTAATTTTTCTTGGTTTGTCCCCCTCAGTTTGGAGTGTTATTTCATGTAGCCTATGTGGGACCCTTACCCTTGTATCAGGTGTTTCCACCATGATATGCTCATTCAACTCCGCTGTCACCAGAAATTCCATCAGGTTCTGGCGAGCTATTGTTACTTCTGCTGCGCTGTCTAGCATTGTCAGAGCCCATTCCCCGTTCAGAAGTTGAGTCCTCAGAATTCTGGGCATGTCTAACTTTAAGACCTGCTACTTTCTTCTTTTTGAATTGAGGTTTTGATTTTGGCTTTTCTTCTTTTTTGGAAGTATAGTCTGAAGTGCGTTGTATGTCTCTGGACTTTGTATGCTCTTCTTGTCTGTGTTCTGACCATCCTTCCCTCTCGGAATTTTTTGATGAACCCTGAAAGGAACGAGAGGAACGTGTATCAGTATCCTGATACCTGTCAGGTTTTTTAATGTTTTCACGATTCCTAAGGTTGTACCTCCTCTCAGAGGGCTCCCGTTGAGGAGACCCACCCTTGGATTGTGATCTGTTCTCTCTATTCTTTTGTTTTTTATTGTTATTATCCCATTTCTTCTTGGAAGAATCAGGTGCTTGTTTGGTGTTATCCTTTTCAGGACAACTCATGAGTTGAGGTTTAGTTGCTCTAGCTCCCAAACCATATCTACCTAATTCAGCATAGGTGTCTTCAATAATTTTAGGTAATTCACGTTCCTGTTGTAAAGGAGTGAAATCCCTCAGGCGTTGGCGTATTGCCACTGCTGCTGCCTCCCCTTTTATGTTCGCTAATAGAATAGCTGATACCTGGGCAAAATTTCCTAACAATTTCATCCCTAAGTTCAGAGCAGGTTCTGCTCCATACCCATTCTGTATGTGTATTAATACATCTGGTATTACTGCTAATGAAGTGATACCATGGGTTCTGGATATATGGCAGCGAAAACTGTACCCCATGTGGTACAATCCTCTATCTGGGGAGCTATCCGAATTGGCAAGCAGATTGTTAGCATTCTGTGTTTTTCTTGAGGGCTTGTGTGTGGAAATACTGCCTCTGTGTTATTTTTTTAGCTATCCAGAATGGCATTTGCTCACATTTAGTGGGCATTTTACCCATAAATGCGTGTAGCATTTGTGGTGTTATTTTAGTTGTAGATCCCTGAATTTGTCCTGCTTGTGTAGCCCTTGCTGGCTGAAGTGTGTGTGTCCTCATCACAAACTGTGTCAGGTTTCTGTAAAGTTTTATGATTTCTTTATGAAGTGGACGTAAGTCTGCTACTGGCATTGTGTCAATGTCTGGATGTGGTGTGTATGCAGCTAGGACTGGCCAAGTTGCTCCATCTCTTCCGAGCGGACCGAGTCTCACTTTTACTTTTGTGTGTGGGAGGGCGCCTTTAAACCAGTTTATGTACTCCTGGTAGGTGAGCGGAACTTCAATGTCCTCATACGGACAGTATTCGTCTGGTATTCCATCCTCAGTAGAAGAATAAAATGTATTTGATTGTGCATCTGCTTGTGGGAATTTAACCCATGAATAGAATACCTCTGTTCTATATGATTCGTGTACCTAGCTGTGACTCCATAGTTTTAAAGTAAGGGCAGTTCTAACATTTTCTGAAATGTTTATTTCATCTTCTTCCTCCTTTGCTGCAACTGCACGTTGTGCCGGCGCAGCTGCATCTTCGTCAGCCATTATTTTGAAAAAGAAGAAGTTTCAAGGAAATTGAGATAAGGTTTTATGCACAATAGGAACTATTTGTCCTTCAAGCTTGATAAACTCACAGCCAATACATAGGATATACCTACTCACCTGTGGCGGATAGTTCCCTTCCCACTCCAGACGTCTCTGGGAAAATGTGAGTAGGGGTCTCTGAGATTAGCACGACTGAACTACTCAGATTTAACCGTTAAATAAGTACCAAACCAACGTTAGCGGCGCCATGTCGTGTAGTTTCTATAAACTTATATAGGATCTGCGCGTTTAGACAACATAAACTGTGGGATTGGTGTCCAGACTGATTTCAGACACCCCCACCGGGTATGTTTGCATGTATACCAGCTAGCTCACAGTGCCACTAGAAACCCCTCTTACCAAGGAGAGAATAGTTCTTGGCAACTATTGAACATGTCACTCGTGCTCACTTTGTCTCAGAGAGATACACAGAATAAACTGTGGGGATGTTTTCAATAAGCATTTATTGAACCAGCGTCATTCTAGTGTAAAATAGGTGTGCTGAAACAACCATTAGACAGAAACAGATGTAAATGATTATAAGCACCAACAGAATAAAAGGATGGTAGATTTCTACCATAGTGCTAAAACAATGAATACAGGCAGGTATTAAAATACATGACAATAAAATGCGTACTCCTACGATGTGACTCTAACTAGATGTACCTAAGTGTACCTATCATGTATGTAGGTGTGTAGCCAACAATCCCTCTAGGATAAAGTCAACCCCATTACCTGAAGTGAGAGACTGTGGGACCCCGTCTTGGTCTCGAGATGGACACCACGTAAGGAGTGTCTGCATGCAGGAACCTCAGCGTCTCGCATCAGTGTGTCAGGATGGAAGTCCTTTTCTCCTCTGCCTTACCCCAGCAAGATATGGTGTTTATATACCCAAAGTGGTACCCTCAGGGGTTCTACCTTGCTGTGTCATGTCGGACTTAGGATGACGGAAGGAATCACCCTTATACATAGTTATTTTGCAGGAGATGATAGTCCTGCTGAGTTTCAAAGAATCCTCATGCATAATGGATGAGGCTAGTTTCCAGGGAAAACCCTACGTCCTGTAAGCAGAACTGTAACTAGGTAAAAGGTCAGTCCCAAGAACCGTTATGTAGTGTAATAGTAGGGGAGAATATAGGTGAAAGGTTAGGTGACTACCTGAGCCTATATTGGGGTACCTATATGAAACATAACAGAACAATAAAGACACATAGATAGATAGATAGATAGATAGATAGATAGATAGATAGATAGATAGATAGATAGATAGAACGAACGTAAGCAAGACCGACAATATTGAGTGTGCATGGCCCCACTATAAAATATTGGAATATCTTACCTTTATCTGACAGCACAGCTTGTAGACAAGCACACCGGCCTAGGAGTGTGGTACCGGGCTCCTATGATTAACTCAGCATGATCCCACCCCACTTATCCTTTATAAAACAGGGCACATGGCTAGCACAGCACATGCACATAACAGATCTGGAATGTCACCTTACAAATTAGCAGATTGGGATACATGACTGAAAAAAAATGGTCTTTCCCACCTGCTACACTACATTTTGCCATGAAATCTTAGATATAGTTTCAGCATTCATTGCCTCTTTTCTTCCTACCTGCCTTTCTTACTTCGATATTATTCATAACTATTTGTCAAGAGGTCAAAAAAGTGAATATCGGATTGTAAACATCCTTGGTATATGAAAACATTAACCATTAAATATGATCCTGCCTAAGGCCCCTTGTACTGTTTTGGTGGAACTTACACGAATGCTTGTGCAATGCCATCTAAATCTTAGTCACTAAGCAAAAATATTGCTTCTAAGCACATTCTGGAGCATCGTACAGCAGAACACATGATAAAAAGGATCTTAAATTAGCTGGTTGAAATACATTATGTATTCCATCTAAAATATAAGAAAGGACCTTTCAGTCACTAAACATGGTTTTCTGAAACTAAAATCCACCTTCCAAAACACTCTTCCAAAGGGCTTCAGTCAAGTAAGGACGCGTATCACTTTGCTGACCACCACATCCAGACATTCTTCACCCCAAGAACGATAAGATGCACTTGCACATTTTGTTACATCAAAGGATGCAATAAAAAGAAATTTAATAAAGACGCTAAGATAACAGCTGTTGCTCAAAAAGTATTGCCCCAACAGGAAACTGCAGAGTAGCTTCTACCCAACTAATTAATAATAGCCAATGGGATCCCACAATGTTCCTGCTACTACCCTGACTTTTAAATTTAGTTCTATTAAAGTGGAGACGGAAGAAGCACTGCTCATGGCTGTTAATTTTTTATTTTTTGTGTGTGTTCTGAACATGACATCAGTCTGGGTTTTAACCGAGTTTCGAACTCTTTTCAAGTGACAATTATGGCAATTATTAGTTCCTTGCTTAGAGAAGTTTCCAAAAACGTACTCACAAGGCATTTGCAGGAACATCTTCAAACACAATCTATTTCCATCCTCATCATCAAATAGAAAGTCCTCTTTTGAGCATCTTTGACAGTCCGCTACAATCTGTAACTGATAGCTAGTTAGCAATTGCAAATCTTTTGGGCCTCTTCAATACGTTTAACACAGTATATCATCCAATGGGATGCGCCGTCTTAATTGCATAAAGGTAGCAATATGTATATCCCTTCTCCTTCAATTGGTTTAAAAACCCAAGTGGTCCAGTACAGTTAACTTCAACAAGTCCCCGACGAATCTGACCTGGCACGTTCTGCATAGGATCATCTTTGCCTCACCAACACTTTAATGTAAATGTGAAAGCCAGGGCCGGCTTTAGGGCAGTGCGACGGAAGCAGCCACACTAGGGGCTCACCTGTGGAGGGGGGCGATGACCTCAGGGTGGGTGCTTATGATTGGAGAGATGAGAGGCACTTTTGCCTGTGGGTAATGAGAGAATCCAAGGAGGCGGTCATGGGGCACCAAAAATGTTGTTATGTTATGTTATTGGAGCTTGTAACGCGCACGGATACTCCAGGGAGTGTCCCGGCGCGAACCTTGAGGAGTGAAGAGAGAAGTGAAGAGTGGCAGGTTAAATGAAGAGGAACGTTTTCAGTCTTTTTTAAAAGAGTGGGGTCCTGGATGCTGCGAAGAGCAAATGGAAGCAAATTCCAGGCCGAAGCAGCTCTGAAAGCAAGGGAGCTGCCACCCATCCTTTGTAGACGAAAGTGAGGTATATGGGCTAGGAGCTGAGAGGCTGCGCAAAGCTGTCTTGCTGGAGTGTAGAACATAAAACGTTTCTTTAGATAGATTCAACCAGAAGCATGCAGGGCCCGATGCGCCAAGACCAGGGCCTTGAACTTAACTCGTTCGGCTACCGGCAACCAGTGGAGTATGCGCAGATGCTGTCTAACGCTGCTTCTTATTGATATGTTGAAGAGAAGCCTGGCCGCTGCATTCTGGACTACCTGTAATCTGTTCAGCAAGTATCCCGGTAGGCCAACGTACAAGGCGTTGGCATAGTCGATACGCGAAAGTATCAAGGCGCGGGTAACCGTTTCCTTGGCTGCCTTAGGAAGGAGCGGTAAAAATGTTCTGAGGGATTTGAGAATCCCGAAACAGTTCCCAGCAAGCTTCTTAATCTGAGTGGAGAAAGACAGGTTCTCTTCGAACCAAACCCCAAGATTCTTAGCGGGTTGCCCCGTTGAGGCCGGTGAGGGATAATCAGCCTGCCAAAGTGCTTCCCTAAACTGGGGGGGGAAACTTCCATAAAGGAGGATTTCTGATTTGTCCTCGTTGCATTTTAATTGTGCAGAGGAAAGCCAATGGAAAACTGCTGTCAGACAGTTTTTAGCAGAGGAAGTGGAACACTCAGATTTTCCTCAGGTAAACAAAAGCTGAGTGTCATCGGCGTATGCAATAATTTTGGCTCCAAGATCCGCTGCCAACTGAACCAAGGGAGTCACATAAATGTTAAAGAGAAGGGGGCTCAAGGAGGACCCCTGCGGCACCCCAGTCGACACCCTCTGCAGTGTGGAAGCAAACGGGGGGAGCCATATCTGTTGCGTGCGACCCTCTAAGAATGATTTCTGCCAGCTCCAGGCAGTGCCTGACATTCCTATGTCAGCAAGTCGAGCAAGCAGCAGAGAGTGGGGAATGGTATCGAATGCTGCCGAAAGGTCCAGCAAGATCAGAGCTGCCCTTCCGCCAGAGTCCAGACATTCCCGAATGGCTTCAGAGACCTCCACTAGAGCTGACTCGGTACTATAGGAGGCTCTGAACCCGGATTGGGCCGGATGGAGTAGGCCCGAGCTTTCAATAAAGTCAGTGTGTTGCTTATTAACAACTTTTTCACAGACTTTCGCCACACTGGGTAGGAGGGAAATGGGACGGTAGTTCACTGGGTTCAGCGGATCAAGAGACGTTTTTTTTTAAAAGTGACAGAATCTTGACCTGTTTCCACGCAGCCGGGACAAGGGCCTCCTGGAGGGGACAGATTGATGAGCCTGTTAACTTCTGGGTTAACTGTCTCTGCGACCGAAGACAGGAGTCTAGCTGCACAGGGGTCGGATGGAGAACCTGATTTCAAGGCCTTAAGGACCCTAAGTGAGTCGGACAGATTGATAGGTGTGAAGGCCACCAGGGAAGGAGATGAAACAGGCAGAGCCTCCGCAGGCAAGATCACGGCCGTGGCCTGATTGCGGATAATGAACGACGCCTGTATAGAGCAGATTTTCTCGATAAAGAAGCTCGATAATTTCTCGCACCAGGCGATCGAGGAAGAAAGTATAGTCGATTCTGCTCTAGGGGCCATAAAACTCTGGACAATGGAAAAGATTTCCTTGGAATTATTTCTGGCTGAATCAATACGAGCTGTATAGTAGAGGCTTTTAGCTTGAGCTATAGCGGTGTAGTAGATTTTCTGGGTTTTCCTAAGAGTCAGCTTCGCCAGAGGACAGAAATCCTTCCGCCAACAACGCTCCAGTTTTTTGCATTGCTGCTTCTGTTCTTTAAGTTCAGGCGTGAACCAGGGTTTGGAGGGAGAGTCCCTGGACCGCCTGTGGAGGGGCATAGGGGAGAAGAGATCTACCGCCTGCCTGATCCAACTGGAAAAAACAGAAAATGCTCCCTCTAGATCATTAGAAAGAGCAGGCCTTGATCCAGCCAGAGCCTAACTGAAAATAAGAGGGTCGATTTTTTCAGAGGCAGGGCCATGGCCAGCCTGGCCCGGTGGTTTAATGTCAACCGCCACCCAGGAGAAATAGGACACGAAATGGTCAGACCAGGGCACAGGGAAGGGATCTTCAACCATAACGGGGAAGTTGGAACAGACGGGGTCAAGAATATGGCCGCCAGAATGAGTCGGAAGACTAACCCATTGAGTGAGCTGAGCCAGGTTAATTGAATCCACAAATTCTCGAGTATCACCCACCTCTGCCTGGTCTAAATGAATATTAAGATCTCTAAGAAGGAGATAGTGGGTGAATCGTAGTGTGCGGGGGACAATAGCATCCTCCAATGCTTTAAGAAAAGCCCCTGCCGGCCCCGGGGGCCTCTAGACCAGTGTACCACCCAGTGAAAAATGTGGGGAAATGCAAATGCTAAAGTCCAAAGCTTCGCACTCTCCCAACAGCGGCGCCTCGCCACTGTGAAAGGCCCACTTATCCCTATATATGACCGCAACACCCCCTCCTCTGCCCAGTTTATGGTCAGCACGAGAGATCTTATATCCCTCTGGGATGGCCATTGCCACTATAGGATTGGAAAATGCATTCAACCAGGTCTCGGTAATGATCAAAAGGTCAACCGGCTTGTTAGAGAGGAGGTCAAAGATGTCCTGATAGTGTCTCCTTAGTGAACGGGTGTTAATCATAGCAGCACGAATAAGGGGCCCCTTGTTACTATTGCTCGGAGAGGAACAGACCCGGGAGGAGCCATTGAGGCCAGAACCCAGACTGAAGTTGCATTCCGGGCAGACAGTGGGGGGGTAAGCTAAAACTTCCCACCTGCTTGAATGGGTACAATGGCGCGGGCGAAGCAAAAGCAGAGCATTGCGGCTATAGATCCTCGGGATCTCATGTTCGGGGGGAAAACAGGCAGCATGGCTGGCGCTGGCCGCATCCGGGACGCTGACAGGCGCAGACAGGCTTTCCTTAGGCGCGCCTGCTGAGCGCGTCCGCGCATCGCGCATATTTATGGGGACGTCCCTCCGACAACTAGAGAGCGCACTGACCAAAATGGCGTCTCTAGCTGTCGACCGGGAAGGAACAGGAAGTAGCAGCCGGCCCGGACTCCCCTGACTCAGGTGAGTGAAGGCGGCGACTAGCCCAAAGCCCCCCAAATAGAATTCAGCACATCAAATTCATGTTCAGACAGTGTAAAAAAGAATAAGCAGCAGTGAGAACTTAGAACAGTTGATAAAATGGTTTGAAAAGTTAAAACAATGGCAGCGATTTAAAGTGCAAAGTGAGCCAAGTTTAGAGCGTGCAAATCAGCAAAAGTTCGGTAAGAGCAAACCCCTCAAGGCAAATGATTGTCGCAATGGGTCTCACCAGTGCTAAAGCCGGCCCTGGTCAAAGCACTTCTTGGCCACAGTACGAACACGATCTTCCTTTCCATCGTCTGCTGAACACAACCAAATGATGGAAATGTGACAGGGTGCACTGACCAATACATTAATCTAACTATGTGTAACTCATAATAACTTCTTGGCATTCTTCTAGTCAACAAAATGGTCAAGAAGAGCCTCTAGAATGCTGAAGCCATGTAACCCCAAATAAAGGTATTGTTAGCAAAGCCCTTTATTTTAATTCGCTCACTCTAATGTTCACTAAGGGTTACGTCAGCAATGGTTGCGTGTAATGTTTCTACATGTTACCTTAGTGAAAAAAATGAAAAATACCATGTCTCCCCCAAGCTTCTGGACTAAATGTATAAGGAGGAAGTCAGAGAGCAGCTCCTGATGGAGGGGACAAGGGATCTCAGCAAATGCAGATCACGTTTCCACCAGTCAAGGCTAGGACAGAGGTGGGGCCAGAGGGGCTACCTTTCAAAAACAAGCATTGGCATAGCCAATAGGTCTCGCCTTTGAGTCCTTATAAGTGTTTAGCCATGCCTTGTGCCCCCAACCCTAGTACAGACAATGTTTTTTGCCAATGAAGTTTGTTACCATCACCCATAAACACCCAGAGTGAACATCACCTAATGACAGATACATGTATTAAAGCAAGCTACTTACCAATATCCCATAAGCACTGGCAAAGCCAATAGATCTGGTATTAGCCTGCCATCCTTTCAGCTTTGTGAGTGCTTGTTTTGAGGTATTAAACATTATTGTTGGTGAGCTGTCCTGATCAATACAAAAAAAAGGAACACAGGCGAAAAAATATTTTTGAGACCCGGATGAACTCGCTCACTTAAAGCCCGGCCTGCTGAACAGGACTGAGGTCCAGACAGTGAATAAATGCATAACTAAGTGTGACGTAGCTTGCATGCACAGAGCGCTGCCCCCCCCCCCCTGGTGGCTTCATAGAACATAAACATCATGACAACCCACAGTTAGGACAAATCATGCATGCTGCAAATAAATTCTGGTCCTTACTATCAACCCTCCTAAACCAATTCACTTCATATAGAGAACATGCAACCGATACCAAGATGACATCCAACAATTCTGTGACGATAGCACAATAACCAGGCCCAGTGGAATTAAGCAGCAAGAAAGGTCACGTTATGTGGCATAGTGCGGCACATTTTGTGATAGCATTACAACATTATTTTGTTATTTTTATACATTAACACTGTCATTACAATGGGTTCATCCCTTCAGTACACATTTCATATCCAAATGCTGCAACAAGCAACTTAAAGGTAGCAAGCCAATTTTGCAAAGGGATTGCGTTCCTATTTCTGAAAAAGAGGCAATTTCTGCTACAATTTCTCCGTGTGAAATTCAGCACTTTATAAAATACATATTTGTGAACGGGTTTGTTGTTGCCAAAGATTCACAGGAAACACCGTGGAACATCGCAAAGAATGATTAATTTCTTTGTGTTGAATCAGATATTTTTAAATCCAAAGGGGCCGATTCCGATCTCGCCCGGTAGGGCACCGAATCGGATTCGGCTTAACCGGATCCGATTCGGAGCCCTATTTCCCGACCGAGTCGTACGTGCGTCCGGGCGAGCGAGTGCGATGCGTGCGCTCGCGAAATCTCCGACCGACTCGTTCGCAGGACCCGACCACTCCGACCGACTCGCACGGGGACGACGCGCACCTCGCAATGGAGACGTTTCCCGGCCGGGTAAGTACGATGCGCACCTCGACCGCTCCGACCGACTCGCGCAGCCCGGCTCCAAGGAGCTGTCGGAGCCGCACTTTGGGGGTCCGTGTCGGACCCCCTGGAAGCGTAGGCGTGCGAGTCGCACACAGGGGGACACATGGGTCCCCCTACACGTGCATGTACGGTGCGACCCGCATCGACGCAAACACGCTGTAGGGGGCGCCCTTGTTCGCGCCGTGCCCATTGAGTCAATGGGAGCCCGTGTACGCGTCGTACGACTGGCTCCCATTGACTTCAATGGGAGTCCGACCGAATCGAGTCCGATAGCATGCGTGCGCATCGTACTTGTTCGGTCGGACTGCTAGGGTCCGATTCGGTCGGAAATCTCTCCGGGTCAGGCTCGGTCGGAGAGATTTCCGGCCCGAATCGGAATCGGCCCCTTAGTTGTGAAAAATACTGTTGGAGATTGGAAGTAAAGCAGTAAATTACGAGGTACATTTTTTTAAATATGTTGAAGGAAATACAGACGGAACAGAGACGAAACTGCTTGTTCCAGATTTCGACTTTAGTTATTTGTTTAAGGGATGTGTAAGCCACTCACTACGAAAGAGCTGCATGCAGGCACTTTAATATTTTGTGAGGTGGTAAGTAGACCACAGCGTCGGCCACGAGTGCTGGCGGTGGTTCCCTTTCAGCTTTTTTTTTTTTTTTAGCTCTGCTGCCCTATGCTCAAAATATGGGGGGTGGGCAGAGGGGAGATAAGAACCACAACCCGGCTTTTGGCAGTGGAGCGCAAAATTGTGGTTATATTTCTGTGAGTAAAGTACTTGCAACGTTTAGAAACAGAGGAAGGCTGCAGACCAACCCCTCCCGCATTCTTCAGACAGCGCTCCCTGGCTTCAAGTTGCCCCTGCCTTCGGCTTCCCATGCAGGTGATTGGTGGCCACGTTGCTAGGGGACGCCTGCGAATTTGATCAGCCTTGCAAGACCGCAGGGGTGAACTTGGCCATTGGAGGCGCCTCTGTCTGGGAAAGTGCGCTGCTCCAGCGAAGGCTGTGCGTAATGGGCTCGGAGAGGAAGGCGCTTTACCACCCCACCCACTGGATCCCACAAGTGACCCAGCCGTGCACTTCTAGGATTCAAACCATGTGAGGAAACGAGAGGCGGAAATATGACAACTCGTCCCTACACAGCCCTTCACAAAGCAGAACCCCGGCGACAGAGCCTGCATGGGGTCCCCCAGAAAATGCAATTAGCGTCCGCTTCGGCATTTAGAGCCTTTTCGTTTTAAACTCCGCCTTCGCCACCCTCTCTTCAGCTGGGACACATTCCCCGTCATCTAAAACATGGCCTGGATATGGCACAAATGTCGCACTTCCTATCTATTCAATAAGCGCTTCACTGCCCTGCCAGGAATAATAAGCGCTATATAAATACAATTCCAGTACAAGGCAATGCACAGAAACCCAGATGTACACATAAAACGCATGGACATTCATTTAATAACCGAATGGATTTCGGATTTTTTGTCCTGGTTAACTCAGTGTGCCAATTAGACCAAAGTTTTTGGGTAAAATGTTTTATAGAATGAAAATATAAACTGGAAAACGGCGCCCTGTTTACATAGAGTCAGTCATCTGATAACCACTTCCTACACAAGCGCCTGGATACCCGCTCAACTGATCGGAGAGCTATGATGCGAACATTTACTGTTGTAAGGCGCTATGATAACTTCGGGTCTAGCTAGCGGTATATAAAACTCTCAAAGAAATACAAATTAACATAACATAACTTCTAGCATTACGTTGGTTTTGTACATCAGTTGCTGAACGCAAAGATCTGTCTCACGCGCTGCATCAACTGGCAACCAACCCTTTGGACATGCATCAGCTTTTGATTGTAGTGCCAATGGAGTCTTATATCTGGACACAATTTTGATTTAACAGATAAAATCATAACATTTCAAAAATGCACATAGTGCACAGAGAGAAGAGGAGACTGGCTGAAACCCAAAATGCGACATGGATGGAGGAGCCATTTGGAAAAGACAAGTAAACCAACTTCAAACCAAACAAGCATTTGCAATGTAATCGGTCCGATTGCATTGCAAATGCTTAAGTTTAAAACTGAGCGCGGCACCCCTTCGCGCTCGGTTTGTTTATATATTTCTTAACTTCAACACTGAGCGCGGTGTCCTTGAAGCGGGCGCTGCGCTCAGTGCTAAAGTTAAGAAATATATAAATAAACTGAGCGCGGTGTCCGTGAAGCGGCGCCGCGCTCAGTTTCAAAGTTAAAGGAGCGAGACTCGCAGAGCGTTTCCCTCGCGGGAGCGAGCAGGGGCACCATATGTTTGCAAGTTAATTACAAACATATGGTGTCAAAGCTCGCTCCCACAAGGGAATCGCCAAACGTGCACGCGTTGCCATTGAAAGCAATGCAACGCGTGCACGTTTTTAGGGCAAAAACGGAATCGATTACAAAAGGTCTTTTTCCTATGCAGCGCATGCGTGCTGCGTAGGCGAGACCTAACAAAGGGTTAGGAGAGCAAAAGGGGTACTCCCTCTTACTGCTCACCAAAAGGCTGTTTGGGGCACCTATCGGCTGAAGGCCCTGCAAAATGCTGTCAAAAATGAAAAATGAAGGGGAATCAAAGGAAAGAATGGCGGGATGGCACAGCTGGGCACTATTGACCTTATAAGGAATGAGTCCCATAGCTGTACCATTTGAAATGGTATGCAGACTTTGTGCCGCGTTTATTTTGCGACGGACTTTTCTCTGCCTGCAGTGCAGTGCTTAATTACACAGCGCTGCCGTTCTAGGTGGTGAAATGCCTATGGGAAGGGAGGGAAGGGCAATCGGGGCACAGGGGAGCACCCCCATTAAAGAAAACAAGCACTGGCATAGCCAATAGGTCTCACCTTTTGGACCTTATAAGTGTTTAGACATGGAGCACATTATCCTGGGTGCTCTCCCACCAGGGATTGAAGAACTGGCACTAGCAAACCTGCATATTTTATTTACCTAATTAATTATTTTACAAAGATGTAATAGACGTTAAACTTTTAAAGACAACAAAAAATGATTGGCACCTAAGAGTCCCCCAATGTATTTGTTCGGGAAGCATTAACAAGAAGACACGCCACCATTACTTGAACAATGTTCTTCTGCAGGGGCGCCAGTACTGAAGGCACTGAATGACATTACTTATTGCACCTCCATAGAGCCGACCGATATGTAGCAGGTAATGCATTTGACATTTTGGAGTATGTTTTTAGAGCAATAATAGTCACGTTCTTTCATCTTTCTGAGCTCAGTAAAATAAACAGCGATTATTTTGGTAATAACACCCGTTTTCTTATTACAAGTATTCAGGACATGACTGGGAAAGCGTCGTCTAAGTAGACATCGCAGACTGCATCTTCCTT
The DNA here is from genome assembly GCA_963921515.1 of Calotriton arnoldi. NCBI lineage: Eukaryota > Metazoa > Chordata > Amphibia > Caudata > Salamandridae > Calotriton > Calotriton arnoldi. Next base: position 328,828 of record CAWUFW010015485.1, on the reverse strand, counting down.
CACTCTTCTTCCTGTGTACATGCGCAGGCATTCGATATACACTGCCCAGGCTCGACCTAAAAAAGTAATGGAACTGTGATTAAAAGTGGAGTGAGTTGTTGAAACTAGAATATAATTCAGATTCCTCTCGGATCAACGGCAGCACACGTGAAACAAGTACAAGAGTTCAATAGCTACCCACTAACGGCGAAAAATAATTATCGAACTCTGAAAGGGACTACAAAGAAGTAGTGGAAGTATTTCTAGTAAAAAGTCCAACAAACGACCAGATAGATGGCGATCTTTACCAGAACCCCGTGCTCTGAGTAGAATGTGCTCATGTGAATACTGGTGAGTGCTTATTTGTGCGGAAACCTCTAAAACACATTAATCCACTTCTTTTTCTGCCCACCGCCATTGACTTTACTTGCAACTTAAAATGGCCAGGGCAGAAAACGTGCAAAGTGACACGATAAATACAGACTTTAAAGGCATCTTTATTGTATGGACTTTTGCGTCTCGGGTCACGAAGTTTTGGAAACACTAGACTACTGGAATGTGTGTACCTTCTGAGACCAGGATGGTGAAGGGACCGCAGGGACGTCTAAAACCCGTGAGCAGCATGGGAGAGACTGTAGGATTGTGTATAACAGCAGGATGCGGAACGAGTGACTGAAGGAATGTATGTGCACAGCGGTGGTGGGTTGAAAACTGCAGGAATCTGTGTAGATCCTCAGAGCAGTGAGGGTGTGTGCAAACGTATGAGCTGCTCTTGAAGGCAGCGTGGAAGAGAGTTAGAGAGTGGAGGAATACATGTGACCTGAGCAATGTGGTGAGGTGAGAAATCAGGAGTGTGTGTAACTTGACGGAATGTGTTTGACTGGATACCAGAGAGATGTGGATTACATTCACGTGTGCTTGGTTTGTGCGTCCATGTGTGTGTCTGGTTAAGTGTTTGAGAGAGACAAAGAAAGAGACTCCTCTGAATGTTTAATAAAGAATCTGCAGGGGTGTTCGTGTGTGGGCTTGGAGAGCAGTGGGGGACATATACTCCGCTCTTCAGCATCCCGAAGTGGATAACACGAGTTCTACTACCATGGTTCAATGTCAATACACCTTTTATTTAAAAGGCAATTCTGTGTTTTGGTGTTTTTTGGCAAAATATTATGTAAAACGCACCCACTCACCCCCATAACAGGGTGCCGGACTCGTACAATCTCAGATATATAAATAAGGGACACTGTCACTTTAAATCTGTGGGACGCACATAGTAAAAATTGATGAAATTAGCCAGAGGCGGAGTTGACTTTCCAAAGTTAACATAAGGATGGTTACGGAGATTTATCAGTAACCGGTGTAGGGGCATGCTGCAAGGCCCAGGGTCTAGCTGATGAGAAGTTGTCAGTTCTTCCTGCTACGTGTCTGCTTAGGTACAGCACATGTTGTTTGGAGCTGCAAAAATTAGGAGTAAATATTGCTCCATTCAGTAGTACTCCTTTTATCAACCTTACCAGGACCTGCTGCTTAGACATAAAAGGTCGCAATACATAAACCTTTGCTGCTTGCATCACAGGGAAAGTTGTAAACACAGTTTTCTCCAATGCATATTTCAGAATGTTGTATGTGGCAAAACATGGAGGAAACTGAAATTAGTTTATCTTCGCTTTTTACGTAATGATAAATTAATAAACGTGCACACATGAGCTGATTCAGTGGGAGGAGGGTGGCTGGGGGACGGGACAAGAAACGAGATAAGGACATGATTTACAGCCGTAGGCTGAGAGTGTTTTGTTCACAACAAGCTTTGAAGTTCCAGATGTTTTGCCAAACAGTGACCATGCCAACCCTGGAATGTTCCAGCTTCATGTGAATTTTTCATGTCAGATTATCAAACAACTAAGTGAAGGCAAGATGTGCAAATTACATGTGAAGTCCCCCAGACGCAGGTTTTGAAAACCCCACTTGCACTGTGTGGCGCTTGTGATCTCTTTGTATTTACCGGATTGAGGCTATGCACTGTGTGCTGTATGCAGGCAGCAGCATATCTGCGCCGCATTATGTAGAGTTTCGTCTTCAATTAAATACATGCACTATCATTACCAACAGCAAAACCAGCTAAAAAAAACACAGTGAACGCGGAAAGCCATCAGAAACAGATAAAGCACAAATGCAGTGAACACAAAAAAGCCTTCCTAAACAAATAAAGCACATTGAAAAAAAACACACCTGTTAGAAATGGGGGTCTCTAGTTCGCAAGGGTTTACACCCTTGTCCAAGTAGGGACCCTTCTTCTTAGTCAGGGTAAGGGAGTTACACTCCTAAAATAACCCCTGCTCACCCCATTGGTAGCTTGGCACGAGCAGTCAGGCTTATCTCAGAAGCAGTGTGTAAGGCATTTGCAAGGAACCACCAGGAATATAGTGAAAGCACTACAAAAGGACATCACACCAGTTTAGAAAAATATCCAATATTTTTATATATCCAAAACAAGACCAAAACGATAAAAATCCAACATACAGTACTTTAAAAATATATACTTTGCAAGATATCCTTAAAATTGCAGACATACCTCAAAAACACAGTTCGTACGAGTCGGCAGCTCTGTCCGGGGCTACCGCGATGCTGAAAACAACAGAGTCTAACAGTTCCAGCCGACTGCGTCAGTACGGGCCAGCGAAAGCGTGGACAGACTCAGTAACAGTACCTTTCTTGTTGCGGCTGGCACGTTGGTGCGAGCCGGTCGTGGCAACTGCCGCTGTTGCGTTGCAAAAATGGAAGTGGTGCAGGGTGCGGTGCCCTCTCGATGCGATGCAGGCAGCGGCTCGGTGACGATCGTCCAGACGGCGTCGGTGAGACATAGGCTTACGGTGCAGGGTGAGGCGGTGCTCGATGTGGTGCTGGCAAGTTGCGGTGTAAGCGACAGAGCCAGTTAGCAGGAGCTGGTGTCGGTCGGCCCAGACTGCTGTATGGGACGAGGCGGTGCGTCGTGAGACTTACGAGCGGTGCCCCCAGCCACAATGCAGTCACGGGTGTCAAAGTCAGCAGCAGCGATGGCGTCGGTGAGACCAGGATGGCGAAGTGAAGCAAGGCGGTGCGGAGTGCGGTGCACACAGGTCACGGTGCGAGCAGCGGCTCAGTGGCGGCGGTCGTCAGCGTCGGTGAGACCAGGGTTGTGGTGCGAGATGCTGACGGTGCCTTCTGCTGTGCCGCCAGGACACAGAGCCAGCAACAGAGTCGGTGACGGAGTCGGTTGCATTTCCCTTCTCTGTTGCAACTGAACCAGCGGTTCCAGACGCGGTACCCAGAGGTTGATGAAGTCTTTGCAGTCCCTGAGACTTCGAGTCAGGAGGCAACCGCTATTTCAAGCCCTTGGAGATACTAAGGACAAGTAAAAGAAAGTTCATTCCAGTCCCTTCACTGCCCAAGGCAGAAGCAGCAACTGCAGGCCAACCCAACAAAGCAACAACATAGCAAAGAGGCAGTACTCCTCCTGGCAGCTCTTCTTGCTCTTTTTCTTGGCAGGGTCCTTGATTCCAGCGAGTTCTAACATGTTGGGGTCTGGGCTCCAATATTTATACTCAAAATCCCTTTGTTCTCTCAGGCAGAGAGTGTCTCTGCTTAGTCCAAACCACTTCTGTCCTCTCTGGCCCAGCTTCCTGGTAGGAGGTGGAGACAGCATTGTGGATGGCAGAACAGGCCCATTCAGGTGAAAGGAAATCTCGTCCCCCTACTCTAAATGCAGCCCAGGTCTATTCAGCCCAGCCCTGACTCACCCAGACTTCCTGGAGCCACTGCAGATCCCCAGCCCCTGTCACTCCAAAGCCAGACAGTCAATACAGCAGAGGCACACTGGATAGCTAAGCAAGAAAATACCTACTTTCTAAAAGTAGTATTTTCAAACACAGAATGTAAAAATCACCCTCACTAAAAGATGCATTTTAACATTCTGAGTTCAGGCATACTAAACTTTATTTTCCTACCTTGTTCCCAGGGGTAGTTATGTTTATAGGATGTTATAAGCAAACTCCCCATTCTATCCTATGGGAACAGGTAGCCTTGCAATAGTGAAAAAACAAACTTGGCAGTATTTCACTATCAGGACATGCCACACACAACAGTACTTGTCCTATCTTTAACATACACAGCACCCTGCCCACAGGGGTACCTTGGGCCTAGCTTAGAGGTGACTTATTTGTAAGAAAAGGGAAGATTAGGGCTTGGCAAGTGGATGCACTTACCAGATCGACATGGCAGTTACAAACTGTGCGTGGACCCTGCAGTGACAGGTCTGAGATACCTTTTCAGGGCTACTCATGTGGGTGGCACAATCAGTGCTGCAGGCCCACTAGTAGCATTTGATTTACAGGCCCTGGCACACTCAGCGCACTTTACTAGGGGCTTACCAGTAAATCAAATATGCCAATCATGGAAACTCCAATCCATAATAACAATTTACAACAGGAGCACTTGCACTTCAACACTGAACAGCAGTGAGAAAGTGCGCAGAGACACTAAACCAGCAAAAACAGATTCAAAACCGGGAGTTCAGAAAGCAAAAGACAGGGCAAACAAGCCAAAAGATGCCAAGTCTAACAACACTCCAAAGGCAACTCCAACAAGCTTTAGTAACACAACAGATGCAAAAAAAATCACTGTCAACATGGTATCGCTTTACTAAACAAATTAAATTAATTGAGCTTAATCAAGAACATAAATTACAAAAACTCTGTACACTTGGGAAAGCATTGCTAAACAAATATACCATATCATAAAAACAAAAACTTAGAACTCGTTGCGTACAAGCTTTAACAGAACAACATACAAACAAATGGAACCTTCAGAAAACACAGCCACTCTGCAACTAGAAAAAGAGTGTGAAAACACAAAGATAAATGCACACAGGACAAAGAAGACGTGAAAGGGCCAGTCACCATAGGCGGAATGAAAACACAAAAGGTGGAACAAATGGGACGGATTCACCACTCAAAAGCACCGGATTTAAAAGGACACACAAAGGCAGGAATTAAAAGCGAGGGGCGTGGCGAATGCCCATACTGTAGATACAGCATGTCTCGAAAGAGACAGCGCATGCACTGCATAGGCGACACCTAAAAAACGTCAATCACCGCTGTGCAAATACTGGCATTGAGAGTGTGCCATTGTTTGGTCCATGGTGAAATATCCGTAAATCCTTTGAAATCTCTACCACTCCAAATTATGAACTGCACAATGCTGCTTCATTGCTAGGTTCATGCTCTGCAAGTAACGTTGAAAATACCTACATACATACATATTATGAAAATAAAATTGCCAACTTGCTTATTATGGAGAATTGCAAAGTGTAGCAGCTGGGGCTCTATGGAAAGCTTGAAACATGTGCTAATTAAGTCTTTATGGAAACATGCAATGTGTATCTGTTAGACCTGGCTTTTACAGCGGGTTTATCCCCAGATTTTTTGCTTTCTGGCCTTTTGTTTCTGACCTGTTTTTGTTGGTTTTATGACTCTGGGCACTTTACCACTGCTGATCAGTGCTAAAGTGCATATGCTCTCCCTATAAATTGTATGTATGGATTGGTGTTTCCATAATTGGCTGATTTGATTTACTAGTCAGTCCATAGTACAGTGCACTGTGTGTGCCTAGGACCTGTAAATCAAATCCTGCTAGTGGGCCTGCAGCACTGATTGTGCCACCCACATAAGCAGCCTGTAATTGTAACCCAGGCCTACCATTGCAGAGTCTGTGTGCAGTCTAACCTTCCCTTTTCTTACATGTTAGTCACCACTAAGGTAGGCCCAAGGTACTCTTGTGGGCAGGGTGCAGTGTATGTGAAAGGTAGGGCATGCCCTGGTGTGTGTGGCATGTCCTCATAGTGAAATACTGCCAATTTCCTTTTTCACTATTGCAAGGCTACCTATCCCGATAGGATAGAATGGGGAGTTTGCTTATAACATCTTATAAACATAACTACCCCTGGGAACAAGGTAGGAAAATAAAGTTTAGTATGCCTGAACTCAGAATGTTAAAATGCATCTTTTAGTGAGGGTGATATTTACATTCTGTGTTTGAAAATACCACTTTTAGAAAGTAGGTATTTTCTTGCTTAGCCTTCCAGTGTGCCTCTGCTAGGATGTGTATTGACTGTCTGGCTTTGGAGTGACAGGGGCTGGGGATGTGCAGTGGCTCCAGAGAGTCTGGATGAGTCAGCGCTAGGCTGAATAGGCCTGGTCTGCATTTGGAGTGGTGGGAGGAGTGGCACCTGCACCTAAATAGGGCTGTGCCTGCCTTTCACAATGATGGCTCCATCCCCCTGTGGTGTGTCTGGAGCCAGGGCTCACACTGACAATGGAGGTTGTTGTGCACTTGCAAAGTGCCCCCTAGAACTGGTTTGGACTGGCTCAGAGCCCTGGGCTCGGAGAGGCCAAATAGATTTACTGTATAAAAAGAGGGGCCCAGACCTCAGACTTTTAGATCACTTCTAGGAATCAAGAGGAACCTTTGCCAAGGAGAAAAGCCGGAGAAGCTGAGGAGAAATACTGCCCCTGTCCTGTTTGCTGCCTGGGGTTGGCCTGCAGTGGCCACTTTCTGCCAAGGAAAGGGAAAAGGATTTTGCTGTTTGCTGTGTCCCCTGCTTGAGGAAGATCTCCAAGGGCTTATAACTGAGCTTGCCTCCTGTTGGAAGTCTCAGGGACAGAAAATACTTCAAAAATCACTTCTGGGAATCAAGAGGAACCTTAGCCAAGGAGAAGAGCGGAGAAGCTGAGGAGGAATACTGCCCCTGTGCGGTTTGCTGTCTGGGGTTGGCCTGCAGTGGCTACTTTCTGCCAAGGAAAGGGAAAAGGACTTTGCTGTTTGCTGTATCCCCTGCTTGAGCAAGATCTCCAAGGGCTTGAAACGGAGTTTGCCTCCTATTGGAAGTCTCAGGGACAGAGAAGACTTCAAAGATCACTTCTGGGAATCAAGAGGAACCTTTGCCAAGGAGAAGAGCCAGAGAAGCTGAGGAGGAATACTGCCCCTGTGCTGTTTGCTGTCTGGGGTTGGCCTGCAGTTGCTTCTTTCTGCCAAGGAAAGGGAAAAGGACTTTGCTGCTTGCTGTGTCCCCTGCTTGAGGAAGATCTCCAAGGGCTTGAAACTGAGCTTGCCTCCTGTTCTGAAGTCTCAGGGACACAAAGACTTCACCACCAGCTCCCCTGAACTTCCTTGCTGGGAGTTCTGACCTGCTAAGAGGTGCCTGCTGTTGTTTTGGACCTATGGAGGCTGGTAGCACTTGTGAGCTGGGAAAAGTAACGCAACATTGAGAAGCGCAACGCATCCGTAGCTGTTTCTGATGCATTGCTGAAGAAATCATCGCAGCGCCTGCACGCGGCCCGAGCAATCGCCGCACGGCGCATCGAGTGCACCGATCTTCGAAGTCTGAGATCACCGCACCAATTCCGACGCAAGGCCTGTTGTGCGGCTGCAAGAACCCACGCATCGTCATGGATCATTGCATCGCATTGAGGCACCAAGTCTGTTGAATCGTTGGGGGAAGCAGTAAGAAACCAACGCATCACCTCCCCACGCAGTAAAAAACCAATGCATCACCTCCTCTTCGGTAAGGAACCGACGCATCACCTCCCCTGCGCAGCAGTAAGGAACCGACGCATCACCTCCCCCGGAGCAAGGAAACGACGCATCACCTTCCCTGAGTGTAAGGAACCAACACATCACCTTCCCTGTGACCCTTTTTGTTTCTGTGCGCGACACATCCAAGGTACTTTGTGTGAAAAGTGACGCATCTGCAATTTGCTTTGAACTGAACTATTTCTACCATTTGAAAGTCATATTTTTATTACTGTATTGTGGATTTTTGTCGTTTTGGTCTTGTTTGGTTTAGATAAAGATTACTTACTTTTCTAAACTGGTGTGGTGTCCATTTGTAGTGTTTTCACTGTATTACTGTATGTGTTCACAAATGCTTTACACACTGCCTCTGAGATAAGCCTGTCTGCCTGTGCCGAGCTACCAAGGGGGTGAGCAGTGGTTATTTTAGAAGTGTATCCCCCTTACCCTGACTAGAAGTAAGAGTCCCTATTTGGACAAAGGTACCTACCTCTGCCAACTAGAGACCCCCATTTCTAACATTGGTGGTCAGCGGTGAAGATCTGGACTGGCATTTGTGTCTTACATACAGTGATTGGTGTACACTACTAGTATAGTGCAGACCATTACGTGGCCACATACTGTCTTTTTTTGTTTCCTGGTGTCCTCCTGGAAGTATTATTGATACTGAGACTCTGGTTAGTTGTTGCACCTGTGAAGTCTTGAGAAAATGGAACTTGACTTCTGGCACATGTTCATCTATACGATGAGGGAGCTATGTGTGTTCTGCAAGGAAAGAGGGCTGCCTGTCAAGAGAAGGTCCAGGGAGGATGTAGCGGCAGCCCTATTTCACTATGAGTTACCCCGCTGGGGGCCAACACTACCAGTTGAGTCTGTGGAGGAGGGTTTCTATGAAAGTGAGGAAGAAACAGAAAAAGATTGCTGGCTTCTAGCTTGTGAGCAGAGGCTGAGAGAGCTTGATGAGGAGCTTGAGAGGGCTGAGGCCAATAGGGCCTTAGCCCAAGATGAAGAAATGTGTGTAGCTCAGGAAGTGAGCTTGGCTGGGTTGGATGTTGGAATAAAAATTATGTTTCGGCATTGTTTTACGTAAGTTAGCATTCGCGGCGCCATTTTGTGTATAGGTGCCATTTTGTATTGTGATCGAAATTAATTTGTTTTGCTTCTTCCGAGAAATGGCCTTCTCTAGGTTATGTTTCTTCAGAGTTAGGTTCTGCCACACTAATGAATGCACTGTTCTTATTAGCGCATACCTTTCTTCTTAGATGTAAGCCTTCTCCCACTTGTCTAGTGGCGGACACAGGCAGAGTGACCATGAAGGATAGCTAATGTGTGCCCGGCCTCAGAATTGAAACTTACTCCTTTGTAATTTACTGTCCAGCTGCATCTCTCTGGGAAATTCCATTGTAGGCGTGCCATCATTGGTTCTGAAATGTACATAATGTATCGTTGTGCTTGTTGATGTCAGTCCCTCTGCAGCACTCCTTAGTGACTGGGCAGACAGGGCTCGGCTCTGAGCGTACTCTGAATAAACAGATATTTGGTTTGTATTCTCTACTGTCTGACCGACTCTTCATTTGTATGGAAGGCTGAGAGGTAGTTGTGAGTGACCCGAGTGACCCTAATTGGGCCACTTCCTTCAGTTGGCGCCCGAACAGGGACTCCTTCGGGTGAGTGGCCCTTCCCCCTCTGCGGACGGGGGGAGGTCGAGGCCATCGTCGGGTTGGACGGACGGATCAGGGATCCCTGCACGAAGAGTTCCTGATATTCGCAACTGCCCCTTCTGTCCTGCCAGATGGTGCCTCGCCCAGTGGTTATCCCGACTGGAGTCCTGAACGGCGAAACCCTTGGATCTGACCGTTTGGTCTGAAGAGTCGGCAGTGGAGAATAGATTCGTTTGACCTGCATATATCAGGTGAGTTTGTTTTGGTTCTTTGTGGATATGGTACCATTTTGGTTAGTATTTGGTATGGTCTAAGGACCGTCTTTGGGATAAAAGCAATTGCAATTGTTTTGCTGGGCATAAATAGTGAACTTGTTTTCTTTTGAGAATGCCTAGTTTCAGTAAATTGTTTTTCTTGTGCTGTCGTTGTTGTTCTACTGATGCTCGATTGGAAGAAAGTCAGTCGGCGCCTCCAGAAGGCACTCTGAATTTTGATATGTATTTGAAGAATGGTCTTGGCCCTATTATGTTTAGTACATTATGGCACAAATATACGAGGGACAATGCCGAATTGCAGTGGCCGTTGACGGGCACTTTTGATGAACAAAAGATTGAGTATTTACAGGAACAGTTGTTTAAGAAGCGAAGTAGGCAGTCTATGTTTGATTCCCTCAGAACATGGCAGAAAGCAGCTAGACAGAAGCGGTTGAAGGCAGACAAAAAGGCGGGGAAAGGAAGAATGCAGACCTTGACTCAGAAGGCTGTAGCATATGATAGGGAGAAACAGGAAAAGGGTGTTGAATGTGAAGATAGAAGGTTTCAATTACACATTGATCAATCGTATGTGGTTCAGGAAGATGATGGCGCTTTTGCTGAAGAATTATTAGATACCCAACCCCCGCCTCCATATGCCCCGCAAAGAATATATCCCATTGTTCGGATGCCCTCGCAGTCACCTGTTACAGTTGTTTCCACTGCCTCTGTCCCTGCATCTACTACTGTTGTTTCAACGCATCTGGCTTTGGCTCCTCCTCCTCCCACTTCTGTTTCTTTGCCGTCTGTGACTGTTAGTACTCCCGCCATACCTATTATCTCAGCTACCGTTCTGCCAGCTCTTTCCCCCACAACACAGCCCCCAGCGACGACAGTGCCTGTTGCTTCTGTTGCGTCTCCCACTGTGGTTTTTCATCCTCCGACATTAGTAAGTAGTGGGACACCGGTGCGTGGATTTGAGGACAGGAATTGGACGAAATTCAAGGATCGCAGGGGACCGCTAGTGAGATCTGATGTGGGGGATGAAGAAAAGAGGGTAATAGCTAATCAGGCTGCACAGGGGGGCCATAATCCTATTTATAGTGTAGAGGATGTTTGGGCGACTATGAAAGATTTTGACCCCTTTATACAGCAACATGCCCTTAAACACATGTCTGCTACCTTGATTGGTCTTTGGCAACAGCACTTTGAAGCGGAAGCACCTCAAATTTTATATGACATAAGAGATCGAGTGTATATTAGTGAATTTGGGCCAGAACAGGTTTTTGCTAATGTTACGACAATAGTTGCATATAGGGGAAGACTACATGAGAAAAGTCCCAGGTCAGTATATCAGTTTCCGATGAGAGAGGTGCATCCCATATATCACCCCGAGATACCAGAATTGACAGATGGCCGTGGTAATGTTACTCGAGCGGCAGTGGCGGCCAGGTTCCAGGAGCAAGGGGTTTATAATCCGTGGAAAAGAAGTGAGGTTTCTTCTCTTAAAACTCATTTACCAGATCCTAGGAAGAATCCCACTGCTTATTAAAAAGAACTGACTGAAGCTGCTTCTTCCACGGTGATGACTCTTGTTGATATCGAAATGTTCTTTGGTCTTCTTGTTCCGGTTGATATTTGGAGGCAGGTTCATACACAAGATCATGTTCCGGAGTTGGATGGTACTTGAGATCAAATTAAGGCATGGGATCAGGAAAGGAAGCTCAGTGATAAGCCTTGAGTGGAAATTTTAGCGTTGACAGGCCTTATAATTATGTATATGCATTCTCTTATTCCGCCGAGAAAGGTGGATTGGGATATATTGTCAGCCTGTCGACAGAAGAAAGATGAGAGTGTGTCTTATTTTTTCACCCAATTTGAACTTACCTTTTTGGATTATAGTGGACAGGATTTGTCCATTGAGGGAGGTGTTCGGTTGTTTGCCAATAGATTTGTTTCTAACTTGCTTCCTGAAACTGCGACTCGATTGCAAGCTTCTGAGAGTACCTGGTCCACCTCTTCTCCCTCTGTTATTTTGAATATGGCACAATATTATGAGTATAGGGATAATGAGGAAAAGGAGAGGACAGAGAAGAGACATAAGGATTTAAAGACGAAGGTGTTGTTACAGCAGGCTTCTAGAGGGAATGGGAGAGGACGTGGTGGTCCTGCCCAACAGCTTCCACGTACTAGTAGGCAGCCAACAACTACGCCTTTGGGTCCGAATCAGTGTGCGTATTGTAAAGAGGAGGGACATTGGCGTAGCGAATGTCCTGTGCTTTTGCAGAAGGTAGCGGTCCGGAGAGGACGAGGTTCTCGTGGACGGGGTCGTGGAACAGGAGGGTCTGATAGGGCTCAGAATGCTGTAGCCTCACAGAGTCGTTCTGATAATAATTACTTCGATGACCCTCGTGATGGACAGTATTACCATGATGATTATGACATGGAGGAAGTGGCAGGAATGTCTTACAGTTAGGACAGCCAGGGACAGAGTGAGGGACCAGTTCCGATACCTGTAGACCAGCGTGGTCCTTATGTAACAGCAGAACTGCAAGGTTCAGCTAAGGAATTTTGGTGGACACAGGTGCGACAAAAAGTTCTGTTTCTCGAAATATGGTCCCTGGGGCGGCTCTGTCTGGCCATAATAATGAGTCGGTTGGTTTTTCTGTTGTACCAGTTGTAAGCCCCCTTTCAAAACCTCTTGCGTTGACTATTGGTCCTTTCACTGTGGATTCGCCATTCTTGTTGACATCTAATTGTGGTGAAAATTTGATGGGTTTGGATTTGTTGAAGAAATTGCATGCCACTATTTATTGTTCTCTGGTGGGTGTCTATATGACAATGGGTCCAGATGTAGCATGCTCTAAGCAGTGTTTGTCCGAAGATGCACCCCTTCCTGTTGAATTTAAAGATGTGCCACCCACTCTGTGGGCGACAGGCAACACAGATGTGGGATTGTTGCAGATATCGCCGGTTTCGATACTGGTTAAGGATGGTGCTATTTTGCCCCGTATCCCTCAGTATAAAATACCACAGGCAGGAGAGCGAGCCTTATTCCAAATTATACAGGATTTGATTAAAAAGGGAGTGGTTGAGGAGACAACTGCTAATATTTCCAATAGCCCTATTCTTCCAATTCTTAAAAGGATGCCCTCAGGTTCCCCGATGACCATGAAGATGTTTATCGTTTCGTGATTGACTTGCGCGAGGTTAATAAAATAGTGGTCCCTCAGTTTCCAGTGGTCCCCGACATTACTACTCTTTTGACAATGATTCCCTCTACGACTAAATTTTCCTCCGTCATTGATCTGAAAAATGCTTTCTTTAGTATTCCTATTCATCCGGATAGCAGATATTTGTTCGTGTTTCCGCTAGCTGGTAGGAATTTTAGGTTCTGTCGAGCTCCTCAAGGCTATACTGAAAGTCCAAGTATTTATAGTCAAGCTTTAAAAAGTCAGTTGGATTCCCTATCGCTTCCCTCAGGTAATGTATTGGTGCAGTATGTTGATGATGAATGACTCATCGCTTCTGACACAGAACAAGGTTGCAAGGACAGTACAGTTTAAAATGTTGTTGCATTTGGTTCGACACGGACATAAGGTGTCTCTTTCAAAATTTCAATATTGTCGACAGGAGGTCATCTATTTAGGTCACCTACTGTCGAAGGAGGGCAGGAGATTGTCTCCTGAGCACATCAGTACCATTGTTAAGATGCCCGTTCCGCAAACCCAGAAAGATGTGCGCACTTTTATAGGTATCACTTCCTACTGCCAGCAGTGGATACCTAACTATTCTTTACTAATTAAACCTTTGCTTGCTCTAACCACTAAAGATGTGCATGAGCCCCTGCCTTGGATGCCCGACTGGCAGCAGTCTTTTGAGCAATTGAAAACTGCGCTTTGTTCGGCTCCGGTACTTGGCAGTCCTCATTATAGAAAAACATTTGTGTTGTACGTCCATGAGATGGCTGGCTGTGTGCTTTCCGTTTTAACACAAAAATTTGGAGATAAGCAACGGCCGTGTGCTTATTTCTCTGCTGTTCTTGACCTTGTCGCAAGAGTCCTGCCGAGCTGTCTAAGAGCGGTCGCGGCTGTGGCCGTTTCTATCAGATAATCGGCTGGACTATTACTTGATACTGATCTCACGGTCATGGTACCCCATGCTGTGGACACGCTTTTGAATAAGACTAAGACACAGCACCTCACCAGTGCACGTCTGGCTGGCTATGAATTAACGCTGTTTCCTAAACATGTCATGATCAAAAGATGTGCCACTCTGAATCCAGCCACGTTACTGCCCCTCCCTACTGAGAGTGATGAGATTGATAAACATGATTGTATCTTCCGGACGGAAGAAGAGACGAAAGGACTGGTAGACTTGACTGATGTACCCTCATCTGACCCCCAAGGGGAACTATATGCCGATGGCTCTTGTTTTAAATTACCAGATGGCACTACAACTGCTGCGTATGCTATCACTATGCTGCGTACAGTAGTTGAGACATCACAAGTTCCTTAACAATTGGCTCAAGCTGCTGAACTTGTTGCTTTGATACGAGCTTGCGAATTGTGTGAAGGATTGGTTGTCACTATTTATACTAACAGCCAGTATGCCTTTGGAGTCGCACATAATTTTGGACGACTTTGGGCAGAGAGAGGGTTTCTTACTTCACATGGCACCAGAATTCAGCACGGGCACCTCATATTGAGGCTTCTGTCTGCTTTGACACTCCCTAAGAAATTGGCTATAGTAAGGTGTAGTGCCCATCGGAAAGTCACTGACGATGTAGGTAGGAGAAATGCTTTTGCTGATCAGACAGCTAAGCAAAACAGCCCGGACTAAAATGAAAAGAATGTTTTTAGCAGGTCCCGCTAGGTGGGTGCCTGAAGTTACTATGTTTGAGGATACACTTGAGAATGTGAAGGAGATACAAAGTGAGACCACAATAGAAGAATTAGCATTATGGCAAGAATGTACAGCACAATTGAATGATGAGGGATGTTGTATTGACAAGTCAGGGAAGCAGAGATGGATGTTGCCAGATGCATATGTTCTCCCTGTAGTTACGATGGCCCACGGCCCAGACCATATTAGTGCTAAAGGTATTTGTAAGTTGTTGGATCCTGTATGGCAGAATGATAACATTTCGAAGACTGCTACACATTTAGTGAAGTATTGTATGGTGTGCATGATGCACAATCCTGGAAAAGGTACCCCTACCCCACCCGGTAATTTTGCACCACCTACTTTCCCTTTTGAAGTCCTTCAGATGGATTTTATAGAATTGGATCAGTGCAATAATTTGAAGTATGTTTTGGTGGTTGTTTGTGCTTTCAATAAATGGGTTGAGGCTTATCCCACTAAAGACAATACAGCCGTTACGACTGCAAGGGTACTCCTGAAGGAGTTCTTTCCTCGTTTTGGCGTGCCCCGTGTGATTGAGAGTGATAACGGAAGTCATTTTACTGCCAAGGTTATTCAGTTAATTTGTGATAGTCTGCACATAAAACAGAAGTTTCATGCTGCAAACCACCCGCAGTCAGCAGGTTTGGTTGAGAAGTACAATGGTCCTCTCAAACTGAAAATGGCAAAGATTAAGGAGACAACAGGGTTACAGTGGCCAGATGCCCTACCATTAGCACTCTTGTCAACAAGAACTACGGCATATTCTAGGACAGGATTGTCACCGTATGGGGTTGTGTTTGGCCGCCCGGCAAATGTCTGGGGCGTCCTGCGTCCTCGACGGTTTACTGATATTGAGTATCCCTTGTTGATCGATTACCTATGCCAGTTAAAATTTGCGTTCAATTCACCAACAGGTCCGGGAAGCCCTACCAGCTACGCCAGAGGAGCCCGGACATGACATTCAGCCTGGTGACTACATCCTTATTCGAAATTTTCAGTGGAAGAAGAGTTTGGAGCTGCGTTGGGAGGGGCCACTCCAAGTCTTGTTGGCAACTCGCACTGCCGTCAAAGTTTCTGGTCATAAGAATTGGATTCATACATCCCACTGTAAGAGGGTTCCTCTCCCTCTGCCCTATGACCAGTGGACAAAAGATGGAGTAGGGGACTCTGAGTCCGAGACAGTGCCTCAGTTTGTCCCCTTCAGTGACGTCAGGCTGACCTGGACCAAAACGGACGAGCAGAGTGATGAAGTGCTGAATGCAGCAGTCCCCCCTGGAAATACGGGCTATCCAGGAGCCCCTTTTCCCTGATCCCTCTGTGCCTGTAGTCACTAGGTATAATTTGCACCCTTGGCTAAAGAATGGTGCACAAAAGGAGAAGTCAGATTAGTTAGGGATGGACTGTGTAAGTTAGGGCGTACTTTGCCATAGTACCAACGGATTTAGTTTAGTGCGAGGTGAGATTTGTGCACCGTTTGAACATTGGACAGGATAGATTAAAGGTATCCCCCTGGGGGTACCTTATTCTGGTCGACATGGGAACCCGAGCTTAGGTCAGAGCAAGCTCCACCACTGGTGCTCAAGAGCGCCAACGTTTTTGATGAACAATAGGAGCCTCTACCAGTGAGGCTCAGATGGACACTGGGAACTTGTATCATTTTCTTGCTGGCATTTTGGTCCCTTCCTCCCTTTGCTTTATTATTTATCATGCATCCTTTTGGTAGGATGGTTGCTGACGAAGAGCAGCCAGTGATTCCCCCTGTTCCTATACGTACATTCTGGTCTACAAAAAGAAAGATATTGTGTATTGTTCCTGTGGTATTACTACTATTAATTTTGGGCGGGGTGTCCTGGGTTTTGGAATGCGATCAGGATGTACCATCATGTACTAAAAATAAGGTTGTTTCTACCATGCGCACTAAAAGGACAGCACCGAGTAATGTTTTTCTAGACACACATAAAAGATTCTTTGGCGAAGGTACAGCTTGTTATCCCATCGAATCTGTTACCCATTGTCGTTGGTCAATTATACGTATACCCGCCCAGCCCACTTGGTAGAGGTAAGGGGTGAGTTTGTACTAGGGTATCCTGGTCCTTGTCTATATTACAGTAACCACGAGGAAAGGGATATCCAGGTTGTGATAATAATACATATTGTGATAATTTGTATATGAGAGAGCAGAACATTACCTTGGTGGGCTGGCATTACCAAGATTTAACAGTTACTCGAAAAGCTGGATATTATCCCGCCTGTTGTCCGATAGTAAACAGTACTGATGCATTCTTGTATGTCAATTGTTCTGGGATAATATTGTTCAAAAATATGATGTCTCTAGAAAAAAGGAAGGATCCAAGTACTGTAGGGATGATTACTAGATATGCCCCTGTAGATTATCAAAGTCCACTTTATGCACACCCGGGATTTTATTTTTTGTCTAATGGTACTTACTCAAATGTTCATAATGGTACAGACGATGTTGCTTTAGGAATGGTGCGCCCTTTAGGTGTGCCTTGTAAGTATGGTAAGCCAAACATACGGTGGGTAAAAAGAACATTGACAGCAGAGTTCTGCGATGGAGTGACAGATTTGGAAGTCAATAATTATAGTAATGGTATCACCTTTGGGTATATTCTCTCCTCCATTATTACCTTTGGTGGTACCACTATGGCGAGAGTTGAAAGAGCTAGAGAATAATTTGGATGTAAGCTACAGATACTGTTGAATTCCACAGTGGCAGCTCTGCATGACATCACCACCCAATTAGAAAGTATGCGAATATACTCTGAGCTGACTAGATATGCTGTTGATTTCATTTTAGCTAAGAGAGGTGCTGTGTGCGCAGTAGCAGGAGACCAGTGTGTAGTCGGGATAACTAATATAGAAAAAAATATTACACAACACATTTTAGACATCCTAGAAAATGTGAAAGGAATGGAGAGTGAGAATTGGAGTTGGTCATTGTTTGGTGGATGGGGTTGGATCCTTGAAAAGGTAATCTATTTTATCGTGATCCTGATTTCTTGCTGTGTTTTGATCCAGTGTCTTCCCTTATGCTGCTCATATTGCACCACTCTCCTAAAAGAATATCAGTTCATGATACTAATGCAACAATCATGCTTCAGAAAGAGCTCGATGACCTTTTGCAGATAGACTAGGGTATTTTCGAGACCTCTTCCCTCCTCTTCGTTTCCCCTCCCGATTCTGAAAATATGGGGTGCTCCTAAAATGTATTCATGGTTTGTTGAACTATATGTTTTTCTATATTATTACACAATAATTGCTTAGCTCATGCTAAAAGGAGGGTCTGTTGGAATAAAAATTATGTTTCCGCATTGTTTGACGTAAGTTAGCATTTGTGGCGCCATTTTGTGTATAGGCGCCATTTTGTATTGTGATCAAAACTCATTTTTTAGCTTCTTCTGAGAAACGGCCTTCTCTAGGTTATGTTTCTTCGGAGTTAGGTTCTGCCACACTAATGAATGCACTGTTCTTATTAGCGCATACCTTTCTTCTTAGATGTAAGCCTTCTCCCACTTGTCTAGTGGCGGGCACAGGCAGAGTGACCTTGAAGGATAGATAATGTGTGCCCGGCCTCAGAATTGAAACTTACTCCTTTGTAATTTACTGTCCAGCTGCATCTCTCTGGAAAATTCCATTGTAGGCGTGCCTTCATTGGTTCTGAAATGTACATAATGTATCATTATGCTTGTTGATGTCAGAACCTCTGCAGCACTCCTTAGCGACTGGGCAGACAGGGCTCCGCTCTGAGCGTACTCTGAATAAACAGATATTTGGTTTGTATTCTTTACTGTCTGACTGACTCTTCATTTGTATGGAAGGCTGAGAGGTGGTCGTAGGTGACCCCAGTGACCCTAATCGGGCCACTTCCTTCATGGAGGTGGAGTCCAGCTCAGATGGTGGCAGCAAGAAGGTGTTATCTAGTGCTGAGGAAGAAGTACACACACCCAGAGATGTGGCGCCTGACTTGAAGGAGGGGGTTGACACACACCGGGGCATTCAGGTTTATGAGGTAGCTCCAGTGGTGCGCAGTGTCCGTGAAGTGGATTGGGGAACTGGCACAGGGGATCATATTCCGAGTGGTGGGAGGGACACTCCACTGACTCTAGATGAGCAGGGAGAGGGGTTCCCCATGGTAGAAGTCCTGGTCTGTGAGTGTGGAGACCACCCAGAAGAGTGTGGGTTGAGTGACAGAGACAGTCAGACACTGTCTTGCCAATCTCAGGAGAGTGATGTGGGGTACTTGGGCGAGGCACTGGATGGTGAGGAAAAGGGTAGCTTGGTTAACACCGGTGTGGGGCTGTGTGATTCAATTGGTAGAGAACATATTTTAAGTCCCTGTTTTCCAGAGCTATGCCAACACCTGGTGGAGCGTGAGTTCTCTGACCCCAGGGAGCTCACACTGAAGGCAGACCTTTTGGTGGATTCCGGAGGGTCTGAAGAAGCATCTGGGGATGATCCTGAAGGAGGTGGCTGAGGTTTTCCCCAGCCAAGTGAGGTAGGGGAGGGTCATGATGGCCCAGATAGGTCCCAGAGTAGTGGGAGGGGTGTAGGGTTCCATGTCCTGTCCCAGAGGAGTGGGAGTGGGCTGTGTCCCGAGGTGCCCGAAACCCAGTCTCAAGGGCCTGGTTGGTTTCATGAGGGAACCCCAGGAGGGGGGCCTAGTCTGTACCGGGAGGCCCAGAGGGGGATCCCAAGGTGTCAGTTGAGGTGTGGGAGACTGCTGTAGCTATAATTCCACCAGCTCTGGTGTCTGGCAGCACCTCTCCATTTGGGGGGGGTGCGTAAGTCCAGAGAGAGGGGTGAGGGGGGACGCAGTCCCCAGTGGAAGGACCAGTGGGTCATGGTTTGCCAGCTCTGAGGTCAGAGCCCCTCAGGACTGACCCTGGTGAGGCCACTTCTGTCCTGGAGGTCTTCATGCTCTGTCAGGTGGACTGGAGGCGGGAGACCTGCGCTAGGCAGACTCTTACACAACTCCAGAGGAGTGTGTTTCCCTTGTGGGGGTTGGTGTACTACCCCAGAAGTCCTGGGTTGCCAGGCACAGGTCCAGCCTAAGGGTACAGACCCTGGGTTGGAGGGCCAGGTTCAAGGTGTCCCCCCTGACCTGGAGGAAAGAGTGACTGCTAACAGTACCCCTACCGGGTTGTCTTCTGGGGGAAGCGCTCTAGGAGGGAGGGTGCAGGGCCCCAGTAAGGAGGACGGGGAGAGGACAGCCTCACCCCTGACCTCTGGCCAATCTAAGGGTACAGACCCTAGGCTGGGTTCCCAGTTGCAGGATAGAACTCCTGAACTGGTGGGCGAATTGTGCAGGTCACCTGCCACAGGTGCCATGACAATTCTGGAAGGGGGTACCGCTCCAGGTGGGAGGGTGCAGAGCCCCGAGGAGGAGGTCCAGGCGTGGGAAAGCCCACCCCAGTCTCCTGTCCAGCCACCGGGTACAGGCCCGGGGCTGGTGGTTCAGTGTCAGGATGCCATCCCTGACCTGACAGGAGGGAGAGTGGACAAATGGTGCCAGGCACCTGGGGCTACTGACCCCATTCTCTGACACCACAAAGGTTCGAGAGCCATGAGAGGCATAGGGCCTGGGTCTCATCATCACTGACAACTGTCAGTAGCCACTGTGGCTTGCTGTACTGGTGGACAGAGCAGCCCCTGGGGGGCAGGAGTCACACCCTATGGGTGGACTGGGCCACACCACTGTGTTGGCCATGTGGGTACTGTCTGCCTGTTGGGACACACCTGTGAGCAAGCTAAGGGTAGGTGCTGCACAGATGGTGTCCACAGGTGTTGAGCAGGGTTCCCCATGGGTTAGCTTAGTGGGCCCTGAGAGTATGGACAGAGGAATCCAACTGGGTTCAGAAAGGCGTAGAACCAGAACGTGCCCCCGCTGTTGTGGGCCAGGTCTAGGTTCTATCGCCTCAACCAAGGAAGCCCATCAAGGGATTGATTAGTCTACCCTGGCTTTAGGCTGGAATGGGATTGTGTTAGACCTGGCTTTTACAGCGGGTTTATCCCCAGATTTTTTTGCTTTGTGGCCTTCTGTTTCTGACCTGATTTTGTTGGTTTTATGACTCTGGGCACTTCACCACTGCTGATCAGTGCCAAAGTGCGTATGCTCTCCCTGTAAATTTTATGTATGGATTGGTGTTTCCATAATTGTCTGATTTGATTTACTAGTCAGTCCCTAGTACAGTGCACTGTGTGTGCCCAGGGCCTGTAAATCAAATGCTGCTAGTGGGCCTGCATCACTGATTGTGCCACCCACATAAGCAGCCTGTAAATGTAACTCAGGCCTACCATTGCAGAGCCTGTGTGCAGTCTGATACTGCCATGTCAACTTGGCAATGGCACACACTTGCCAGTCCCTAATCTTCCCTTTTCTTACGTTAGTCACCCCTAAGGTAGCCCCAAGGTACCCCTGTGGGCAGGGTGCAGTGTATGTGAAAGGTAGGACATGCCCTGGGTTGTGTGGCATGTCCTGATAGTGAAATACTGCCAAGTTTGTTTTTTCACTATTGCAAAGCTACCTGTTCCCATAGGATAGAATGTGGAGTTTGCTTATAACATCCTATAAACATAACTACCCCTGGGAACAAGGTAGGAAAATAAAGTTTAGTACGCCTGAACTCAGAATGTTAAAATGCATCTTTTAGTGAGGGTGATTTTTACATTCTGTGTTTGAAACTACCACTTTTAGAAAGTAGGTATTTTCTTCGTTAGCCTTCCAGTGTGCCTCTGCTAGAATGTGTATTGACTGTCTGGCTTTGGAGTGACTGGGGCTGGGGATGTGCAGTGGCTCCAGAGAGTCTGGATGAGTCAGCGCTAGGCTGAATAGGCCTGGCCTGCATTTGGAGTGGTGGGAGGAGTAGCACCTGCACCTGAATAGGGCTGTGCCTGCCTTCCACAATGATGGCTCTGCCCCCCTGTGGTGTGTCTGGAGCCAGGGCTCACACTGACAATGGAGGTTGTTGTGCACTTGCAAAGTGCCCCCAGAAATGGTTTGGACTGGGCTCAGAACCCTGGGCCAGGAGAGAACAAAGAGATTTACTAAATAAAAAGAGGGGCCCAGACCCCAGACTTTTAGATCACTTCTGGGAATCAAGAGAAACCTTTGCCAAGGAGAAGAGCCAGAGAAGCTGAGGAGGAATACTGCCCCTGTGCTGTTTGCTGTCTGGGGTTGGCCTGCAGTGGCTACTTGCTGCCAAGGAAAGGAGAAAGGACTTTGCTGTTTGCTGTGTCCCCTGCTTGAGGAAGATCTCCAAGGGCTTGAAACTGAGCTTGCCTCCTGTTCTGAAGTCTCAGGGACACAAAGACTTCACCACCAGCTCCCCTGGACTTCTTTGCTGGGAGTTCTGACCTGCTAAGAGGTCCCTGCTGTTGTTTTGGACCTCTGGAGGCTGTTTGCCGCTGGGAAAAGTAACGCAACTTCAAGAAGCGTGATGCATCCGTACCTGTTTCCGACGCTTCGCCGAGGAAATCGTTGCAGCGCCTGCCCGCGGCTCGAGAAATCGGCGCACAATGCATTGAGTGCACCGATCTCCGAAGTCCGAGATCACCGCACCAATTCCGACATAAAGCCTGCTGTGCGGCTGCAAGAACCCACACATCGTCAAGAATTGTTGCATCGCATTGAGATGCCAAGTCTGTTGCATCGTTGGGGGAAGCAGTAAGAAACGACGCATCACCTCCCAACGCTGTAAGAAACCGACGCATCATCTCCTCTCTGGTAAGGAACCGACGCATCACCTCCCCTGCGCAGTAGTAAGGAACTGACGCATCACCTCCCTCCGAGCAAGGAACCGACACATCACCTTCCCTGAGTGTCAGGAACCGACGCATCACCTTCCCTGCGACCCTTTTTGTTTGTGTGCGTGACGCATCCAAGGTACTTTGTGTGAAAAGTGACGCATCTGCAATTTGCTTTGAACTCAACTATTTCTACCATTTGAAAGTCCTATTTTTATTACTGTATTGTGGATTTTTGCTGTTTTGGTCTTGTTTGGTTTAGATAAAGATTACTTATTTTTCTAAACTGGTGTGGTGTCCATTTGTAGTGTTTTCACTGTATTACTGTATGTGTTCACAAATGCTTTACACACTGCCTCTGAGATAAGCCTGTCTGCTCGTGCCAAGCTACCAAGGTGGGTGAGCATGGGTTATTTTAGGAGTGTATCCCCCTTACCCTGACTAGAAGCAAGGGTCCCTATTGGACAAAGGTACCTACCTCTGCCAACTAGAGACCCCCATTTCTAACAGTATCATTCAAAAACTATAATGCCAAATAATTATTTGAGTTAATTCGGAGAATGTTCCATAACATTGACTTTAAATCATGCATGGTTTGGACTAATGTCACTGCCCTGGACTAGAAGTGGATTAGCGAAAGTAAGTGGAGAGAAGATCTCAATTTCTTCAAATGTTATCCACACTTCTGTACGTGAAAATCTGCATATGTAGCTCTCCATTTCTGCTCATTTTCTCTGTCATTATCCTACATTATCAACCCCAGACACAGATTCCGTGTTCAGTTTCACTTTTCTAGAAAGTGCAACCAAATTCGTTTTGAAAAAAATCCCCATATTCTCATTGATCTTAATTTACACAATGATGATGAAAAGGATTACAATATTTAAACTTTATATTGACACTTTGAATCATGTGTCACTTAAAATTACTAAAGAACTGACACAAAGAGGTTGTTATGTCCACTATTTGGTGTTCTTACCAATTGACCTTGCATTATATCCTAATGCACTTGTAATGCGGCAGACAGGATATCAGCCACGTTTGTGATGGAGGACTTGTCCACTAAACTGCAGATCAGGCCCTAAGGGTCCAGACCACTACCGGATTACTTTTTCTTTGTTTAATCTTTTCATCACAGTACCATTCTTATTATGTCATATGGTTGGTGGAAAATTATACTTCCGTCACTAGGTCAAAAGCTTTCTGTATTTCCTTACTTGGTGATAGTGAAGATAACTCACTAGGATGATCTACGTTTTTTGGATTGGTTCTCAGAATCACATACGCCTTCAAGACTAAACCTAGAGATGCTGTACGGCAATGGCTCATTCTATATTTTACAGAAGATAAATAAAGTCACAACCGCTGTCTTAAAAATTATGAATCTACGTTTAGAAAAGCCAGCACAGCTAAATTCCCAAAATGCAACCAACTAAAAAAAAATATGGGCCCAATTCACAAAAGTAATCTGAGACAAAATCCTAACTTTACGACTTTCGGTATCCACAAAAGGCATTTAGGAGTAGTAAAGTTAGGATTTTGTCTTAAGTTTGTCAAGTTTTGGTCTTAAGACAAAATACTAATTTAAGTTTAACTTAAGATTAACTTAAGTTTAACTTAAGTTAGGATGTTGTCTTAAGACCAAAACTTAAGACAAACAAGACAAAATCCTAACTTAAGTTTAACTTAAGTTTAACTTAAGTTAGGATTTTGTCTTAAGACCAAAACTTATGACAAATTTAAGACAAAATCCTAACGTAAAGTTAGGATTTTGTCTCAGATTACTTTTGTGAATTGGGCCCTATAATTTTTTTTAATAAATGAGATATCGTAGTCTCTGGCTACAAAGTCCCATATTAGTGCACAAGCAAAACTGTGTAATGACCTTGGCTATGTTTTGCCTTCAAATCCTAAGTGATGTCAACACACTTGCTTTGGAAGTGTATGACTATCCTAGTTTTCCTTTTAGAAGGTTGGATGGTGCTCTTAACAATATTTAAACGAGTTCTGGCAAGTGTATGAGAGCACTGTTTACTCTCAAACAAAACACATATTTACACCATTGCCTTGTACATGTATTATACCACATGGGCTCTACTGTCATTTCCTATCTAAGATTTTTAAGAGCTCCACAGAACAAAAGATAGTCACTAATGGCCTTAAAGAAGTATTGGCACGTAGATTATTGAGAAGGTTAGTGTTGATCTGACAAAACTCACACCACAGTGTATTGCCCTCTATCTTTGCTGTTGGCAGGCTAGATGTACGTACAAATGGTTGCAGAATACTGATCACAATTTGTGACCAGTATTATTGAAATCAATGTCATAATTTTTAAATTACCGAATCGTAGTGGGTCACAATTCAACCTAACACATAAATATTAATGAGGTAGGTCACAATTTGTGACCCACTAGTATTCACTGCCATCACAGGGAATATGGCCTGTGGGAATCATTTTCTTTTTAAATGCAGGCCATTTTCCTTAAAGGAAAACATGATGCGTTTAAAAAAAAACAGTTTCATTTTTTTTTTCAAGAGTAGGCAGTGGTCTTGATAATTATATTTTAAAAAATTCTCAAAGGGGAAGTGGGAGACCCCTTCCCATGTGCAAATGGGTTACCACCAACTTTGAGTTGGTGGCAAAGTATGAATATTTTGCGACACATTCTGGTCACAAAACATGGTCCATGCCACTATGATTTGGTATGTGGAAGGGATGCTCTAAACATGCTCCTTTCAAATACATTATTAGGTTGCATACCCAAATTGCGATTCGGTAATGTGTTACCGAATCGCAAGTTGGGTTTGATACATTAGAAAAAGCCTTTTTGCGCTCGCAAACTGCCCAATTGTGTGACAGCAAAAAGGCTTCATAGATGTAACCCTAAATCCCTAGACAATGATTTGGCCACTCAATGTCATGTCTTTCCTGAATTTAGTAACATTTTGGGCAATTTCAAGTCAGAGCATTGACGAGCATGACAAGCATGCAGCAAGGAGACATTATTGGTAGATGTAGTAATTGCTCTTTGTATGGCTGCAGACATCAATAGTATCAATGCTTTGGTTCTTTTAAGCTTATCAGTGGAATTTAACACTGTTGGCAATGAGCAGTTGATTGAGGGCCTGGCACTCGGTAGGTTTAGATCTTCTTTTAAAGATTGCTATTACTGGGTATCCATGTTGCCTTTTTTGACCAAAGCTTTTGTTTGAAGTGTGGAGTTCCTTGTGGATCTGTATTTTCACCCTACCTCTTCAATGTCTGCATCGCCCCTCCGGCCATTCTCTCCTGTTCTCTAGGTCTTCATTACCTCAATGTCAGTATTGTCCTCGTCTCCCTTCATTACCAATGAGGTGTAATCCACCTCTTGAGACAGAAAAAGAAACAGGAAATGCTTTTAAGAGTGTCCCTCCCTCCCAAAGAATAGCCTATAAGAATACACCTTATCCAGCAAACCTCCTGTTCTTTTTTCTATCTCTCGTAGAGATGGGACGTGGACGTCGGCCTCTGCTGGATTTAGGCCACAATGCTTACTTATTTTATTCTTGGTTTGTAACTCCCTGGGTATTTTTTCTGGGATCAGGCGCAGGGGAGTTTATGGATTTTCATGAGACCATAGGGCTGCCAAGTTGCTCAGTGGTATCGGAAACACCGAACTACATTTCCTGGTTGTGGCTGGGCACATGCGCGAGTATCTGGGGAGTTCGCGCATGTACTAGATTGCACTTCCTCTTTGATGGGATTTGCAGAGGAAAGGAGAGTATTTAGCGTATTCAGAAACGTAAAGTCTGCTTTACAAATTGTGTTTTTTCATCTTCTACTGTCTTGTCTTTTTGGTAGCGATATTTGTTTTGAGATGGTGAATATTGGCAACATTCAAGAAAGAGGAAGCATATGGAGGCTTCTTCTTCTTCGTCAGAATCCTCTACCTCTCCTCCACACAAAAAATCAAATAAGAAGAGGAAGGAGGAGCATTTGAAGCGCCTAATTAGGGAGACCTTTTTGAAACTGCAGGCTGCTAAAGCTCTCAGGAAGGCTGCTGTAGAGAGAGGCTCTTCTGATAGCTCTTCTCACTCTGAGGAGGTTCAGTTCAATTGAGGACCAGAAGGGCAGATATATTGGGAAGGACTTGTTACCGGATCTCCTGGCTCATGTCAAGCTAAATATCGGTTTTCCTTTGGAAGAGGTGCCGGAGTCTTCCTCTTCTAGTGGCTTATTACGTCAATTCTAAAAGTCCTCTCAAATTGATATGCAAGTTCACTCTTCATTATGGATATTTTAAGGAGAGAGTGGAAAGATCCTGATTAAATTATGATGCCCTGTTTCATGGCTACACTGTACCCTTTGACTAATATGCAATGGTCTCTTTCTGACATTATTCCAATAGCCTCGTTTGTGGCAAGTCTGGTGGGAAGGACTTCACTAAATAAGGATGCAAGCCTCAAAGATCAGTCCGACAAAAGACATGATTCTGCTTTTAATAAAGTGTATTCAGGGGCTCATCTGGCTCTTAGAGCTGGGATCTATGGGATTTATGAGACTCAGTTGTTGATCTCTGACTTTAAACAATTGTTCAAGGCTATTGAAGAGGGGAAGGAGGGTTCTTCTCTTTTGGAAGGGCTGGAGAGACAAATTCAGTATGTCTCTGACATTTCCTTTTATATTGTGAGAGCCATGACCATATCAGCGGATGCTTCTATTGCTGCAAGGCATGATCTAGTCCTTAAGGATTGGATGATGGATTCTGCCCAGAGAGCATCTGTTCTCAGAATTCCATTTGAGGGAACTCAACGTTTTGGGGCAGAACTGGAGGACAAGATCCACAAGCTTTTTAAAGAAAATAAGTGTTCCTCATTGTTTAAACAAAGTTCTTATGTGCCACAATCCAAGCAATCTATTTCTTTGACAGCCTTCCCACAGGCAGCAGCAGGAGCAGCAAGGACAGATTCGCTCTAAAAATGAGAAGGAAAGAAAACCTAAGTCTCCCAACAAGCAGCACTTCTGACTATTTGAGAAATGTCCAGTTCTTTGCAGTTAGAGGCAGAATTCAGAACTTCCTGGAGGCTTGCTCCAATCCAGTTCAGACAATTGTGTTCTTCAAAGAGTCCAAATGGGCTTCAAAATACAATTTGCAGCTCCCACTCATTACTCAGGATTGAAACCGACTCCATGGCCTTTGAACAAGGAGAAGCAGCTGGTAATCAGTCAAGGAATGAAGTCTCTGTTAATCAAGGAAGAAATATCGGAGGTTTCCCACACTGAGAGGGGTCAGGTGTTTTACTCTACAATCTTTCTGGTTCAGAAGCAGATCAGAGGGTTTTGGATGGTCCTGGATTTAAAGTGTCTGAACAAATTCATCAGGGCACGACTGTTCAAAAAGGAAACATTCCTCTGGTGGGTTGGGAAATTTTTTGATCACCCTGGACCTGCATGATGCCAACTATCATGTGCCAATTTTCCTCCCTCATCAAAGATTTCTCCTTTTTTGTGTCAGAGGTCGACATTTCCAGTTGAATGTGCACCTGTTTGGGTTTAGGACATCTGCCATGGTATTTAAGAAGGTGGTGGCCCCTTTGGTACCCTCTGTACATCTTCAAGGGATCCGTCTATAACCCTACCTCGATGACTGGCTTCTTCATGCTCCCTCAAAGGCTCATTTGCTCCAGGATTTGGAAATGGTTTGCAGACCATCCAGTCACATGGTTTCCTTCTAAATTAGGAGAAGTGCAATCTCTCTCCAATAATGGACTTAACATTTATAGGGACAAGGTTCAGTACGGACCTGAACAAGGTGTTTCTTCCAACTCACTGTTATGATATTGAGGTCTTTAACTCAGGAGATCATTCAACAAAGTTACTCTCTTCCAGTCATGCAGTGGTTGAATTTACAGGGCCATATGGCGGCAGCTGTCTTTACAGTCACCTGGGCCAGTTTTCAGCTTCGGCTGTTGTGGTGCCATCTCCATGCTTACTGGGAGTCCAACAGGTTTCAAGATCATGGTTCAATTGATGCAGGAGATCAGGGAGTACTTAAGATAGTGGCTTCTTCCAGAATCTTTGACCAAGGGTGTGGATCTGCAAGCAGAACCTCCAAAAGTACTGATGATGGATGCAAGCTCTTTCGGATGGGGGCAACATTTGACTCGGATCTCATACATGTACGATGGTCATTAAACGAGTTGGCCATGTACTATTCCTATTTTGTGAGTCGCAAATTATATGCGACTCGCAAAATAGGAATAGCGAGTCGCTATTAGGAAGGGGCGTTCCGAGGGCGTCCCTTCCTAATAGCGAGTCCTCCAGCTATGTATGACTCTTTTGCGACCGCAATTGCGGTCGCAAAACAGGCGCAGATTACCACCCTTTTCAGAAGGGTGGTAAAGCACTCGCAAATGGGAAGGGGTCCCCAGGGGACCCCTTCCCCTTTTGTGAATGCAGGGGGAAATATTTTTTAAGGGCAGACAGTGGTCCCTTAAAAAATGAAATGAAAATGTTTAATTTTTTCTTTTTTAAATGCATCCCGTTTACCTTTAAGGAAAACGGGATGCATTTAAAAAAAAAAACTGCTTTATTGAAAAGCAGTCACAGACATGGTGGTCTGCTGACCCCAGCAGGCCACCATCCCTGTGAGGCTGGCCATTCCCAATGGGGTCGCAAATTGCGAATGACTCATGAATATTGATGAGCCTCGCATTTTGCAACCCCATTGGGAATCGCTAACAGTGTCTCTCACACTGTTGTACATTGGATTTAGCGCCTTGCAATTTGCGACTCACAATTTGTCGCAAATTGCGAGGCGCTAAATCCAATGGTCGCACATCTGGCCCTAAATCATTTAGGAAGTCGGAGTCCCTTTTTGTCACTTTTGGCTTGTCTAATAAGGGAGAACGGGGCCTCCTTGATGTCCATCAGCGGATGGATTAAGGAGGTGATTGCTCTGACCTACTCTTTATCAAGTACTCCTCCGCCTCCTGATATTCAGGGTCATTCTACCCAGGGAATGACAGATTCCTGAGCTGAGTTGAAAGAGATATCAATATCTAAGATATGTAGAGCAGCTACATGGGCAGTGCCTAACACTTCTGTGAAGATTATGGGCTGCTGAATGTTTTGGATGACAAGAAGAGTTTTGGCCTTGGGGTGTTGGATTCGAGTTTGGCCTAGGCTTCATTTATTTTGCTAATAAATGTATTTATTTGTTTTCAGCATCTTTATATATGGTGTGAACTGTCTTTTATGATCTTTTGGGGATATGAAGGTCAGTTACATTGCTTTGGTATTCCTCATTAGTAATGAAGGGGGACGAGGACAATAAGGACGTAGAGGTAATGTTCCAATTACTTTCTGATAATCTTCAATACTTTTAGTCCTGGTTGTCCTCATTCCATTCATTACGTCCCTCCCTCCCGCCCGGTCTTGTGATCATCATATCTTTTATAGAGAGCTTGAGATTCCAGCAGGAGTGCTGGGTAAGGTGTATCCTTATAGGCTATTCCTCGGGAGGGAGGGACACCCTTTCAAGCATTTCCTGTTCCTTTTTTGTCTCGAGCGGTGGATTACACCTCATTGTAATAAATGGGATGAGGACAACCAGGGCTCAAAGTAATGAAGATTGCCAATAAGTAATTGGAACATTGCTGACTTTGCTGATGAAACAAAGTTTGTGTTACTGCTTGGTTTGATGGTAAGAGGGTGGATTGGCTAATATTGGCTTAATCCAAACTCAGAAAAGACTGAGAGATAAATATCTCAATATCTTGGATGACCTCAATATCTAC
This sequence comes from Calotriton arnoldi, assembly GCA_963921515.1. Classification (NCBI taxonomy): domain Eukaryota; kingdom Metazoa; phylum Chordata; class Amphibia; order Caudata; family Salamandridae; genus Calotriton; species Calotriton arnoldi. The sequence goes on along the minus strand of CAWUFW010015485.1, from coordinate 298,884 downwards.
CATCAAAATATCATCAAGGCAAGTGTACATTTCCTACTATTAACTCAACTGCCCCAATAATTTAGGAATTAATATTATGGTCACGATAGATATACAGGTCAATATTTCAACCGTAATATTGTGGCACTACATAAACTGAGAAATTGGTGGTCTAGGAAAGCAAGTAACCTGGCCAACAACTGACTGGCCTTCAGAGATTGGAACTTGCCCTACATCTCTGGCAGGGTGTAGAGATAGAAAATCGAGTACAAAATATTGAGTTGCACAAATATCGAGTCATTAATATCGTGGGTCAGAAATATCGACAGCAAGAATATCGTGGTCAAAAATATGGACTTTAGGTAAATAATATCAATTTTAAAAATATCAAAGTGTTTAATACCGTTTGCAAAAATATAGTTGTTAAAAATATCGTTTTTTTATTATTGTTAAGTATTTTAGTATATATTTTATATGTATTTTTTTGTATAAGAATTGTTTTTATTTTAATATATGTGTTAAATTTTTAGTAGTTATTAATTTCTTTTTATTTGAATTTTGCGCTTTTAGTTCCATAGCCGGTAGTGGGTTTATAGGGGAATAGGGTGGCAAGTAATTTAATTATATCAAATGTATTAATTTGTTTTTTTATTCGAATTTTGCATTTTTAGTTCCGTAGCGGGTTGTGGGTTTATAAAAGATAAGAAGACGAAGAAAAGAAATCAAATAAGTAGCAAGCAAATAATAAAAACAACCAATCATGGGCAATGAGGTGACCCTACACAATAAGGGGCCGATTCCGATCTGGGACGGAAATCTCTCCGACCGAGCCGGACCCGGAGAGATTTCCGACCGAACCGGACTCCTGCAGTCCGACCGAACGAGTACGATGCGGCTGTATGCTGCCGGACTCGATTCGGTCGGATTCCCATAGAAGTCAATGGGAGCCGGTCGTACAACGCGTACACGGGCTCCCATTGACTGAATGGGTATGTCGCGAACAAGGGCGCCCCTACAGCGGGTACGCGTCGGTGCAACACGCACCGTACATGCATGTGTGAGGGGACCCATGGGTCCCCCTGTGTGCGACTCGTGCGGCTACGGGTGAAGGGGGTCCGACACGGACCCTCGAAGTCCGGCTCCGACAGCTCTTTGGAGCCGGACGGTACGAGTCGGTCGGGTTGTTCGAAGCGCGCATCGTACTGGCTCGGTCAGGTAACGTCTCCATTGCGTGGTGCGAGTCGTGTCCGTACGGGTCGGTCGGAGTGGTTCAGAGCCGGAAACGAGTCGGTCGGAATCAACGCGTACATTCGCATCGTACTAGCTCGTTCAGATAGCTGTACGAGTCGGTCTGTAAAAACGCGCACGGCTCGTATTTCTCCCGGGCGAATCCCGTTCGGTGAGCTACCGGCCGAGATCGGAATCAGCCCCTTAGTCTTTAGCAAAGCTATTTGTAGGCGAGACCGTAAAACCTGGGTATAAACAAATGATGCATCTCACCCATTAACAAAAAAAACATGTCTTGGCTGTGGTCCCTGCATATTCCTTGTGGATTCAAATATTACACAATTAATGAATGTTGTCACATGACTGGCTCATTTGCATCTAGATTATGGAAATGCCCTGTGAATATCAATAGGTCAATACCTTTTGAACATGCTTCAAACGGTACAATAGGCTTTGCTTTTGTTAGGTGGTTTATGAATCCTAACTGCCAACCTGACTCTGTTAGAAATCAACTCATGAAGAGTTTCATACATATTGAGTTTTGGAAGTGTACTTTCAATGTTTCTAATATCTGCTAACGCCATCTTTGATTCATTGGTACTGTTGCAAGCATTATTTTAAGCATTACTGCAGGCATTTCCAGATGTAACAATTTTAACCTTTAACCCCACGTTAGATGTGTTACCATTATCAGTGACATCTTTGACTCTTTCAACCATGTTAGACAATATGAAATGTATTTAAAAATGCCCTACTCTGAGACCTGAAAATCAGAGAAACAACCCCAACCACTTTGACCACACACAGCCCCCATAAGATATCGCTAGAACTTTCCATTCAGTGTAACCACACCAGCTCTATTAACATAAAGCATTTTAAGAGGGTTTTTTCTTCATTTGGAAACTCTTTCTGTTGGGAACCTGCCCTCAAAATCCGCACCCAATCACCTACTTTTGCAACTGGATATTTCAAAGACCTCCTATTACCATAATCGTGGCTGCCTCATGTGCAAGACAGTCACTACCTTCCATCACCAGATAACCTTTTATTAAATAGCCAAGGACACACGTAAGAGGATGGTTAGTGACTATTTAGAAGGGAAAGTGGATTTCACCAGTAATTGAGTGAGGAGTGATCCTGTAAAACTAAAATATTTCTCTGGAATTATCAACCCCCTACTCTGGAGCAATGTAAACATATTTGTACAGATTGATTGAGATAACAGTTAACCATTCAACAAAACCCTTACATTGTACATCATATGATGTAGTGCAGATTTGTTGAATCACAAAGATTAAATAATATCTCCATTTTATTAGATACCAATTGTAGTTCATTATCGGTTACTGATTTTTCAAGAAAACTTTCTTCACTGAAAACATCTAACTTAAATTCATAGGATCTCCATAGTTATTCCTTTCCAACAAATAGGACTTCAGTCCACTTCAAGTGGTAATCACTCATCATCAAAGTATAACACATATCTGGCAAAAAATTAAAAGTTCCAGAAATATATAACGAAATCCTCTGCCAAGAGTATTCAGCCTGATGCACTGGGGTTAAAGAATTACCATGTATTTGTTTATTTATTTAGTTGTCATTTTTATAAAGTGCAACTCAACCAAGGATGTGTCAGTGCACTGTACAACAGAACAGCAAATGAGATCGAGCTGACCACAGGGATGTAAAGGAGGAGAGGTAAGGACAGGGCAGAGAGTTTAGGAATTAGGAAAAAGGGAGAACAATAAAACAAAGGGATTAGGAAAATATGCCAAACGGAAACCTCGTGCAGTAAGGATCTATGGGGCATATTTACGTTCCCTGGCGCATCCCTGCATATCAGCAGGGATGCGCCAGGGAAAATGCGTCACGCAAGTTTACCCTTGCGCCACGTCCGATGCGCCGCATTTACAATGCGGCGCATCGTGGCGCAAGGATAAGCAGATGCGTGACGCATCTGCCGGCGGAAGGTTGGCGCAGTGCTGAAGTCGTGTCGCAAGCGCGACGCAACTCCAGCACTGTTCCAACCTTCCCTATCCCTAACATGGTGCGTCAATCCTTACGCCTGCTTGAAGTAGGCGTAAGGATTTGGCGCACCAGCTGTCGGAAAAGTGACTGCGTGAAATCTTGTAGATTTCACTACGTCACTTTTCCGAGGCGTACCTGCGCCGGAACGCCCCCCCCTGCGCCGGTTCGCCCACATGAAACCTGACGCAGGTTTCATGTGGCGCAGGGGTTTACTACGTGACGCATCTCCCTAGATGCGTCACGTTGTAAATATAGCGCAACGCGGCGCATGGTTTGCGTCGCCGCTGCGTCACTTGCGTGACGCAACGGCGGCGCAAAAGTGGCGCAAGGGGCTTGTAAATATGCCCCTAAGAGTTTAGGTGAGGAGAAAGGACAGAAATAAATTACGATATAAAGATAGGGACAGTATCTCTTTACAAATCAAGGGTAATGAGGGAGTATAAAAGAAGTCTGAGGTGGAGATATCATAAGTAGGAGATCAGCAAATGGAGAACTTTAAGTGGTAGGCCTAAAGTAAGAAAAAGCTAAGGGATTTTGCGAGGAGAAACGTCTTAAGTAGATTTTATACAGATGTGCTTTTAGACCTTTAAGAAATTAATGGAGGTTTTCAGAGCATCTCAGTGGACCCCTAATCAGGCTGTCCTAGACTGTTTAGAAAATTTAAAAAAACATTACCACCTTAAAACAAAATATATAGTGCAGCAAAATGCAAAATTGAGAATTTTATAATGGGATGTGAATGTGAAAGAATTTGAAATTGGAAGATAAAAACTAAGTTGGTATCCTTAGCTTGATTTGCTGAAGGAGGTCAAGTACAGAAAACCGAATATAGGGGCTGATTACGATGGCGGAGAAACCGCCACCGGCAGCCTGCCGGTGGCGGTTACCCCGCCATCGTGAAGCACTTCTCCGCCCACCATATTACGCTAGCAGGCGGTGTGCTGGCGGATGCACAGTCCGTCCGCCAAGGGTCCGCCACAGGCAATCGTTACGATTGCCTGGCGGACCCACCAAGCATCTCTAAAATGGTGGCGGTGCCTAGCAGGCACCGTCCGCCAGATTAGGATGCTGCATTCCCGCCAGCCTGTGAATAGCGGTTCAACCGCCATTCAAAGGCTGGCGGGGATGTACTTTGGGGGCCCGTTGCGGGCCCCCCCTGTGCAGGGGCACTTCCTTGTGGCACTTGGGGGGCACCTATGGTGCCTCCAACATTTCCCCGCACCATGTGTTAGGCACCGCGTGGTGCCTGCCACGTAGTGCAGGGAAATGTAAACAGTGCATCTTTAACATTGCGGCGGGTGCTGCAGCTAGCAGCACCCGCCGCAATGTTAAAGTTGGTAGATGCGACCGCCACGGTGGCATCTTAATACCACCGGTGGAACCGCCACCTTGTAGGCCGGCAGTCCCACTCCCCGACATGATGACGGACGGACTGAAGTCCATCCACCATCGTAATCACCCCCATAGTTTGGACAATTGGTGACCTCGATTGAAGCACTGACAAAAAGAAAGCATGCATTAGAAGCAAAAAAGACAAACTGATCTGTTAGAATCTAGCATATTGCTTCCTGTTTCAGAATTAAATGATTGACCTTCCAATTAAAATGAAACTGTTTTTTTCTATATTTCTAAATAAATATTCTATTTGATCTTTCCTTGTTCTATTCTATTTAATCTATACTTGTTTCTATATTTTTGTGTGTTGTTTTGAGGTTAAAACCTTAGGTATTGCTTAGGCCAGGGTCTCCGGCTTCCAGTAATGACTCAGTGAGGGCTCTTGGATTCCAGTAATGATTCGGTTCGGGTTCACAAAAGTCAAAAGGTTAAGAACCGCTGGGGTAGGCTTCTCCGGAGTGGTGTTAAAGAGGATGGTCTGTTTGTAGTAAGGGCTATGTGAGACAGGAAAGGGTTTTAGAACTATAACTGTGGCAAACCAATCATAGGGAGTGGGGGAATTCAGCTTTGTTTCAATGTCATGGCCTATTGTTGATTGTTTTTGTACTATCCTCCTCCTTTCAGGCTGCTGCATGATGTGTTCCAAGCCCCAAGTATGACAGGATTTAGGTGTGGCTCATAAGGCAATGGTTTCTAAAGTAGGCAACCAAACACGCTGAAATAAGGCCATTCACCAAGCAAGCCTGAATGGCAGGCGCATCATAGAGTAATGATTTGGTAAAGGGTGAATGAGGTGGGGCCAGTTGCTGCCAACACTGGCAGAATTGTTCAAAGTGTGAGGCTGCCTGAACATGTTGGTCGTTCCTTTAGGGGAAAACAAGTGCAGCTGATGGATATAATTTTACTTAAGGATATGAAAAAGGACATGAGGGAATATAACGATTATGGGCGAGCAAGCATGCGATATGGACGAGGCTTCAGAGGAGGATCTGGAGAGGGAGATTATATCAGCTACAATCCAGAAGGCTTGCAGAGAGTTAAACAGGGAGATGACGACTTTCTTTGCATTAAATGTTTTAGAAGGACAGACCACATGCATCTTGTGTAAGGGTACCTTAGGATGTTTTTTATGCAATTAATATTACGTATTGGAATTGAGGGACATAGTGGAAAGAATTAGAAATTGTGGGTGGGACAGGAAAACGACTTGGTGAATGATTTTTTGGCAGAAGATAAATAATTCATAGGGAGATGTAGAGGTGATGATTCTCCAGCGAGGGGAGGAACTAAACTAGCTCGCAGAGTAGTTTGTGAGCTGTAAACTCTGGAAAGGTTTGAAGGGGACAAGAGAGAAGGGGACAGGTTTAGTGGGGACAAGAAAAGGTGAGTGACTGGACATTTAGAATGGGTAAATGCAAATGGGGAAAAGATCATTACGTTGAACTGGATTAAGATGGGCTTGGGTTAATGGAGGGAGAAATGGGGGATGGTGATGGGTGTCTTCTTTGTATTAGTGAGGATGGTGTTATATGTTGTATGGCATGTTTCCAGGCTATGCCTAATTATTCAAAAGTGTTCTTTTAAAATGGCCTTTTGCAGTTTTTCAGAAGTATGTAGTCATTTCTGTCGTGGTGTTTGGTGTAAGTCTGTCTATCTTCAGTATGGCTACTTTTCCTGTTCACACATTTATATTTAGTATTATTTTTTTGCTTGTTTATTAGTGTGAGAGTTCACATTACTGGTTCAATCTAACAGTGTCATAAATGCTGTACGGTGAAAGAGGAGCTTGCAATAAAAGGTCTGGCAGAAGCTGTTCAAAACAAAATTAAGGAAAACATTTTTACACAAAAGGTGGTACACAGAGTGAAATCGGTTACCAGAAGATGTGCTTACTGCAAGGTCAGTGAACTACTTAAAGGGAGGGATTGATGGTGTTCCACAGCCACAGTTAATTAAATGTCAGCAGCTCTGTACCAAGTGGTTAATGATGGTCGAAATGGGATCAAGTGTCCATGCATCAACATTGTCCTCTGTCGTGTTGCAAAGGCAAAACATCAGCACGTATCATCTCTGCCAAAAAACATATTGCAACTATATATGCCTCCTGCACTCGAAAATATAATGAAAGTTATATAACATCATTAAAAATGTGACAACTTGTATAGTTTCAACTCAAGTTATTGATAGCGTTAATCTAAGCAAACATATGTCTTTCAGCACCTACAACTTCTATGTGCCAGCTGGACATATGATTGTTTACAATAGCAGCCATCCACATCAGCGCATCAAATGACGATGAGCAGTTACTCATCACAGCTAATAACAGGTGTGTGCTAGGGTTAGAATGTCATTTAACTTATTTTTAGGGCTGGCTTGACCATGCATCTGTTGCCAGGCCTTATATGTTCAATAGAAAAAGAGCTTTAATAAGCACTGCTGAGAGATTGGCTTTGGCTCCACCCACATATTGATTTTCTTCTCTGCTGGATTTGATTGGGCAGACGCTGTGTGCTTCCGCTGAAACAGAGTGGTTGTGTTGCACGGATTATGCTAGATAGTGTATGCCTGACTAAGGGTATAGTGACAAACCAATGTTCAAGACTATAGGCCTGTATGATTCATTGGGAAAGCTAAATCAGATACCACAGAAATGATCTGTTTATGAAATGTTATAAAAAAAAGACTGTATACCTGAAGTAAATAAGTCCAGGAGGCCAAATAAGTTTGAGGAAACGTGGGTTTATTTCAGTACAGGAGTTTCCCAACCGCCATGTCCAACTCTCCAAAGCTCCCTCACCAACATTCTACAGTGCTCTCTCTAGAGTTCCAGGGTGGAACCAAAGTCCCAGGAACGCAGGGGTGGAACGTACCATTGTGTGTAACCATAAAACTTGCATAGAAACTATATACAATAAAGGTATACATAAGTATAATATAACAGAAAGTTATAACACATCTCCCTTATCACAAAATATAGAGAGGTTGAGGAGAACAAGAAAGGGTGAGAGGTGAAAGGGGGAGAACATAGGACAGTGAAAAAGAGAGCTTATTTCAGGACATAGTCTCCGTGCCACTTAGGAGAACTTACTTTCCTACCACTGCGTTTCACATCACAAGTGGTAGACATAAAATTCGCACTACTGACACTCTTGTTGCTACTATCTTGCGCAGTATGTGGAACCAATCTATCCATGCTCCACATGCGTCCATCTGCCATGATAACCACATTTTTTCCCACTTCCTTTTTTCTCTCTGGGCCATAGTATTTATTATACCTGTTCTGGTTAATGTCAGGTTTCTTAATTAGGACCCATTGTCCTACTGTCCATTTGCGTAGTTTGGCTCCCCATCTGTTATCATACTCTTGCTTGTATTTCTTTTGATGCAGACCAATTTTCTCCTTGGCAGCTTGCCTATCCCATTCAAATGAGTTGTTTTCAAACAGCCAATTGTGTGTAAGTTTAGAGCCTGGTTTTCGACCTCTCAAAAGACAAAAAGGGGAATAACCCGTCACACTGTTGGGCGTAATATGATATGACCATATCATGTCTTTGATAGACTGAATAATGGGCTTATGAGCAACCATGACATTTCTGAATTGAATTTGCCGCGTCGTGATGCCCGAATACGATACGGGTATGCTCTAAGATATGGAGGATGGTTCCACATCTTTAATGCCGTTTGGGCTCTACTCTAGCCAGAACAGGCTCTCCGTTTGAAAAATCGCATTTCTGCTGCACTATTTCGAGGCTCTAAATTGGAAACACACCACTCTCTAGTACTGCTTTACCAGGATTGGACTATACTAAAGACTTCACTTGGTACATACAGTGGGTGTTTCGTCTTTCTCCATTACCTGTGCAGGGACAGAATTTGTATCTCCAGAGGGGCTTTTTCTCCTCTTTGGATGCCCTGAAGAAGCCCGCCACGGGTGAAACGCGTTGGCTGTATCAGCTTTTCATCTTAAAAATATTTGAAATAAAGGATCAAAAATACAAAGATCTCCTCTTGTCCCATGTGCATATGTCTAGCAATTGTGCTGCTCATATTTGACTACTTGTTTATATTGCCTCTCAGAGCTTTTGTTTTATGAGCAACCATGGCTAATTGCAAAGCATCTTTGATCATTCTGTTGCAACGTTCCACTAACCCATTAGCATGTGGGCAATACAAGGGAGTGGAAATATGTTTGATAGCCAAACTGACAAGGAATTCCTTCATTTCCTCTGACACTAACTGGACCCCATTGTCGGTAATAAGGGTGTGGGGAATACCTTCATTGGCAAACACTTCAGACAGAAAACATATTATAGTTTTAGTGTCCACTCTATTAACAAACTTGAGAGTAATCCATTTGGAGAAGTAATCAACCAAGACTAAAATGAATCTTTCCTGCAGACCTGAGATTTGTAGGGGCCCAATAATGTCTAAACCTAGTTGTTCCCAGGCTTTAATGGGAATTTGCACCAGTTCCAGCGGTGTTTTCCTTGTGCTTTTAGATTTGTCACTGAGACCACAGGCATGACAATTTTTTTACCAATTCCTCTATCATGGTATTCATATATGGGAACCAATATCCTGACCGAAGCTTACTCTTCGTAAGATTCCTCCCCAGATGGCCCTCGTGAGCTATTTCACAAATGCGCCTTCTGAGTTTTTCAGGGGGAATGATCTTGTCAGACTTAAATACATTAATCCCAACAATGGACAGTTCTTCCCTTACATTCCAATAGGGTTGTATTTCTCGAGGAAGATCTCCACATTTCTTGGGCCATCCTATTTTGATACTTTCTATGACCACTCTTAACACTGCATCATCTGACATGTGGATATCCAATCTTCTTTCAAAATGGCAGGGATGGCAACTTGTAAAACTTCAAAATCTTCCTCAACCTCCTCCCTTTGCTTATCAATGGGAAGGTGAGAAAGAAAATCTGCTACTTGACTCTTGATGCCTGATACGTATTCAATTTTAAAGTTGAAACTTTGCAAAGACACCAGCCATTTACCAATTCTAGGTGTAGTTTTCTCAATATCCTTTGAAGAAAATAATGCTACAAGCGGTATATGGTCTGTTCTTAGTACAAATGGTATTCCCCACAAAAAATACTTAAAGTGGTTAGTGGCCCAAAAACATGACAAAGCCTCCTTTTCAATAGTGGAATAGTTGATTTCCACTTCCTTCAGTGTCCTGGAGGCAAAAGCTATGATCTTTTCTTTGCCCCCTTCCATTTGAGATAACGTGGCACCTATGCCCTTGTTACTAGCATCCGTCGTGAGAAAAGTATACTTGGCACTATCAAAATTTCCAATACAAGGCACTGTTGCAATGGCTCTTTTTATATCAATGAACGTGCAGTTGTGGACAGGCAGCCATTCAAAATGTGTCCCTTTTTTCAACAGATCTCTAATGGGTTGCACTAGTTCCGAAAGGTTCTTTATATATTTTGACATATACTCAGCTAAACCCAAGAATGATTTGACTTCTTCTTTGTTGTTGGGAGTAGGAGCTTCAATTACTGACTCTATCAAGTCCATTTTAGGTTTCATGCCTTCACTGGAAAGGGTGCGGCCAAGAAAATCCACTGATGCTAGCCCAATTTTGCATTTATTCTTCTTAATAGTAAAACCAGCCTCTCTGAGCTTAACACACACTTTCCTCAAGTTGTCATTGTGTTCTTTTTCATTGGAACCATAAATGAGAATATCATCTTGGAAACAAATAGTCTTATCCTCTCCTCCCAATACATGTTGCATTATTCTCTGGAAGGCCACCGCAGCAGAGGTCAGCCCGAACGGCATTCTTAAGAATTGGTATGTACCAAAAGGAGTGGTAAAGGCTGTGAGAACCTGGGAATCCGGATGCAAGGCAACCTGGTGGTATGCTGACGAGAGGTCCAATACAGAAAAATATCTAGCTCCATTTATGATACTCAACATTTCATCGATTTTGGGAAGTGGATACCTGTCCATCCAAATATTGGCATTTAAACTCCTCAAGTCCACACACATGCGAATGTCTTTTCCCTCTTTTTTGTACGTTATCACAATCGGGGTCAACCATTCTGAACTTTCTACAGCTGTAATGATACCCTGCCCTTCCAATTTCTCTAGTTCCTTTTTTAATGGTTCTCGCATCAACAAGGGAATGGACCTGGTCTTGTGTGCAACCGGAACAGCATAATTTTTTAATTTGATCTTGTGTACATAGTTTTTCAACATTCCTATCTTATCAGTGAAAACTTCAGGAACTTCTTCACATACATCCACCCCTACCAAGGTTCTGTCAACCAGTAATACTTGTTCCTTATTGTTGGGGTCAAGTGTGATACCTAAATCTCTGTGGTGTTTCCATCCCAGTAAATTACTCCCCTTCTCTGTAATGTAGACTTTTCCTATGGTGTGCCTGTCTTTAAATGTGATGTGCATCCTTACCATGCCTTTTAATGGAATGGGATCCTTGGTATACCCCCCTGGATGTATATCTGGCTTCTCCAAGGTGTACTCATTCTCCTTGAACATTCCCTGAAACATTTCCTTGTCAATTAAAGTGTAAGGGGAACATGAATCTGCAAAGGCACTCACTTTTTACCATCTAATTGAATATCACAAACAGGATATCTAACCTTCTCTTCTTCCTCTTGACTATGCACTTGGAACACAAATTTGTTATCTCTGGAAATAGTGTCAGGTTCTTCATGTACTACATGTATATCTTTTCCCACTTCTTCAGACTTACACATCTTGGCAAAATGCCCAGTTCTGTTACATTTTCTATAATTAACCCCTCTGGCAGGACACTTTGGGAAATTAGCAAGATGATTAACATTACCACATCTGTAACATCTGACATTCTCCTTCCTTGGCTTCGATTTGATCCCAGTGTGAGTATCATGCGCTCTGAGAACTTTATTGTCATCATTTATTTCATTTATATCCCTCTTTTCACCCATGGTGTCCTTGTTATTTTTCATTTCTTTCACACAATAAGCAGTGTGCTCGATACTCTTAGCTATCATTACTGCTTCCTCTAGATCAGGATTCTGAGTCAACAACATCTCTTGTACCTTGTGGTCATAGGTGCAATGAACCAACTGATCCCTAATAAGGGAATCAGTGAGAGCTCCAAATTCACATGTAGCAGATAGCCCTCTCAAAGTAGCTATATATGAGGTGATTTTCTCATTTTTTCCTTGCACCCTTTTAAAGAATTTATGTCTTTCCAGAACAAAATTTACCCTATCCTTGAAATGAGTACCCAATTTCCTTAAAGTGGTGGTAAACACATCTTCATCACCTTCTCCCTCCCCTTCACCATTATCAGCAAGATCTTCATAAACTTTCCTTGCCCAAATTGTGTAATAATATGTGTTGTTTCCTTATAGATGAAAATGTTTCCCCACCTATGGCAATTGGATAGGAATGAAATATTTTAACCCATCTGTCCCAAGGATTTCAGGTTCACCCTCCTCATTTAAGAATGGAGGAGGTTGATTCATATTTGCTACAGACATGACTGGAAAGGTAAACCACAAAATTTATGTTAAAAGAATGTACAAAGGACAAAAATTTCAGTAATAGTAGAAAGGCAAAGTTATTGCATGCAAAAATGTGAATGTAGAAGTGTCTGTCAGCGTAGGAAGATAAACGTTCTTTGAATGAGTTAAGAAAGACAGCTGTGCCTGTCAGCGATTTCTTTGAATATAGAAATATGGAATGCTGCAGGCTACTATAAGCTGCGCCTGTCAGCGTGTAAATATGGTTATCCAATGTAGAAGAAATGTAGAAAATGATTAATATACTGTGCCTGTCAGTGATTACAATAAATGAAGGATGCTGCGGGATATTATAAGCTGTGCCTGTCAGCGTGTGAAGAAAAATGACCAAAGTAGGGACTGCACCAATGAAAATAAGAATTAAATGTCACTCACCAAGAGGTCGCGCAGAAATGAAGAAATACACTGCACCATACTCGCTCACCACCGGAGTACTGGAGATAACCAAAGCTTGCTCACAGGAGCGAGCGGTATGAGAGGGGCGAGGGGGCAGTGTAAGCGATCGGTGAGGAGAGAGAATCAATCTTTCATGCCGACCTGAGGAAAACTGGAGTGCCCTTCACAGAGCTGAGGGGAGCGAGGGCTTGCCTGCATGAAAAACGGAAAAGGACGAAGTCTTCAAGCGCCACTAGTAGCGAGGAAATAAACAGAGCAGGCGCGGTGGCGAAGACGCCTCTCCCCTCAAGACATGCGTGATGAAGATGACCAGACGCCTCAGCTGGATATCCGGGTGAGGAGTTCAACGGAACTGACACGACGTGCCGCAGAGTCAGATTTCACCTCAGTGATGCGTGTGGAAGTTCTGTGTGGAAGGATGTTTACCAGAGTATCACGAAGAGGAGCTGGAAAGTGAGCAAGTGAATTTATTATATTTTTGCCACAAAACCCAGGCAAAAGCGGTGGCGGAAGGCTGTCCAGCTTAATAGAAGAACACTGGCACAACACCGATGGAAATCCACGAGTCACTTGAGCAATCAGCAGAAAAACACTTCAAAGGTTTGACAAAACCATGTCGCAGCAAGTATGGTGTAGAAAGAAATCACAGCCCATGCAGTAGAAAGTAACATCACAGCAGGAGCAGAATCCAAGGAAGATGTGAGGTGAAGAGCGATCACAGGAGGAGGTAAGGCAATCAAAGAGACAGGTTGGACTGGCAAAGTAACAGGGGTGGGAAACCAGAGCTGCCCCCTGCTCAGCGGTCCTCAATCGTCGCCAGATGAAGTAAGTAAGTCCAGGAGGCCAAATAAGTTTGAGGAAACGTGGGTTTATTTCAGTACAGGAGTTTCCCAACCGCCATGTCCAACTCTCCAGAGCTCCCTCACCAACATTCTACAGTGCACTCTCTAGAGTTCCAGGGTGGAACCAAAGTCCCAGAAATGCAGGGGTGGAACATACCATTGTGTGTAACCATAAAACTTGCATAGAAACTATATACAGTAAAGGCATACATAAGTATAATATAACAGAAATTTATAACAATACCTAAATAATTTATTGCGACCGGCTGTGTTTAATACAGTAGACCATTATGAGTGAATTGTTATTACACCCTGTTAAAGTCTATACACAAATGCTCTCCAACATGGATTCCCATAGATTACAATTGTAGACAAAGGTTCCTTCTCTTTTCCTCCTTTTGACATACCTTGTTTTTGTAGAGCTTTATTAGTTTTAGGTGTGGCTTGAAAGCAAATGTGTCTGCCAAGACTTATGTGATCTGCGGAAAAAGAGCTCTCAATGAAAGTGCTTTGAAAGGGGCCAACAGGCTTATACAACTGTTTTTAAATGTGGTGGCAAAAGCAGTAGCGAACGCACATCAAAAAGGTCCGGCAATTATTATTGGTGAAGCCTTTTCCTTATACAAAGATCTTTCTGGGATACGCAGGGCTCTCACCCACATCGAAAAGTGGCATGCTTCATCATGGAGCTTCCCACACCCTGGACCCAAATGAGACCATGGTGGGCTCTACCACAGAAGCAGGAGAGAGTTTTTTAAAATATATTCTTTATGAGGAATTTGCACTTTATGTCAACCAGAGATGTAGAAAATGAATAATTAAAACTATTAGAGCTATCCTAACCTCCTAATGTATTACTGGATGCCCTGATAGGATTAAAATCAAAAAGAAGGGATGATAACTGGGGAAATTAATTAACCTCTCATCTTGTGATAATGGTCGGCATGATTTGGCTGTCCTCAAATATGCCCCAAAGGTCAGCGGCCTTCTTCAGGACCTAAAGTCTCTGGTTAGCTCAATGATATCCCCCAATACTGGAGGCCATTCTTAATATGTCCTACTGTCCTCTGTAATGTCCAATTGGACCGGCTTACTGTACCCTTTATATTAAAAAAAACTCAATTATTAAAAATTGTAAGATGTACTCTCTTACATTATTGAACTCTGGAGAACATTGCTCCAAGTTCCGTAGGAACATTGTCTAACTCAGGGAACCCAAGGGAGTGTTGCCCTGTTGCCACACTTACTCCAAGAGCCAGACCCCGCCAGAATTACTGTGGTGTTCCCTCCCTCAATCCTGACAAAAGCAGTAAGCCTCTCATTAAACATTGTGAATGGCTTGAAAAAGCCTGTTTGCGTAAAATTGCTGGTTATGAAAAGCTTTATGGATCACTGACAAAATATTGGAGAAAAAAATATCATGTGGACAAAATATTGTGTCAAAAATATCGAAGACCAACATATCGAGAAGTCAGTGCAAATAGGTAAGTATAGATTTACTATTCTTAGCTCCACATCTATGTTCCTTGAATATATATATATATATTGTCAGGGTACTTATATGTGGATTATATATAGTAAAACTTTGCTCATCTATAGAAACTTACCTTCAAAAGATTTTTGTCCTCGAAGGTCTTGAAATGATATTTTGTCCACACAATATTCTTCCCCAATATTTTGGGGTCATTACGATGGCGGACGGAAAAGCCCTCCGACCGCCGTGGGTGCGGAAAAAAAACGCCTGCATGTTCCGCGGCAAAACCGGCGGTCACATTACGATGCAATTATTAAAAAATCCGACTGCGGCGGTCGGATTCCACAAAAATCCGACCGCAACGTCCGTAAAACCAGAAAATCCAACCGCGGCGGACGGAAATGCTGCGGAAAGCTCCAAAAACGCCGATCCACAAGCGGAATGACCGCAAGTGAAATTATGATAAGATGGCGGAGCAGGCGGAAGGATAAGTCTTTTCCGACCGCTGCGGTCGCGCGAACAGACGAATGGCAGAGCTGGTGGAATGATCATTGCGTTCAGACTGCTGCGGTCGAGCGGAAAGAAGAATGGCGGTCGAATGCAACCACACCACAAGGCCTCCAAGTGTGGCATATTTTTCCGCTGGCTTCAAAAACATTTGACACACCCCAATGACACACCCCCATGGCATTGAAAAACAAACAAATCCCAGGTCAACATAGAGAACACACCTGACATGAATACCCCATTTTGACACACCCACATAGCTAAGTATAAACCCAAACCCCTTCCCTGACCAACATCCTTTGCACAACTCCAGCAGTGAAGGGCCAAACACCACAGCAGAAAGGAGAGGCAAATCATCACACATCACACCATCACAACTACCCACACCAACACTTCCAACACACACCTCACACGTCTCCACCACCACCTTCCCACCTGCACTTGTCACCCATTTGCACATCACACACCATGCCACAGAAAAAAATGCCCAAATTCACAGACAATGAGTTGTCAGTGATGTTAGACGAGATAATCAGAGTACAACCACATTTGTTTGGAAGCATGGTCCAACAGACATCACTAGTCAGAAAAAATCAAATGTGGGAAAGGATAGTCAACAAAGTCAATGCAGTAGTGACCACCCTGCGCACACTGCGTGACATCAAGAAGAGGTGGCATGACCTAAAGACCAGGGTCAAATACTGTGCCAACAGGAACCATGAGGTGGTTCAGAGGACTGGCAGTGGCCCTCCCATTCCACCACTAACATTCACTGAATGGGAGGAGAAGGTGCTTGGCATACTGCATCCAGAGAGTCTCACAGAAATAGCTGGGGGGAGAGGAGGCTGGTAAGTGCCAACAAATGTATCCCATCACACTGCCATGTACTGTCTTGCACAACTATAAAGCTCCACTTTCTAGACCTAAATGCACTCATGTACAACACACTCTTCCCAACACATGCCTCACATATCTATCATTTCCTTCCTCAGATTCACTTCAAATGTAGGTAGCAATATTTCCATGGGGGTATGTGTACAAGCAGCCAGCACTACAACTCCCACCAGGCAACCTTGACTCACAGCTGAGCAGGATGGAACACTCACCCCACCCAAGAGCCATGTGTAACCTATTCCCTTCCTCTGCTACACTTCACAGGGAGGTAGCCTTCTCAACAGGGAGGGGGTGTGTGTACAGGCAGCCAGCACTACAACTCCCACCAGGTACCCTTGACTCACAGCTGAGCAGGATGGAACACTCCCCCCACCCAGAACCATGTGGCTGCCATTTAATTGCTCTCCTCATCCTTACAGGTAGGTAGCCATCTCAACAGGGAGGGGGTTTGTGGATAGGCAGCCAGCACTACAACTCCCATCAGGCACTCTTGTCTCACCCCTGAGCAGGATGGAACACCCCCCACCCAGAACAATGTGGCAGCCATTTCATTGCTCTCCTCAACCCTACAGGTAGGTAGCCATCTCAACAGGGAGGGGGGTTTGTGGATAGGCAGCCAGCACTACAACTCGCATCAGGCACTCTTGTCTCACCCCTGAGCAGGATGGAACACTCCCCCCACCCAGAACCATGTGGCAGCCATTTCCTTCTACTGTGCTACCTAACAGGTAGATAGACAGTACATGCACCCTGTCATCCTTCTCAAAATGCATGGAGCCATATGACCACCACATCCCTCACATGTCAGCCAACTCTGTATAGATCCAAATGTTACATCCAGTGTGCAGACAGCTAAGCGCATGTAACTGTCACAGAAATTACACTTTGACTCACCAAGTCACATGTGAAATAAATTCAGGGCCCTATCATGCACAGCACAGAATGCAATGTGTAAGAGTCATGGTTTCAAAGCATGAAGGCTCATATGAACACAACATATGCACGGTCAATCTGTCAAACAAACAAACCACATGATTTGAAAGAACATATAAATAATTAAATTGTTAAGTTTTGGCATAGCTGAAACAGGTTCTCTGAAAAGTCAACTAAATCCACGCATAAACCAAAGTTGGTGTGCACCAAGTTGGTAGATGATGACATGTCCTTGGAAACACACTATCTGTACATGTCACATGGTTCTTATTTACATATCACACTAATGATAAGTAATGTATGTACCTCAACATCATGTCATGATGCTGATAATCTTTTACCAATGCCAAGTGATTGCAATGTAAAATGTTTTGCGTATCAAATGTAACATCGAAAAGTGTGACACCAAGGTTGTGGAGTGCACTTAACTGACAATGTAACCTCTATTCAACAGGAGATCCCCAAGCAACAGCTGGTGAAAACACCACCAACCAGCAGAGCCAGTCTACCCCCCCCCCGGAACGTGAACTCTTTGATGCTGATTCTCTACGTTTCTCGGATGAGAAGCAACAACCTGGCCCCTCAGGACTGCCAGGGCATACTTCGTCTCAGGGCCTCATTGGCCCCATCACCACCACAACTATCAACACACCAGCGACAACCACTACACTGACCCCTGCTACAATGACCTGTGCTGCAGCCACCTCCACCATCACCACTGCTGCCTGCAACACTGTCCCTGGCTCAGTGGTTACCAACACCACCACACAAGCCGAGGATGCCAGAGATAGTGTGCGGGTGCGTCGACAGCCAATGCCACAGGTTCGTGTCAGCAGGGCAGGTGGGAGGGCAACTGAGGGACAATCACATGAGGACACTGAGACAGAAGCCCTGGCCACCGTCGAAAGAGTCCTTGGTGCATATAAACAGAACCAGGGACAGATGGGCCAGGTTGTAGAAGAACTGCGTGAGCTCCGCCTGCTGCAGAGGTCCATGGACACATGAATTGGACAACTTGAAGATCTCATGGGCCAGCTTGTGGGTGTTCTGAGGGACATACATGCTGCTCAAATGACGGCTCAACCCCCCTCCAGTGGCCAGCCTGCTGAAACACCCACCACCTCAGCTGCGGCCACAGAGATGGGTGAGTTGCAAGACAATGACTCCTCAGACACCTCTGAGCCTGCAGCAGAGACCCCCCCTGCCAAACGCAAGAGGGGCCGTCCGAGAAACACCACGGGAGGATCACATGGCAAAGCACCAACCAAAGCCAAGTCGCTGAGCCAGCCATGATGGCACATGTGTTGCACTGAACATTGACTTTGTTGATTATCCAATCCCACATTGCCATGTTGATGGCAGGAGTTTGTTGGACTGTGTAATTCCATTAATGTGGGGACTACTCTATTTGTCTCCTTTACCATCACTGACAACTCATACACTCACTATGCACAAATTACCTTACATCCTCTTTAATTTTAACACAATCTAATAGAAAATAAACTCTATTTACACACCTATGCCTTTGTGTCAGTTCCATGTTTATCACAGTATGTACAATTTCAACTCTGATTCCAATGTACCACAAGCTCTGATTGTGACGAGACATTGATGGGGTGAAGGAACCTAGAAAGACACAAGAGGATGACATTGAGTTGTCAGGTGATGCCATTACAGCAAGATCACACCACTAGTCAACACTGTACAAGATTCATCACACAAAACAATGACCAACACCATCACCATAGACATGAGGTAAGTGGAAACCAATACACTGTGCCACACACATCAGCCATTAGCAGTGAGCCAACGACAGCCAGCATCCAAACACTTCATCTATGCTTCGCCACTAACAGCAAAGCCAACAGACAATGTCATAATTGTTCAATGGTAACTTACACTCAAGGGAAGTAGTTGTCAATGAGCTGTTAACGCAGGTCAACACTTCCTCTTCTCCAATATCATCGTCACTGGGCATGTGTGGATTTGCAGTGGGGGGAATCTGCTGCTCATCATCGTCCAGAATCAGGGGGATCTCTTTGCGCAAGGCCAGGTTGTGGAGCATGCAGCATGCAACTATGATCTGACACACCGTTTGGGGAGCGTAGAGTAGTGCACCACCACTCTTATCCAGACACCGAAATCTAGCCTTCAGAAGTCCAAAAGCACGCTCCACTACACGACATGTCCTCCCATGGGCATCATTGAAGCGGACTTCCCCTGGGGTCCTTGGATTCCTCAGTGGGCTCAGCAACCAAGGCTGGTTAGGATACGCAGAGTCACCTAGTTGTGAGAAACACAGATCAAGTTTGTAATACAAATAGTTGAAGAGAACAGCATGTCACACATACAGCACACTACTTGACACAGCTTACTCACCAACAAGCCACGCACGGTCCGGATGCAGATTTTCCATCAATTGTGGGATGATGCTGTTACGCAGTATGTAGGAGTAATGTGCAGAACCCGGATAATTGGCACATACATGGGAGATAATCATATCCGCTTGGCATACCACTTGCACATTAATGGAATGGTAATGCTTCCTGTTACGGTAGATGTGCTTATGTGCCTGTGGTGGAACTAGGCCAACGTGTGTGCAGTCAATGGCTCCAACAACATTAGGTATGTGACCAAGGTCATAAAATTCACCGTTAACATCTGCCAATTCATGTCTCCTTGGAAAGTGGATGTAGCGGTCCTTGCAGGTCAACAATGCGGACAATATTGGAGGGAATAACAGAAATCCCTGTATTCAATCTAAGTACATCTGATATGACCCCTGCGTCCTACTCCCTACTATCCAAAGGTTTGACTTTTGTCCCACACTCTGGGATTAACAAATTTGAGTTATTTGGAGATTTAACAGCCTTCTTCAGAAAGATCCGCCTCAAAACATTTTTTGCACAAAAAAAAAAGTAAGTCCGTTTTTTATATAGCGCAGCTACTCACCCTTACGGGTCTCAAGGCGCTGGGGGCCGTAGTGGAAATTAAGTGAGCTATTGCCCAGAGTCACATGGTGCTGAGCTGAGCTGCCACCAGAGCCGGGGATTGAACCGTGTGCTCCGAAGTCAGCTGCCCTGGCCGCTGCACCACACCTCTCCACTAGACACAACTGAATAGATCAGGACTAAAATTAAAATCTACCTTCACACCAACTGGAGAACAAATGCCACCTGAGGTAATAGTATTTGAACAGATGGTACATCAAAAAATGACTGCAGTAACAAAATATGTCCAGAGAACCCCATACAATCTGCAACCAGAGGAACATCAAGCTCTTATGTCTCTAAAAAATTCACCAGACATAACCATAAAAAGTTGCGATAAAGGTGGAGGAATTGCTGTCCTGGACACCAAAAACTATGTATCAGAGATAGAGAAGATGTTAAATGACCCTAATTTCTACACTAAAGTCACCAAAAACCCAACTGAGAAAATAAAAAGTAAAATCCAAAAACTAACTAGTAAGGCGCTTAGAGATGGATATATCTGTGATAAAGAGTATGCCTACCTAAATGTTGAACACCCAAAAATGGCTAGTCTCTACGGTATACCAAAATACATAAGAGTGAGACCAATCCACCGTATAGACCAATAGTCACTACAATAGGCTCCATCACTGAACCCCTCTCTAAATATTTGGATGCAATTTTGCGTCCCCATATTAACAAGACGCCAGCCTATGTCCAGGACACAAGGCATATAATCAATTAAGTTGAGGGCACTCCCTTTAACCAACATCAACAATGGCTGGTAACTATGGACATTGAAAGCCTATATAGTAACATCCCTATACCAGGAGCTCTTCAGGCAGTACAATGGTTCATAGAGACCATGTACATTGATTGCAATGTAACCTTTATCATGCAGTGCCTCAAAATAGTTCTTGAGGAGAATATCTTTGAGTTCAATGGCCAACTACATAAACAACTGAAGGGTGTAAGCATGGGCGCTTCATGCGCCCTACCATAGCAAACATCTATATGGCCCGATTCGAATATACACACATCTATAATGAAGTGGCACCATTTTTCGAATCCATCTGGAAATGGTCCCGCTTCATAGATGATATCTTCTTCATCTGGACAGATACAGAAGAGATGCTACATGAATTCTTATCCTGGATAAACCTATGCGATACGAACATACAGTTCACCTCTAATCATAGTAACATCCAGATAGAGTTCCTAGACATTTACATTAAACATTGTTTCAGGCAAACTAGCTGTCGATCTATTTACCAAGCCAACGGCACGTAATACGTTGCTGCATTACGATAGCTTTCACCCGACATCCCAGAAAAATAGTATCGCTTTCGGGCAATTCCTGCGACTGCGCAGGAATTGCACTAACATTCGAGACTTTGATTCTAAAGCACTAATCATGAAAGAAAAGTTTGTAACACGAGGGTACCCGCATAAACTGGTTAGGGATTCTTACAAGAGGGTTAGGTTTTATGACCGCCAACATCTACTGATGAATAACAACAAAACAAATAAAGCTGAATGAGTGCTCGTTACACATCACTCTATGCTAAATGCCCAAATTAGACAGATCATTTCGTCTAACTGGCACATTTTGAACATAAATAGGAACAAGCTAGACAAACTTCCTAAACCACTGTATGCTTACAGAAAAAACAAGAATCTAAAAGATCTGGTTGTCAGATCACGCATGCCCCCTAAAAAACAGCCAATACAGCGAAGTATTGTAGGACCCACACCAGTTACAGGTAACTTTAGATGTGGTACATGCAAAGTCTGTCCAATAGCCCTAGAAACGGATACAGTTGAAATAAATGGAAATAAGATCAAAGCCAATGGCATGTCTAACTGCAAGACAAAGGATATAATATATCTTTTAATTTGCCCGTGCGGGTTGGGGTATGTGGGCGAAACAGCACGCACCCTCAATATACGCCTTACTGAACATCGCTCAGCGATCTGTACAAAAAAACTAGCAGCCCCCATAGTGGAACACTATGTAACCATGAACCACACAGAGGAAGATATAAAATGGTTCATAATTGAAAAGATTTCTTCGAAACAAGGTTACAGCAATGAATCGATAAGAAAGAAACGGGAGGTCTACTGGATTTTTACTTTAGATACTGTCAATAGAGGCCTGAATTTGGAAATACCGTGGGAACAAGTTATATTGTTCAACCACTAAAATATCGATAACCAACCAACCCCTAGTTTGCACCACTTATAGCTGAGACCTTAGTATACCCATACACAATTATGTCATCCAGTGTTACATAAGGACGCATGTATCTCTACAATGCTGTACAGCAACCATCGTTCCAAAAGCATTACTCCTTCAATACCATTAATATACGGATAGCCAACACCCTACATTAACATGGGCGTACTGCTGAACACTGGTGCATGAGAATTTAGCACTCCATTCTAACATGGCGCTTATTGGGTGCGCCCTTTGTTCATATCTATCATCGAGCCACGCCCATAGATATCCGTACGTTGAATGTTATGCTATGTACTTGATACAAGAGGGACCTTTATAACAAGGCAATGGCGGAACTAACAACTTTCCTTACATTTCCGCAACGGCCGGCTGAAGGAGACATGTACTCCTCTTATCAGTAAATACGAGGCTTAGATAAGCGTTAAGTATAGAACTATAATAGAACGTAAGAACATTAACATATGTATGCTGTACAGCAATCATCGTTCCCAAAGCATTATTTCTTCCTAACTATTAATATACGGATAATCAACACCTCATACCTACATGGGCGTATTGCTAAACACTCAAGCATCAGAATTTAGCACTCCATTCTAACATGGCGCTCATTTGATTCGCCCTCTGTCTATGTTTATCATCAAGCCTACACCCAAAGACGTCCTTACGCTGAATTTTACGCCATTTACTTGACGCAAGAGAGACCTATATAACGAGGCAATGGCGGAACTAATAACTTTCCTTATATTTCCGCACCGGCCGATTGAAGGAGACACGTACTTCTCTTATCAGTAAGTACTTGGCACAGAAAAGCGTTAGACATAGAACTTTAGAGAACGACATATTGATAGACTTGCTGTAGGTTACATGATCGCGGTGTTATATTATATTAGAATAAGTTTGCGCTTTATTTAACTTTTGAAACATGATACGCGACACGCGAATTCGTTTGTGTAAGCATTGAGGCAACTTCATCACATGTCTCAATATATTTGGTTAAATAATACGACATGCGCCGAACACGTTTGATTAAATAAACCGATATCTCGTGGCGGTGCTAAATTGAACACTATGGCCTCACATGTATTAACACGTTTTTGCTAAATAAAATGACATGCGCTAAACTGTTCATTGTGACCCCATATATCTTGCCGCAACCAACAAGACAGCGGCGCCCAAATATACTTTTAATTAACTATTACAGATAAGGTATATATACGGTATGTTAGGCTCAACAAACGATATGCCTGGGACTTCGATATGTGGCTCCAGACATCTTGCTGAAATCAATGAGATACCCCTGCCTCGATATATGTTTAAATATGTCTTTTTAATAAAAATGAGACATAATCATAGTTATAAAACTTGTTTTAAAAAAATCTAATAACGATATGTGCTAGGCAGCTACAGCGTGACCCCATATTTTCAACTCCTTGGTGTACTAACCCAAGGTAGTCCTGTTCCAATCTTCCTTTGATATGCGTTATCACAATAGTTATCTATGGCACTCATGGTTGACACAATGTTGTTGATTGTTCCTATTTAGGAGATACCATCTATTTATCATTAACGTCCATTAACCTGAAAAAAGAAGCTAAGACGTCTACACACCATCCCACTATATAAGTAAGTTTCCATCATACCACAGTGGTTATTTCACTGAGTATACTCCCTGTTGTAAGGCATAATAAGGGAAGTTTCTGTCATTTACAGACATACTACAAAAAGTGATTTGCGTCTGTCTTAGCCACATCGTTTTTGATAAAAAGAAGACATAAACACTTATTAAAAGGCGGTAAGTAGTTGCATATAAAGGTCACTTAAGATTTGGTTGATTGTCGATATGAGCCTATAATTAATTCTGCATCTCTCCATCGATAGATATGCATATGACTTCCATCTGGACAGATACCTAAGAGGGTGTTATAATTGTTCCAAATCTGTGTATGTACTAGGAACATCCCTCCACTCAGCCGTTCTATAGGTACGCAACCCTATCCATCATCATAGTATCTTGTATTTACAAGAATACTAACATACATCTAATGATAGCTATAAATTATAGAATGTTCTACTCTCTAAATTCTAATCAACTTGTCTATTTGAATATAGATATTATCCGATCCATACGAAGAATTTGTCTTTAAATAGAGAACCTTCACCGTAACCAGCAACAGGTATCAGTGCTAAATGCCCACCAATCTATAAATTATCCCACTGAGAACTGGATGCTAATTTTAGAGATCTATTATAGATACTATCCTTACACTATTTTTATTTTTTATTCTACATATATCCTTTTGGGTTATAAGGAATTTTGTGATATAACATCCTCTTTAGTTTGGGATATAAGGTATTCTACAATTATATTATGGAGGTGGCAACTGTACTTTACAGCACTATCTCAACATTTGATATTTGGATATCACCGTGTACCTTGGCTGCATCCGCACAGTTCATCCACTGGTGAAGCATCATTTGCTCACTATAAATTAGAGTGTAAGTTACAGGCTATATACAAGAATAAATCCATGTGGGTATATTATGTTAATTGTATGTTTTTGTCCATAGAAAAAGTTGAGACGGTTTTCCCTGATGAAGGCAATACTGCCGAAACGCGCGTAGTGTTTTTATTTTACCGCCTGCCTTGGAAATCTCTTTGACAATTTACCATCTCCATCTCTATTGTTGTTATTTGACATTGAATAATGCATTTTTAGACATTTTTATGTAATTGTTTGTATTCACTTTGTATGTTTATTTATGTATGTTTTATGATTGTGCCTTAATACATTGTGTAAATGAATCACTTGAATATATATTTTGATTTAAAAAAACTTTTTTCATTTAAACTCAATCGGGATTTTTTTTTTTCATATTGAGATACAAAAAAATATCAATCTAAATAAAAATACATAATAAAAATCTATAAAAAGAGATGACTTTTTTGGATTGTTTGTATATATAATCTTGGTTGTGCGCTTTCATAGAGATTTATGTTGTTGCATGTATAGCCTGTACCACATCAACTATAATAATTGTTTAACTTGTTTCTAGCTTCTATTTTACCCCTTATGTAATTTCCCTACTGCTAGCAAGTTCTACAGCTTCCTGTAGGGGTCCCTTTTTTTCCAAACCAACAATGCGGACAGGACATCACGCAGCACCATGCTGAACATAGGTTGAGACATCCCACCGGCGATGGCCACCGTGTACTGAAACGAACCAGTGGCAAAGAAATGCAGTGCGGCCATCACCTTTACTGTTGGTGTAAAAGCTGTGGAATATGTTCTGTGAGGCCTCAAATGTGGCTCCAACTGAGCACATAGCTCTTAAAGGGTGAGGCGATTCAGACGGAATTTCCTTATGATGTCCTCATCCTCCATGTTCCCCAGCACTGGATTGTACATGCATGTGATTTCTGTGGTGGTCCACGTGTTTCCGCAGTGATAAGCCCTCAGGCCTACCCAGTTAATGCACAATGTTTCAAGGCCCCATCACTAAAATGACTTTGATAAACATATGTGTTGGCCACCATCCTATTTTTGAAGGAGATATCATAGGCCTGAGAAGTACACAAGACAGGCCTACACCTTGTGACAAGAGTGTGTGAATGTAAGAGCAGTTACCTAATTGTGACCTCCATGACATGTGTAGATTTTCAATGGTCAAGGACAGTAAGGGGTGTGTAGTGTAAGACACAGTGAGTCTGACCACTACCCATCATTCACAGTGTATCGTATGTCATGCTCAGTTGCATAGTGCATCACAGATGAGGCACATTTTCCAATTGCTTTCTGTGCTGGCACTCTGCATGTGTATGAGATGGGCATGTAGTGTTCCATCATCATATATGTTTACATTGCAATGATATGGCTTGCTCAAAGTGTACTATGTGACATGGTGTATGGGCTCTGCTGTCCATTGATGTATCTGTGTGTTATGTGTTTACGTGCTCCTGTACTGTCACACAGTGGTACACAACACAGTGTTACAAATATTCCTCTTCTTGTCTCCCATGCGAACAGCTCAAGCTCCATCAACGTAAGGCCATATGGAGGGCCATTGCCCGCAAGGTGCGCTCCCTGGGTGTCTCAAACCGATGCCATACACACTGCCACAAGAGGTGGGATGACATCTGCCGGCTTAGCGAAAACGTTGCAGAAATGACGCTGGGGCTGGTCCCTCAAAGTGGCAGGTTGGCGCGCAGGAGCATGACACCACTAATGGCCTGCATCCTGGCAGTAACACAGCCAGAGCTGGATGGATGTTTAAGGGCCCACTAGCAGAAAGTTGGGGGTGAGTATTGTGCTAAGTGTGACTTTGCGCATGAGTGACTGCCTGAATCCCAGCACAGATCAAGTGCGAAGCTCTGTGATGTCTCTGGTGTGATGCAATCGCTCCTAAGTATCCTCAGTGTTGAGTGCATAGGGTCTGTATGTGTCCAACATTTAGTTGCTCATGTGGTAAATCCATGATCGTTGTCATAGCAAGTCAGCTTGCCATGTTTTCATCGCACATTTTGTGAATGTTGTCTGCAATGATACCTTCCTACATATAAAAAATCTTTGTGTGAAGTGTGTAGCCCAGTACACTTGTCAGGCTTGTGTGTGCTGTGTGTCTACCACAATAGTGTGCTCATGTGATGATGTGTATGTGGCTACATCAATGCACAAATGTTGACTCAGGGAGCAGTGAGTTGGTAGAGGTCACACCTGTCCCATGGGTTGTGTTTTTCACAATGATTGAGATGACAGCATGATTGCAAAAAAGATTAGCCAAATATCAGCAGCCTGGCATCACAAGATGTGATTTCCTGCCACAGTGACAGCAAGTGCACACAGGTGCTGAAGGGGTAGGTGGTGATGATTGCAGTGATGCATTGGCTGATTTGCATTTGCCAATTGTGAACATGGCAACATGACTGGGATGGTTAGACTCTAGATTTTAAATGCAATGTTGCAGAACCAGGCTATTGTGAGATTGTTTGGGCACTAGGGCTTAACATGGTTGGATGTGATCAGTGGGTAAGCCAAATTGTGATGTGACTGAGGTGTTGTACTGTAATTTGATAGTTGAACAGAAGCAAATGTTACCCAGAGTGTCAGTACTCAGTATGTGTGCATTGTGGAGGGGTGTCCATGTGCATCAGTGCATGGTGAAGTTGTGGCTACTGCTTTTGACCATTGATTGTTTTTTTGGCACATAGATGTGTCATTAGTCAGCACAACATAGGGATGTCATATGCCAGACCCTAGGTATTGTCACATATTAGCTCTCCTAATGGAGGCCACTCACAACTTCATGTACGGAAGGCACTATCATGCCTTGGATCAATGAAGGCCTGTCAGGCAATTGTAAAGATGTTGGTATGTGAGATGTCACAACACATGATGGCCTTGCATTACATTCCCATTCTCATGCTATTGTGCATTGTCTATGTGACTACATTGTTACATGGGGCTTATTTGCACTTCATTACCCAAAAAGATGTGTCCATGTGACATATGCTGCAGTGTGAGTGTCAGAGACATCAACTGGCAGTGAACAGCAGTGAGCATCATGTAAGTGTGCATTTAGAGATGTGTGCTGTGCACATCAAAGAAATTGGTGCATCTACACAGCTGACACCAATGTACAACTGTAGTTGTGCTTCAGTGCCCAACATAGTGGATTTAAGGAGGTAACATCACTTGCAAATGGATATATTTTACTTTGCATCTGTGGTGTTCAGTGAAATATACTTCGAATGTGACTGAGACAACATGTTTGGATGTGTAGCTATTTTACCTACAGGCACGTAGGTGTGCCTACAGACAATTGTATGTGATGTTTAAAGGTAGGTACATGCACAGCTATTTGGCTGTGTCAACGCAACATGGAGCATGACTATCAACTAAGCATGTTTCCATGCATCAGCTGATGATTGCATAAATTTGGCATATGCTGAAAGTACATGGAGTAGGAGTTTCAGTCAAAGTATTTGAGTTTGTATTAAATATAATGTTTGTGAGTATGGCACTATACTGAACCTATGTCTCTGTCTCTTTCAGCATCTACCGAGGGCAGGGAAGGACAGGGGACCGACACCATTGGGGAAGCTACTGGCACGACGGGTACACAGGAGTTCAGTGACACTGAGGGGACCAGCGCCTCGGAGGGGAACAGGAGTGCCCTGGAGGATTCCCGCCCGGAAACACCAACCTCCACATCTTCCCAGTCCAGCGGTGACTCCTCGATGTTGGCGGGCACAGGAAGTTCAAGATCTGCATCTTCTTCCGCCACACCTTGTCCGTTGTCCACTCTCCCGGATACTCTCCCAAGTGCTATCCGTGCCAGCAGCCCTAAGAAGGGTAGAGTGTCCTTCCCCCCGGCAACCCTATCCCTGCCCCTGTCTCCCCTGCTGCCCTCAGTGTGGAGTCCATAGACATTTTGCAGCAGCTGTGTGTGGGTCAGACTGCTCTCCTGAATGCCCTCCAGGATCATGGCAACACGTTGTCACAGGTTGTTGCGTTCATTGAGGGCATTCATTCGGACGTGGGTGGCCTACACCAAACTGTCCAGTCTTTGTCCTCCACAGTGACGGCAGCCATTCAGCAGTCCCAAGCTCCCAGTCCAGCTCCTGTCCCTTCCGCAACCACACTCCCAGTGCCCCCCACCTGACCAGAGTACACATGCACCAGAGCCCTCAGGCACCCAGTCATCCACATGCAGCACGCAACACCAGCACTCTAAGCGAACCAGACACCATACACCATCACCACAGCACACAGAGGACACACATGACCGCAAGACAAAAAGCCCATCACAGGACACTCAGGGACATAAGGCAAAAAAGCATGCATCCACATTACATTCCTCCGAATCATCACCATCCAAGGGAACTCCCATCCCCACACCTGATCCCAAAGACACACAAACACTTGCCCTGTCTGCAGTGAACCTGGTGCCTGCCACAACTAAGCCCAAACACATTCAGAAGGCAGTTTCACCCAAAACTTCGACTCCCACCCACACCCCTGTGAAGCATGGACAATAGAGCAAAGTGGGGAGTGTACCTCCACAACAGGGGATGCAGGGGAAAAGGCAACCCCGCCCCCAGCATACCACCAGGTCCAGAAAATCCCCACGGGAAGAGCCACCACCGCCTGCTACACTTTCGGGGAAGAGGGAGGCTGTTGGGGCCACCTCACTTCTCACTTCTGGCAAGACACTTGTGGGATATCGGATCCCGAAACAATCCAGACCCAGCCCTCAACATTCACCATCAGCCACTGAGCCTCCACACAGCATGTCTTCACCTCCCCGTGCCACCACTCCACCCGATCCAAGCAGCCCTCAGGCTTCCACATCCACAGATCACTCTACCTCAGCCAGTTCTCTCCCTCCCAGGTCCAGTCCTCCGACTGGCCCAGACAATCAGCCCCCTCCCAGTTCAACTTCCACCCAAATTTGAAGCCAAGTCCCCCTTCCCACCCCATTTCTCCCTGAGCGGTGGCTGGACTGCCCATTCGAGGACCCTATCCTGTGGTGATTCCCATGGAAGTGGACTGTGTTACATATTTGTTGTGCAAGTTTTCATGCACACATGTGCGGACTTAAAATTTGGACTTGCCAATGGCCTTGATGTTTTGCACTTTTGATGCCTATACAGAGTTTATGTAATAAGGACTGTAACTCATGTTCTGAGCTTTGTTGCTGCCCTTGCTAATGATGCAGTGAAATGTATGTGTATATGTTCATCTGTTACATGCTCTGTATGCCACATTCACATTGGCATCGGCTTGATTTTCTTTTGCAGAGGTTGCCAGAGGTTCCAGCCACTTTTGTGCTTCTTGACTCAGAGGCTTGAGGGTGCAATGATGCTTGTCTGTGATGGTCTACTCTTGTCATAATCATTCTATTGTGGGGTCTTTAGTTTTGTACACATGTCATATTTGGATGCAGTACCACAACAGCAGAGAATTCTATTCACATGATAACTTGCGGGGTGGACAGGGTCCGTCATATCTGTGGAATCTATCTTGATGTGTACACAGCAGTGTAGATGTGTAGTCATCTTGTGTAGGCCTGGCTTCATAGTCACATGGGTACATTAGAATGTGTGCACTTGAGTAGTCATACAGTGTGATTGTCCTGTCATTAGCTGAAGTGTTGATGTGTATGTGCCCTTGAACATGACCCTTACATACATGTATGATCCAGTTGATGAGTGCCTGTTTGTTTACATGATCAGACACCTGCTGTAGATTGTGGGCACATGTAGGAGTTGTTTGTTGAGCAATGTGTAATGTGTCGGTATGACCTTGCAGTCCTGGGGTACACCTACTTGTTGTCAACGTCATTTGTGAGTATGCAGAGTGTGTCACTGCAATATATGTGTTGTGGTTTTATGATCAGCCATGGCTCTTGCTTATGTTTGTGCTCACTGTGCTGACTGGCTCAGGCAAACAAACATTATGAGTGACTTTTCACATACATTGATGTCATTTAACACTTTATTTTGACCACTATGTGGTATTAAGAGTCATACCAGCCCCAAAAGGAGCTTTTGATGCCTACACATTGTGAGTTACTCCTCTATGTGTTTTTGCTCTGTACACTCCTCACCTGTCCAATACTAATGTACACACCACTTCAGTCCAATATCTTCCACCACATGCCTTGCCAGTGTTTGACCCTCCACACCACTTCATAGTGTGACACTATACTGTGGGAGGATGATCTGTGTCCAGGACCAATGTGCCCCTCAGAACTGTTTCACAATTTGTTCTGTGCTATTTTCTTCTACTTGATTGCAGTCATGGTTGCTCATGTACAGTGCAGATGATTTTCCAGCACAGTCCTCTAGTCAGGTTCCATGCATCTGTGTTTTCCTGAGTTGTGCAGCAGTAGGTGATAGCTAAAGTGTATATCTGTTTGCTGAGGTACTGCTACCCATCCTGAGTGTGATGTGATCTGTGTGCTGTGATGATTTGTGATGTTGAAGTTCATGGTGGAGCACTCAGATATGTGTGATACTGGTTTTGGTGGTGTTCACATAATGCTTACTGTGCATGCACTGCTGTCAGTGGATGTTGCATAACATTGTCCTTGCCAGGTGTGAATCCCCCTGATGTCCAGCTGAGTTTGCTATGTAATGTTTTTGTATGTGCATATGTTATGTATTTGTTGTTATGGGATGCAGTCTTTATCCTGTGTTGGCTCTTTCTACTGACAGGTCCATGTGTGTGTAATGTTTTTTTAGCATGACATTGTGTGTGAGGAGTTTGTGTATTTGAATGCATTCAGATGTGTGTTGAATTTGTAGTGTGCATTTCTTGTGTGAATGTCACATGCGGCAATGTGGAGTCTTGTTCATTAGCTTGTTTTGAGTGCACAATTGTGCTATGGCCTCCTATATTTGAACAGTCACTTGTCAGGATTGTGCATGTGAATGCTTGTGCTACACATTGACACCATGCTCACTTTGTAACTGGAGGAGTGTCTAGGTCTGTGTTTGCCGATTTGTCTGGTTGCACACAGTTTGTGTTTATGATTGACATTTGTTCATGTATTTTTTGATTGGTTTGGATGATGGTGTCTGTGCAGTTGGCCAGAGTAGAAATGTTATCTATTCCGGTGCTGTCTAGGATCACATTGCCTATCCACTGTTTGGCTGCACATGGCTAAGCTTGTTGGACTTCTTTTGATGTGGTTTGTGATACATGGGTTTGGCAATTGGTTTGGGATCAGCATTGGTTCAGACATCCCTGAGTGGGATTCTGACATTTGTAGATACACACCAGGGAGTGGCATTGGTTATCAGGAAACTCACAGGACCTTATTTTCAATTTTATCTGTGCTTCTCACAGGTGTTGTGTAGTGAAGGTGGGAGACGGGTAGATGAGGGGTATGTGTGAAGGTCATACTTGAGTTTGGCAGTCAGGGAGTGTCACCGTGAGCCATGAGTGTTGTGCTGGTGGCATACACATGTCAATATAGTTGACACAGAAGAGGGGCTGGTCACTGTATGGCTTATGACAGTTCATATCATTCTGGGCCAATGCATTGCTTGCATTGCTGTATCACAGGGATATTGCACAGATGTTACTTTCGTTCAATTTCAATCACTGTGCCACCCATGTATGATTTGATGGCCTAAGTGTAGTGTGATATGTGGTACCTCTTGATGTCATGTACAAATGGTAACAGTAATTTCTCCATGCTTTTCCTGCACTGTGCACTCCACTTTAGGCTATTTTCGTTATTATGATACAATGCTGCTGACTTATGCTATGTGTATGAGGCTAAGTTTAAGTGTGTGAGCTATCTGAAGGACGTGACATGCAGTGCGAACAGTTTCAAGGTTGTTGATCTGCACTGTGACTCTTCATTTCTTCAATTACTCACTTTGATTCACATGAGTGGAAGGCAGGTGTGAGGAGGAGGAGGGTTGTCATGAGTCTCAGGTCAGAGTTTCCTGCTGTCAAGATGGACTGTTCCTGACACTTTGGCATTCATTCACTACTTTGTAGTTGGTGCTACCTTTTTTGAGGTGAAGTAATGGTGTGTAGGTGTTCGGTGAGTTGGCAGTGTAGTCAGTGTTGTTGATGTACTGGACATACTCACATGGTGTCATTTATTGCAGCAGTACACTTGTGAGTCAAATGCACAGTGGTGCTTACTTTGAGTTTGCTGTTTGAGTCAATAATTTCTTACTGTGTTGCA
This sequence comes from Calotriton arnoldi, assembly GCA_963921515.1. Taxonomy (NCBI): domain Eukaryota; kingdom Metazoa; phylum Chordata; class Amphibia; order Caudata; family Salamandridae; genus Calotriton; species Calotriton arnoldi. The sequence continues at coordinate 265,735 of CAWUFW010015485.1, read as the reverse complement.
TGGTATGGGCTGTCATTGTGTGATGTGGTTTGCCATTGTATGTGATGAGCCTATCAATGTCTGCTTGGGGGCTGTGGTGATCTGTGATTATGTGCCAGTGGTGTCTAATGTGATGTGTCATCTACCTTGGTTCACTGACTCATCCAACACCTTGTTGGACTACTGTGAAATACACATACACACCCTGCTTTCTCTGCCCTCCGCTGTTCCACATTGTATTTGAACTGACCCTTATTTGGGTGCAATGATGACTATTGTCATTTTGGGGGGACTCTTGCCTCACCCCACAATCATGTTACCATACAATTGGTGATGATCCTAATGAGATGTCACTATAGAGAGTGTCCCTGCACATGACTTCTTGCTGCAGATATGTTGTGCTGAGTGGTGCTTCTTTTATGATACATGTGGTGTGGATGTTGTGATGTTGGTTTTGCTTGTCTGGGACAATGTCCTGCACTCCTACTACATTGTGGGCAGGTTTTACCACGGCTTCACCGCTGCGGTGACATGACCGGCACGACTGGGCTAGTTGCAATAATTTCTATGGGGATGGGTGACCCCGATGCAGAGGTGACAATTTGTGATGTGCAAGACATGTGTAATTGGACTATGGGATATGTTCCTGTCTCCACCAGGCTGTTTGTTGTAGACATGACACGTATTTCACCGCAAGAGTTGTGTGGTGTTGTTGTTGTGCATGGGTTGTATGCAGGGATATGCTTTTGACATACCTGCAGTGTTGACCACGACGGCGTCTTATCTGCTGGTAGTGGATCAGGTACAGCAGCGGAAGGGCTTGTAGAGCAGGATCCATGGCGGCCAGGAACGTGTGGAGGTGTCTTGGACTCGAGTTTCTATCTGCGCAGTTGTGCTTCCGCTATCTCCGAATGGCTGGTTTCTCTGCTGCGTTCTGATGGGCTGGTTGACGCATCGTGATTTGTCCGGCGGTCGGAATGTCATTCCGCACGGCGGTCTTTCTCTATTGGCTCCCTCCGGCACCGCTGCGGAATGAAAAATCTGGCGGATCCGGAAACTCTGCGACGGACGGGAAATGGGCTATCTTTGCCCATTGTAATATGGCGGTCGCGAGGACCACCGCAGGAGTAACTAAATGGACGTTTTCCGCCACCGCCAGCACCGCGGAGGGGCCTACGACCGCCATCGTAATCAGCCCCAAAGTTTTATGTTTTGCAATATGCCAATATTGGGGCTTTGCTGGATTTTAAGGTAAGAGCTTGGGGGGTGCAATCTGTCACCTGGTACCACACAGATAACTGGAACTGACTAGATGTACCTGGTTTTCACCCTGCAAATCTGCAAGGCCCCTTTAGGAATGTTTTCAATCTGCAATTCTCCATGAAATCCTGTAAATATTTGTAAATGTTTGTGTAATACTTAGTTGTGTATTCATTAAATTACTTTTCCTTTTTAAGGAAGCATTGGCTGGACATAAATTTATTGTAATTTTTGTGTGTTGCTGAATTTTGATTTTGAGTCAGCCTTAGCCTGCTCTGTCGCTACCCTGAGATTCAAGTGCTAAGAGAAGTATTTGGTCCCCAGTTTGAGAGACCAAAGTATGGAGACTAGAGGATACCAAACAAGAAAGTTGACAATTGTTTCAATTGAGGACCAGTAAATACTGAGGGGCTTATTTACAAACCGCTTGAGTCACCGGTGCGTCACTTTTAATATGAAAAAAGTGACATACGGGCGGTGCAAGGGACTTGTAAATAAGCCCCTGAATGCACTGAGACATCCCAAATGGGATTTCTTAAATAGAATAGGAAAGAGTTGTACTTTATGAGCTCTTGCTGAACATGAGAGGAAGGCATTTTAGATAAGAAGTAATTTTAGATTGTGAACTCTGAAAAACAAAAGGGGTTTTACAATTTCAACTCTGACACATCCTATCAGAATGCGGTGGTCAACTTTGACAAATACAACAGGAAGGGGTTTTACAATGTGAAATCTGTAACTTCAAAGGAAATGGGTCTTATATTGTTAACTCCCGACAACTCCATTGGAACTGCAGATTACTTTATGAACTTGTAGAAATGCAACAGAATGTGGCTTTAAATGGTGAGCTCTGACAAATAGAATAGCAAGGTGATTTACGTTTTGAACTCTGACAAATGCAATAGGCAGGGATTTAAAACTCTTGTTCCTTTTCTTGATCTGACACCTAAACATGCGTATTGTCCTATGGAGAGACTTAGGGGCCTCATGCTATGTGAGTCGGAAAGCCTCCAACCGCAGGCTTACGACTCACATCGTAAGTTTCAAATCCGACAGCCTTATTATGATAAAGGCTGTTGAATTTGAAACTGGACGGTCAGACCGACTGTCTTCCGATGGGCTCAAGGAGCCCGTCGGCCTGTCAGAGGCTGCTTATAATCCCCTATGTACAGCGTTTACGCCATGCGAATTATGATGTCGGTTTCCGACAGTCTTTTCATGTTGGGCTTTCTGACATAAAAAGCCTGTCGGAAAGTGAATTTAGGGCCCCCTAACAGGGCCCCTATGTCTCCACAGGCTCCGGTAGTGGGCCTGGGGGGGCACCTATGTTGCCCACTGTAAATCCCTGCATGTGTGGCAGGCACGGTGAAGTGCCTGCCATGTGGTGTAGGGATTCACACAGGCTCCCATTTCTCGATGGGAGCTTGTGCTACAGCCGGTTTACAGCCGCAGCACAAGCTCTCATAGGGAAATGGGAGTATGCGACTGCATCATGTGCGGGTGCATTGTAATGGCGATGTCGGGACCGCTGACTAAAGTTCGGTCGGTCCCGAGACTGCAGCGATGTCGGGCAGACATGAGTCCGCCCGACATCGTAATCAGGCCCTTAGGGTTCATGTCAATGTATACTTTCAGTCTTCCTAAAATGTCTAATGGATCTCTCTTGGCAGAGAAATATTTCATGTACATGTTTATTTATTTTCATGTTAAAGCCAACAGACTTTCTTTATTGATTATTAAATGTGGAGACAAAAGCAATAGGCCTCTCATTTTACATTGTAAATGACTTGACAAATCCTATAGGCTTCACCTTTTTAATTGTGAAAAGCCCTATGTTTTGCAATAGGCCAGTCTAGGATCACTGCTGTTTTTTAGGACTAGGGCCTGCTGGTGCGCACATTTTCAACTTCCCTTCATCCACAAGGTCTCTATATCTTCTACATCCAGGTAAATGTGGCAATTCTCAAGGTACTGCTTCAGAAACAATGTACTCCATTTTTGAAACCCCTTGCAATCCTCCATTCCCAGACATGTGGTGCCAAATATAGGATTCAAGGGTTTGCCTTGACTGGTGTCACAAATTATAATTTTAGATCAAATGTGCCATTATACCTCACCAATAAAAATTTCTCTCTATTCAGTGAAGCACCAACCAATCAATCAGGTACATATCTATGAGGCAAGTAATAGCAAACTGGGTATTGGAGAGCAAGGCCACATTGTTCATAGGAGAATTTGAGAGGACTGAGCTTAACCCTCGGATGTGGATACACCCCCTACCACATCAAAGAATTCAACATACTGTCTAACTCTTGGGAAATGCTCCTTAGTGTCAGACGCACTACTTCCTGAAAACACATACTTACACTACGGTAGCACCACAATTTAAATCTTCCCATTAGTGAGAATGAAGATTATGCTAAATGGAGACCAGAGCAGAGTCAAATGTTTTGGGGTTCGCTGTGGTTGCCAGGACCTCCAGGCTTTAATGGAACACATCTTGCAGTTTCTGTATGATCTGTCCATCATTTGTATTGGCTTTAATTAGCCTCAGTAGGTAAAAAAGGTGCAGGCCAGGTCAATGGTGACGGCAGCATGGTTCATCCAGGCAACAACCATTGGAAGGTGGCAAGTTAAGTTGTTCATAGATGTGCGTATGAAGTCCCAATATGTTTCCTTCATGTGGTTTGGGAAATATGATAACTTGTGTAATGTCACCATTACAAGTAGTGTAAGGAAGTCACCTTTCATGGTCTTTGTAGATGTGCTGCATAAAAGGCTGAAATCGCCAAGGAAGCGATTGTTTGATTTGCTGGTAGAGGCTCTGATAAAGATATCAAGGGGCAGATTTACAAGGCCCTTGCTCCACTTTTGCGTAATTTTTAACATGGGAAAAGTGACGCAAAAGTGGCGCAAGGGCCTTGTAAATAAGCCCCCAAATACCTAAGTGTTGAATGCTGGTTTGGAGCAGAGGAGCTGGTAGTTGAGATGAAAAATTATGATCTGTGTGGCTGAAAATGGAAAGAAAAGAGCTGGGAGAACTACTGTAAATGGTGTTTGCTACTGAGTGCTGGAATACAAAGGTCAAGGGGCGACTGAATATTTAGTCAATTGGCAAGCTAGTTGTGGCAGATTGGATCAACATTATTAATGGCAATTAGGTCGGCTGTCTCAGCTGCAAATAAGTCTGTTGATTGTGCATTAATGAGCATGTGTATTCAGAGTGTTTGCATTGGTTGGTGATGAGTGGAATATTGAAGGCTGTTTGGATTGTTGTTGAATATGCATAGTTTAAAGAGGTGTGAAGTGTGTCTCTCTTGGAGTGGATTGTGAAGGTAAGGAGAGAATGAACATGTGAGAAGTACTTTCTTTGCTTTACTGTGTCAGGTGTGAGACCAGGGGTTCTGAACCTTCGGCATTTTAAAGGGCAGTAAGTTACAAGCAGGAGTTGCCCTTGCGTTTGCCTATCATTAGCTGGGGACTCTTGAGTGAGAATACCCTGGACATGTGCAATTGGGAGGACAAGAGGGTCACCTGCTCAGTGGCTGGATGACTATATGTTTTATGGAGAATACATTTTGGCCTGGTCAGTCCACCACTAGCTAACTTTGAAACTATGCAGCAGACAGAAAATCTAGACAGGATCCAGATTTTGGTAGGGGCTTCTATCCAGGAGAGTGAAACTGAACTCCACTACAAGCTGCTACTAGATAGACCAGAAAATGAAAGCAGATTTATCAGGGCTGTGGACGGTAGTGAGCCAAGTGACTCTTAGTCCCACATCCTTTTGTGAGGTGAAGAGTCACAGTCTCCTTGCCCTTTAGCCAGCATACAGACACTTTAGCTGTCCCCAACATTTGGAATTAATACCCACTTTGCCTCTGAGCATCATCAAGGTCCTTTTATGCTCATAGTGCCTCTAACACTGTGGGCCAAGTGTTGCTGTGTGTACAAACTTGGTGAAAACATACAGCATTACAAGCCAGCGCACATGGAGTATACTAACAGAAAGGGATGAAGTGCAAAAAATGTAATAGGTGTTTTACAAAAAGTCTATTGAAGGCAACATTTATAATTCTCTATTGTAAAAAGGGGGAAATCTCAGAATCAAAAAAGTGGAGCAAGGGCACTAGCACAGAGCAGCAATTGGGTTCAAGATTCTAATGCAACAACAACATTGTAGCAGTTGAAAAGTTTCAGTTGAGAACAAACAAAAGATATATAAAGCAAAGGGTAACTACTTAGATAGTGAAAAAAGCAAAGAAAAACCTATCCCTGGTTGATAATTAATAATTAAAAGAGACACAAACAAATATGTGTATGCCAGTTGCAATGCTGCATGGAAACAATAGAGTTAACTTTATTTAAAAGATTGTTTCATAAATGTCATGAATTATCAATAAGGTAAAGAGAACATAACTCTTCTGCTATGCATATATATATATATATATATATATATATATATATATATATATATATATATATATATATATATATATATATCTTCACTGAAAAAACCCAAAGGTTGCAGGGACATTATAGTTAGGCTCAGGTTTCACTTGTACAAACCAGTGAAATTCACTTGTTATAGTTAGCGAGCTAACTATAACTCATGCCCCTGCATTGTACATGACCTCACATATTACATCACTCATGACATGGTCAATGACATCCCTGATGACATCACTGATGCCATCTCAAATGACATCACTCATGACATCATCCACAGAATCTCTAACGCACCCACTCACACCCCCATATAACCTTTCCTACACCCACTCCAACTTCTACCATTCTCAAACCCATTCACACAGTAACACAGCCACTCACTGATTCATAGATCATAGATTCATAGATCAACACACACACACACTCACTCACCCATACAGCCTCTCATACACCCACTCACTTACTAGCACAACCACTGACATATCCACTCATGCACCCATACAGCCACTCACACTGAGTTAGTCACCCATAGAGCTACTCACGCACCTACTCACTCACCCATACAGTCAATCACACAGCCATTACTCATCTATACAGTTACATGCACTCTCACTCACTTATTCATAAAGCTACTAACATGTACTAACTCACCTATACAGTCACTGACACAAGTACACACTCACCCATACAGCTACTCTCACATTCACTCACTGACCCATACTGCCCCCTTTTGATTACTTTTTACTCTTTTTGTGGGACTTGGCTTCAAGCTGAGTCCCAAGATGGCTGCTGACACTTCCTGGTTTAAGTGTTGACAGCCAATCAAATTTTAGTAGGATCTGCAAGTCCACTGCAAGGACTCACGTCCCCAGATACCTATACTTATTAAACTTTCATATCTCTGAAACTACTCAATGAATTTACACCAAATTATAAAAAGCTTGCTTTCTGGACCAACATCTAGCTTTCTGCCAAATTTGGCATAATTCCGTTCAGCAGTTCAGGCTGTAGTCGTGTTAGAAAAATGAAAAATCCCCATAGACTTTAAATGGGGAAAACGCGTTTTGGGACCACCCCTTTTCCTTGGCCCCCCGCTTGACGGATCACTCCGAAACTTTCAACACAGCAGCTGAACCAAAAAGGGGAAGGTTTTCGAAAATTTCGTGAAGATTCGTCAAGGGGTGCTAAAGTTATTGGCAAAACAAAAAATGCTTTTCCTATGGAAACTTTGGTCCTAGCTGTAACTACCCACTGGCGACGATCAGTAGTTAAAATAAATATATATATACACACACACACACATATATATATATATATATATATATATATATATATATATATATATATATATATATATATTATCTACTGGCGGTCGCCAGTAGATAGTTATAGTTACAACCTATTATCCATAGGAAATCCGCGACATTCTATTTGAAATAACTCTCTTGCCGGTTGACGTATCTTCGCAAAATTTTCAAACTTTATGGCCCGCTCCGGTCCGCTCCTACCCTGAAAGTCTCGGGGATTCGTCAAGCGGGGGCCGAGAAAAAGGGGGGTCCCAAAACGCGTTTCCCCATGCAATTTTCCATAGGAAACTTTAGACACGGCTACAGCCCGAACTGCTGAACGGAATTACACCAAATTTGGCAAAGAGGTAGTTCTTGGTTCAGAAAGAACCCTTTTGTTAAATGGTGTAAATCCGTTCAGTAGTTGCTGAGAAAATCAAAAGTAAAAAGATAGTGATATCTATGGCTGCGTCGGATTCGCGCACCCTCCCGATCACGAGCTGCATGCTAATTGGCTGTCAACACTCCAAATCAGGAAGTGTTGGCAGCCATTTTGTCCTCGGTAGAACCGAGGGACAGAAACAAGTGCGCAAAGAACACAAAGGGGGCAGGGTAGAAACACCCTGACCCCTAGGTTTGCTCAGGGGGTCCCACAAGGACCCCCTGGGCAAAAAAAAAAAACTTTAAAAAAAAAATCGGCAAAATGCGCTGAGGGTGCGCGAATCCTGCCGAGAAAATCGAAGCGCGGTCTCCCGCGCTTCGACAGGTATTTGCCCCGGGTGGCCCAAGTCCCGGGGGCATGGTGGGGGGGTTAATTTTATGTGTGGGGGCCTCAAAGGGCCCACTCAAGCCCCGGGGACCGCCACCCCCGGGGCTTTATTGAAAAATGGTGCGGGAGGGCTCTTCTGCCCTCCCGCAGCCCCGGGACCGCCACCCCCGGGGCTTCTTTTTTAATTTAAATAAGGTGTGTGGGGGCTCCAGCCTCCACACGCCCGGGACCACCACCTCCCCGGGGCACTTATAAAATAAATGTGGGGGTCCATTACGGACCCTCAGAGCCCCGGGGACCACCACCTCCCCGGGGCTCTGCAATTTAAGGGAGGGGGCCGCGCGGCCCCCTCCTGGAGCCCTTGATGGCCCTGGGGACCGCCACCCCCAGGGCCGGCTCCTGCAGTGTCCCGGGTGCCTACCCCCGGGACACTGCTGTTTGCAATGACAGGACGGGAGCCTCCTGTCCTGTCATTGCAAACTGCTTTGGATATTGGAAGAGAGAGCAGGAAACCTGCTCTCTCTTCCAATATCCAAAGCCGATTGCTTTCCACATGGGGAGCAGCATGTTAGCTGCTCCCATGTGTAAAGCAATGCCGGCTCCCGTAGGACACGGGGAGCCGGCGGGACTGTGGGGGTTTGGGGACCCCCCACAGTCCCCAACGAGAGGCCAGGCCCCGGGGGATGGGGTCCCCGGGGCAAGTAGTGGCTCGGGAGGGGGCCACGCAGCCCCCTCCCCAAAGTTTAAAAAAATTAAAAAAAGGGTATGGCCGGCCCCGGGGATGGGGTCCCCGGGGCCTTAAATGGCCAGAGGAGGGGGCCACACAGCCCCCTCCAAAGAATAAAATTAAAAATAGAGGCCATGCCCCGGGGATGGGGTCCCCGGGCCAATACAGGCCCAGGGAAGGGGGCCACGCGGCCCCCTTCCCGTTTTTTTTTAAAAATTTTAATTACAAGAAAGGGGTAAGGCCCTGGGGGATGGGGTCCCCAGGGCCCAAAAACAGGAAAAAGGAAGGGAGGCCACACAGCCCCCTTCAGGCGACAAAAAAACAAAAACAAAAAAAAACAATCGGTCCCGCAGGCCCCGCCCCTTCCTTCACCACTCTGCAAACGCGCCCCTGGCGCGTTTGCAGAGGGGGAACGACTCCCTTGAATACTGGGGGTCCCTGGGGGCCAACTAGCCCACCAGGAACCTCCAGTATGCGCCAGGGGCTGCCTTGCAGAGAGGTGTACAGAGGCCACGCTCCTTTTACACCTCTCTGCAACGCAGCTCTGTGGCGCTTTTGGAGGTATATGGTGGGCTAGTTAGACTCCGGGGACCCTCAGGATTCAAGGGGACTTAATCCCCCAACTTAAAACGCGCCACGGGGCGTGTTTGCACAGTGGTGAAGGGAGGGGCGGGGCTTCAGGTGACATGTGTGCAAACAGGCCCCGTGGCGCGTTTTAAGATGGGGAATTAAATCCCCTTCAATCCTGAGGGTCCCTGGGGGCCAACTAGCCCAACAGGTACATCTAGAAAGCGCCACAGAGCTGCGTTGCAGAGAGGTGTAAAAGGGGTGTGGCCTCTCTACACGTCTCTGCAACGCAGCCCCTGGCGCATATTGGAGGTTCCTGGTGGGCTAGTTGGCCCCTAGGGACCCTCAGGATTCAAGGGGACTTAATCCCCCAACTTAAAACGCGCCATGGGGCGCGTTTGCACAGATGTCACCTCAGGCCCCGCCCCCTTCCTTCACCATTGTGCAAATATTCTTCTAAAATCATCCGAAATACGAATTCCGATTTACTCACCTGTTATAAGGAGAGACCTCAGTGCTGCATCTTTCAGCCCAGTACTGGTCCTGAAAAGTAATTTTAACCGTACTTACCAGTAACTTGAATTTCCTTCCATAGGATATCATTGCCTGCTTTTTGCTGAAAAAGTTTCTAAGTGTTGATTTTTGAAACATACAAATATTCCTCTAAAATCAGCCGAAATACGAATTCCGATTTACTCACCTGTTATAAGGAGAGACCTCAGTGCTGTATCTTTCAGCCCAGTACTGGTCCTGAAAAGTAATTTTAACCGTACTTACTAGTAACTTGAATTTCCTTGCATAGGATATCATTGCCTGCTTTTTGCTGAAAAAGTTTCTAAGTGTTGATTTTTGAAACATACAAATATTCCTCTAAAATCAGCCGAAATACGAATTCTGATTTACTCACCTGTTATCAGGAGAGACCTCAGTGCTGTATCTTTCAGCCCAGTACTGGTCCTGAAAAGTAATTTTAACCGTACTTTCCAGTAACTTGAATTTCCTTCCATAGGCTAACATTGACTGGTTTCACTTGGAAATTCTTCTAAGTGTGGAGTTTTAGAACTTTAAAATATTCATCTAAAATCAGCCGAAATACGAATTCCGATTTACTCACCTGTTATAAGGAGAGACCTCAGTGCTGTATCTTTCAGCCCAGTACTGGTCCTGAAAAGTAATTTTAACCGTACTTACCAGTAACTTGAATTTCCTTCCATAGGCTAACATTGACTGGTTTCACTTGGAAATTCTTCTAAGTGTGGAGTTTTGGAACTTTAAAATATTCACCTAAAATCAGCCGAAATACGAATTCCGATTTACTCACCTGTTATCAGGAGAGACCTCAGTGCTGCATCTTTCAGCCCAGTACTAATCCTGAAAAGTAATTTTAACCGTACTTACCTTTAACTTGAATTTCCTTCCATAGGATATCATTGCCTGCTTTTTGCTGAAAAAGTTTCTAAGTGTTGATTTTTGAAACATACAAATATTCCTCTAAAATCAGCCGAAATCCGAATTCCGACTTACTCACCTGTTATCAGGAGAAAACCCAGTGCTGCACCTTTTAGCCCAGCACTGACCCTGAAAAGTAATTCTAACCGTACTTACCAGTAACTTGAATTTCCTTCCATAGGCTAACATTGACTGGTTTCACTTGGAAATTCTTCTAAGTGTGGAGTTTTGGAACTTTAAAATATTCCTCTAAAATCAGCCGAAATACGAATTCCGATTTACTCACCTGTTATCAGGAGAGAACCCAGTGCTGCATCTTTTAGCCCAGCACTGACCCTGAAAAGTAATTTTAACCGTACTTACCAGTAACTTATATTTTCTTCCATAGGAATCCATTGTCTGGTTTTCAGCAAAAAAGTTTCAAAGTGTTGATTTTTACAAACTACAAATATTCCTTAAAAATCGCCTGTATGACTTAAACGCATTCTTTCAACTGTTTACAGGAGATGCACCAGTGCTGGATCCAGGATCCAACACTGAGTAAGAAAAAGTAACGATAACAGTTTTTACCTGCTAAGTGAATTTCCTTCCATAGGATAACATTGGTGACTATATGAGAAAAAGTTTCTAAGTGTCAACTTTTAAAATACAATAATATTCCTTAAAAATCAGTACTGTAACCAAAACGCTTTTACTCAACTGTTTACAGGAGATGTCCCAGGACTGAATCTAGGATCCAGTCCTGTGGTTAGAAAAGTAATCCATAAAGTAACTAATTGCATTTAACTAGAAATTCACATTGAGCTGAATGTTGCATTGTTTGAAAATGTGTTGCCCATTGCAACAACTGTAACTACTGTACTTAAAAGTCTATTGCCTATGTGCAAAGTATTTAAACTAAAGTAATTCATTCTGAGAAAGTATTTTTGTAATGTAATGTATAATGTAATTACAATGTAATTTAAAAAATAAAATATGTAAAAAAAATTGTTTCTAAATATGTAGTAAATCAGTATGAAAAAAATTAATATAACAATTAATACTTTTAAAAATTGTCATTTACAAAACCTTTGGAATTCACTGAAAAACCGTAGGTTTCAGGCACGTTATAGTTAGAAATTAGCATTTTAAAAACCTTTGAAATTCACTGAAAAACCATAGGTTTCAGACACGTTATAGTTACAAATTAGCATTTAAAAACCTTTGAAATTTACTGAAAAAACCATAGGTTTTAGGGACAGTTATAGTTACTTGGACATTGCACTCATAAAAACCCGTGAAATTCCCCGTTATAGTTAGTTCAGCTAACTATAACTCGCGCCCCGCAATGCACTGCTGATGACGTCACATATTACATCACTCATGACATGGTCAGTGACATCACTGATGACATCACTGATGACATCTCAAATGACATCACTGATGACATCATCCAGTGACTGTGTGTTTCTGTAAAGTTTAAATATTTTTAATATATATAGGAAAAGACGTATTGAAGAATGAGTGGGTGTGTAAGTGTCTGTATGGATGATTTAGTAGGTGCGTGACTGACTCTATAAGTGAGTGATTTAACGTATCTTACTGAATGCATGTCACTGACCATGTCATGAGTGATGTAATATGTGAGGTCATAAGCAGTGCAAGTTATAGTTGCGCCTAACTATAATGTCTCTGTAACCTTTGTTTTTTTCTGTGAATTTTTCTGTTTTATTTTATTCCATTCCGACCTATAATGTCCCTGTAACCTTTGGATTTTTCAGTGAATTTCTAAGGTTTTTTAAATGCTAATTTCTGACTATAACATCCCTGTAACTTTTGTTTTTCTCAGTGAATTTATGTGTTTTTTTAACTAGTAGTCACGTTTGCAGAGTGGTTATCAGAGACCATGACCCACTTCTCCACCACTCTGCAAAAGCGCCTCCTAGCGCACTGTTAGTTGGGAAAAGAATTCCACTTTAGTCCTAGGCCCTCAGGAGGCACTGGGACCTCATGCCCCCTCCAGCAGTGCGCCGAGAGGTGCATTTGTAGAGTGGTGGAGAAAGGGGGCGTGGCCTCCAACCACCTCTCAGCAATCCCACTGTGTGGGGCTTACTGGAGGTAACAGGAGGCCTTGTTGGCCCCAAAGAACCCTCAGCAGCGAAGGGGACTACATCCACCAACCAGCAGTGCACCAGAAGGCGTGTTTGCAGAGTGGTGGAGAAAGGGGGCAGGGCCTAGGCCGAGTTGCCAGGTTTTTTTTTCAATGTATGTTTTTTAGTTTTTAGGAAGGGGTCCCTTTTCCCTGTGCTCTTTTGGGCCCCAGGGGCCCTATCCCCTGGGGCCTGCCCCTTTTTAAAATACATTTTTGAATAAAAAAAGAAAGGGAGGGATCTGCATGGCCCACCTCCCGGGCCGATTTGGGCCCCGGGGACACCATCCACCATCCCCCGGGGCCCAGCCTTTTCCTTTCTTTTTCTTTTTTTTAAATAAAGAAGTGGGCCAAGTGACCCCCCCTCTGTAGGCTGATATCGCCCCAGGGACCCCATCCGTGGGGTCAAGCCTTCATATTTCTTTAAAAAATGGTGAAGGGGCTCATATGGCCCCCCTCCCCGGGCCGCTATCGCCCCAGGGACCACATCCCCTGGGGCCTGGCCACATCGTTGGGGACCGCTGGGGGAGCCCGAAGGCCCCCACAGTTCCTGCCAGCTTCCCACCTCCTCGGGGAGCCAGTATTGCTTTGAGGCCCAGGGAACTGTGAACATGCAGCTCCCTGGATCTCAAAGCAATGTCTGTTTCCCTGTTCGCTTGACAGCGGGGCAGGGAAGCAGCTATCATCTGCTTTCAACAAGCGAGAGCATTTTCTGCTCTCGCTTGTTGAAAGCAGTGCACTTGTTTGCTATGGCTTGGCGGGAAGCCATAGCAAACTACAATGTCCCGGACATTGCTGGAGCTGGCCCTGGGGGTGGGGCAGTGTTAACTTTAGCCCCAGGGAGATGGTGGTCCCCGGACCAGGGGTCCGCAACAGACCACCTTCATTGTTGTGATTGTTCTCCCGGGGAGGTGGCGGTCCCCGGGGCTGTGAAGGAGGCCATAGGGCGTCCCCACTTTTTTTTCCAATAAACCATGTGCCCCGGGGAGGTGGTGGTCCCTGGAGCAGCGGGGGAGGCAGTAGCGGGGGAACAGAGTGAGCACTCTGCATTTACATTGTTAAATGCCCCAGGCCGGAAGCGGTCCCCGGGGCTGCGGGAGGGCCGAGGGTGCCCCCCTATTTTTATTGTTTGCAGCCTCGGGGACCACCACCTCTAAGACTAAGAGGGGGGCCATAAGCCCCCCTTCTTCATGCCCCCAAAAAATAGATGCACTAGAACCCACGTGATGTTGCCCCACATTCGCGGATCCACCTGTGAGTCTGCGACAGCATTTAAAAAAAATTTTTTTTTACCCCTGGCGGGGTTCCTCATGGACCCCCCACCAGATCTGGGGGTCAGGGTGTACCTACCCTGCCGCTTTATCTTTATTTTTTACTTTTTTCTGGGACTTAGCTTCAAGCCGAGTCCCAAGTTGGCTGCCAACACTGCCTGGTTGAAGTATTGGCAGCCAATCAAATTGTTGTAGGATCTGCGAGTCCACTGAAAGGACTTGTGTCCCTAGATATCTATATTTTCTGAATGGATTTACAGCAAATCACAAAAAGCCTGCTTTCTGGACCAACATCTAGCTTTTTGCCAAATTTGGTGTAATTCCGTTCAGTGGTTCGGGCTGTAGTCGTGTTCAAAAAATGAAAAAAACCCATAGAAAGTTATGGGTAGCATAAGGTCGGAAAAGCATTTTTTGACTTGCCTATATCTTTGATGCCATTTGACGAATCTTCACAAAATTTTCCAGTTCCAGGGTGGTCCATGAAGCAGGGTTGAGAAAAAGGGTAGTAAAACAAAGTGCGTTTTCCATGTTAATTCCTGTAGGGATTTTTAACATGAATACAGCCAGAACTTCCGGACAAAATTTCACCAAATTTGGCAGAAAGTTACCATTTGGTCCAGAAAGCATGCTTTTTGTTATTTGGTGTAAATCCATTCAGTAGTTTTGGAGATAATAAAGAAAATCCAAGTTTAGATATCTATAGGCGCAAATCCTTTGTGGATTGTTTGCAAATTCAGGCGCCAAAAGCTCACCTATGATTGGCTGGACGCAACCTGAGTAGAAAGTTGTGGCTGCCATTTTACACTCCAGGGAACGGTCCTTGGCACCCAAAACAAATATGATATGTAGTGGAAGAGGGCAGGGTAGAGGACCCTGACCCCCTCAGAGGTATATCGAAGTCTGTGAGGGACCTGTGGTGGGAAGAACATGCCCAGAAACTGTTTTTTATTCCATTTGTAAATATTAGCAAATCTGTTGCGGAGCTCAGTGCAGCCCTGTGTAAGTTCACAATGGATTTGCAAATTCTATCGATAAACAAATAAATAAAAAGACTCAGACACTCACTCACATACTTACCCATCCACTCACAGACCCACTCTGACACTCTTTCATCTACTCATACACCCAGTCAGACCCTTTCATACCCACTAACAGACCCAGTAAGACACTCTCACACCCACTCACAGACCCACTCAGTAATTCCCGTTCCCACTCACAGACCCACTGAGACACTCATGCACCCACTCACAGACCCACTCAGAGACTCATGCACCCACTCACAAACCCACTCTTGCCCTCATGTACTGACTCACAGACCCACTGAGACAGTCACGCATCCACTCACAGTCCCACTCTGACACTCTTGCATCCACTCAGACACCCACTCAGAGACTTATGCACCTACTCACATACCCACTCAGTCATTCATGCACCCACTCACACACCCAGTCAGATCATGATATAACCACTCACAGACCTACTGAGAAACACGCCCCCTCACAGACCCACTCAGATATTCATGTATCCATTTACAGACCCACTCAGACACTCATACTCCCACTTACAGACCCACTCAGAGACTCATGCACTCACTTAGAAACCCATTCTGGCCCTCTCATACTGACTCACAGACCCACTGAGACAGTGACGCATCCACTCACAGACCCGCTCAGATATTCATGCACCCACTCAGATCCTCATGTACCCACTCACTTACCCACTAAGATACGCATTCACCCACTTACAAACCACTCAGACCCTCACATACCCACTCACAGACTCACTGAGACACTCACACACCCACTCAAATCTCCACTTAGTCACTCATGCACCCACTCACACATCCACTCAGAGACTCATGCACCCACTCGCAGACCCACTCATACACTGACATACCACTCACAGATCCAGTCAAAGAATAACACAACCACTCACAGACCCAGTCATAGACTAAATTGCCCACTCACAGACCCACTCAGACACTGACACACCCACTCACAAATGCATACAGTCATGCACCCACTCATAGACTACTCAGTGGCTTATGCAGACAATTACAGACCCATTCACAAACATATTCACCCACTCGCAGACCCACTCAGACACTGGCACACCCACCCAGAGACCCACTCAGACACTGATGCACCCACTTACAGATCAACTCACACATTCATGCATCCCTTACAGATCCACTCAGAATCTCATGCACTCACACACAGACCCACTCAGATACTCATGCATCCACTCACATGGTCAATGGGAGATGGAGTGAGTCAATCACATAGTTGTGAATACTAAATGTGCTGTTCTGTACTAAGTGAATATTTTTGCTTTGTGTATTAAAGACGGAGTCGCAATCCCAAAATGTGGTGTTGTATATTGAATGTGTGTTTTTGCTTTGTGGACTCAAGAAGGATTCATGAGTTGTGGCCAAAGTTGTACACACTGGGGAACGGTCCTCGGAAACAAAAAAAATAGGACATGTATTGGAAGGGAGCATATAGGGGTCTGTGAAGGACTTCTGGTGGGAAGAACAGGCCCAGAAACTGGCTTTTTATTTGACATGTGAATATTCACAATTCTGTCACAGCACTCAGCGAGGCCCCCTGTGTAAGTCTGTGACCAATCTGCGAAGTTTATTGATAAATAAATAAAAAAGACTCAGACACTCACACAGACCCACTCTGATACTCTTGCACCCACTCACACATGCACTCACAGACCCATTCAGTCACTCATGCAACCACTCACACATCCAGTCAGACCCTTATGTACCAGCTTACAGCCCCAATGAGACACTCACAGACCCACTCACAGACCCACTCAGAGGGTCATGCACCCACTCACAAATCCACTCTGGCCCTAACATATTGACTCACAGACCCATTGAGACAGTCATGTACCCACTCATAGACCCACTCAGATATTCATGCACCCACTCACACACCCACTCAGGTCCTCACGTACCCACTGACAGATCCACTGAGACACTCATGCACCCCTTCACACACACACTCAGATTTTCACGTACCCACTCACATATCCAATGAGACTCATGCACCCACTCACAGACCCACTCAGTTACTCATGAACCCTCTCAAACACCCACTCTGACCCTCATGTACCTACTCACAGACCCACTGAGACAGTCACGCACCCACTCCCAGACCTACCTAGTCATGTATGCACCCTCTCATACAGCCACTCTGGTCCTCACATACCACCTCACAGACCCACTGAGACAGTCACGCACCCACTCACAAATCCACTCAGATATTCATGCACCCACTCACACACCCATTCAGCAACTCACACACACACACTCACCCACTCAGACACTCTTACACTAACTCAAAGACCCACTCCATCACTTATTCATACACTCACATACCCACTTTGGCCCTCACATACCCACTCACAGACCCACTGAGACACTCACGCACCCACTCACAGACCCACTCAGAGATTCACACACCCACTCAGATTCTCATGTGCCCACTCACTTACCAACTCAGACACTCACTCACCTACTTACAGATCCACTCAGAGACTTATGTATCTACTCACAAACCCACTCTGCCACTCACACGTGCACTCACACACCCACTGAGATACTGTCAAACCCACCCACTCACAGACCACTCAGTGGCTTTTGCAGACAATCACAGACCCATTCACAAACATATTCACCCACTCACAGACCCACTCAGACACTGGAACACCCACTCACAGACCCACTCAGAGACTTATGTATCCACTCACAAACCCACTCTGCCACTCACACGTGCACTCACACACCCACTGAGATACTGTCACACCCACCCACTCACAGACCCACTCAGTCACTCATGCACACACTATCACACTCACAGAGATGCATGCACCCACTCACATGCCCAGTCATCCACTCACACATGCACTCACAGACCCACTCAGACACTTTCACACCCACACACAGACCCACTCAGTCACTCATGCACTCACTCACACCACTCGCAGACCCACTTAGACACTCACGCACCTAGTCAAAGACCCACTCAGAGACTCATGCACCCACTCACAGACCATTCAGAGACTCAGGCACCCACTCACAGACGAAGGCAGACACTAACACACCCATTAACAGACCTAGTCAGACACTGACGCACCCAGTCACAAATGCATTCAGACAGTTATGCATCCACTCACAGACCCACACAGAGACTGACACACCCAGTCACAGACCCAGTCAGACATTAATGCACCCACTTACAGATCCACTCAGACACTCATCCACCCACTCACAGACCCAGTCAGTCACTCATGCATCCACTCACATGCCCATCATTGAGAGATGGAGAGAATCAATCACATAGTTGTGAATACTAATGAGTTATTCTGTATTAAATGTATATTTTTGCTTTGTGGATTCAAGACAGATTTTCGAACCCAACATGTGCTGTTGTGTATTGAATGCATGTTTTTGCTTTGTATACTCGAGAAGGATTTGCAAGTTCCCCCCAAAAAATTTTAAGAAGGAATTTAAACAGAAAATGACTCAGTGTTTGAAAAAAAGGTGGCTCTGAGAAGAGCCTTTGTGTTTATGGTGTGTAGGTGATAACTATGCATAAAACAGGATGCAGTCTTTCAAGTTGTTAAGGAATATACTGTTGCCTTTCTTAGAGAAATTTACTCCATCACTTCTGTATATATGCTCCATGTCAAAGCACAAGCTGTTGTTGTAGATAGAGCCATGTTGTGCTCTCTAAGGAATGTAGAAACAGTTTTATTAACTTTTTTTTTAAAATATTTTTTTTATTGGTGCATGATTAAATTAAACCGGTTACACTTCATTTTTTTTCACTCACTTTGCGGATAGTTTATAAATACAAAACATGCATATATTATAGCTCCATAAGTAGATTGCATATATATTAGATAAGTTACTTAGCGTGAATAACATAAATAAGAATTAATATAAATCAGCATTTGTCCATCATGCACACATTTTATAGACATTTAACCCCCCTCTCCCGCCCCTCCCACCCCCGGGGTTGGCACAACTTTATATAATTAAGAGAAAAAAGAAAAAACACAATTGTATTATCTAAATCATCTCTCAAGCCATTTGGTCAGAGGTTCCCATATCTTTAATCCCTTCTTACAAGACCGTACTCCTCTTTTCCCATAGATGGCTCTTTCAAAGTTATAATTTGCCACCAGTCTCGTTAACCATTGATGGTACACGGGTGGAGATGGATCCAGCCAGGCTGAAGCAAGGCAAAGGCGATAGATTGCCATGGCTATGAAAATCAAATACTCTCCTGGTTTGCCTTGCATTTCCTGATCCACCCCTAAACAGATCAGGGAGGAAGAGAGGAAAATATCCCTCCCTAACATTTCTTTAAAAAAAGTCGTAATCTCAAATTTTAATCTACTTAATACATCACAAGAGGCAAACATATGATTAAGATCAGCCTGAAAAAACAAACATCGTGGGCAAAGGGTCCCTCTTCCCGTCCCCCATTTTGCAATCTTTTTTGGAGTAAAATACAGTGAAAAGCAAGATTTATAATACTGGGCTTGAAGTCGCGCTGGAATTAACAAATTTTGTGCTAACTCTACTGAGTGAAGAAATAAGTCTTGTGATATATCAATCTCCTCTTTCCACTTCCTAGCTCGTAATGTTAAATCATCCGGCATTAATATATTAAAAGAGTTATACACCATTCCAATAGATGGATGATTCTTCCTTACATTATCAATAATAGGATTGTTAATAAATCCTGCTGGCCCGCCACACTTTTTCCTTAAAAAGTCACGTACTTGCAGGTATTTATAAAAATCTTTCCAATCCAGTTTAAATCTTTCTTTGAGACTCTCAAAAGAGGCTATGTCAGAGAGAGAATATAAATCCCCCAGTGTCACCAGACCCTTCTTTTGCCACTTTTGTAGTAATACATCTTTAAAAATATCAGGCAGATTTGGATTGTTGTATATTGGTGTATAATAATTCAGGCGGCCCAGTCCAAGCATTTTGCGAACTGACTTCATACATTTAAACCCGGGCACCAATGTTTTAAAACGTACCTTCTTGTAGTGGGAGTCGTTTAAAATCCGCCAGGTCCAGCCCCATGCATCTCTACCCATTATAAGTTCTATAGGCGTAGGTATGTCTCTCAAAGGACTATCTATAACATTTTCTGATAAAAGAGTATGATTATGCAGAAGAGTAGTTGCCCAGTAGTAAAGCCTTATATTTGGGAGAGCCAACCCTCCCTTATCCTTTGGTAGAGACAGAAATTTGTAGGCTCTTCTCGGTTTTGCATATGCCCATATAAATCTTGAGAACAAATCTTCAATCTTTTTTAAACACATATTACTAAATTCTAACGGAATAGCTCTCATAAAATATAAAAGTTTGGGGAAAAAAAGCATTTTAATTAAGTTACATCTCCCTATTATTGAAAGATGCAATTTGTGTAGTCGAAATAAATCTGGTTTAATTTTATCAATCAAGGGATCAATATTGCACTCGACTATCTTCTCAACGGTTGCCATGACTTCCACTCCGAGATACGTAGCTTTTTATACCTGTCTTATATCTTGACTCATATCCATATTTTTACAGATTATCTGAGTTTTGGATCTATTAAGGGAATACCCGGACAGACTTCCAAACCTAGCCGCCTCTAATTCAACCTCAGCCATAGATTCTTCGGGATTAGCAGTCACCAAGGCGATGTCGTCGGCATAGGCCAGGACTTTCGTCTCCCACCCGTGTGAAACAATAGGACTAATTTTCTGATCGCTTTCCAGTAAACGTAAAAAAGGGTCTATATACAGTGCGAACAGGAGGGGTGAGCTTGGGCATCCCTGGCGAGTCCCTCTTTTTATTTTAAACTTGTCAGTTAGTGCACCGTTTATAAATAATCTAGCTGTAGGTTGATAATACAACATCTTAAAGGCTTGAATACATCCATGACCTATCCCGACCCTTGACAGAGTCTCCCATAAAAAAGGCCAGGAGACTCTATCAAAAGCCTTCTCAGCATCAAGAAGAATAAGTGCCATTGGGTCTCCTGAGATATGTACTGCATCAAACAGGGAAATGATCCTCCTAACATGATCTACTGTGCCTCGTCCCGGTATAAATCCGTGTTGTCTTGGGGATATAACTTTATGTATTACCCCTGCTAATCGAACTGCCAGAATTTTCGAGTAGATTTTACTATCCGCATTTGTCAGGGTTATAGGGCAATACGAGGCAGGATCCAATGCCGATTTATGCTTTTTCAAAAATATAATGATTTTAGCTTGTGTCCATGACTCTGGTGGTTTTCCCCACT
The DNA here is from genome assembly GCA_963921515.1 of Calotriton arnoldi. NCBI lineage: Eukaryota > Metazoa > Chordata > Amphibia > Caudata > Salamandridae > Calotriton > Calotriton arnoldi. Next base: position 244,522 of record CAWUFW010015485.1, on the reverse strand, counting down.
GAACACATGAATAAATAGCAGAAACATAATCTCTTTTAATTCCGTGGAGAATCTTTTATAAAATTCCCCTGGAATATTATCCAACCCAGTGGCTTTATTATTAGGAAGACAGTTAATACAGAGCAGTATGTCAATCCATTGGGGGGCTCATCAAGTAGACCCTGGTCGTCATGCGATAATTGCACCGCTGGGATTTGGTTTAGATATTTGGCAATATCGTCTGCCTGGGCGGTGGTCGTCTCATGATATAGATCCTGATAATAAGCAAGGAACTCCTTGCGAATGCCCTCTACATCTGAGACAACTTCCTGCGCAACATTTTTAACGGCTGTGATGATATTCCTAGTGGCTTTCTGTCTTGCCCTAATCGCAAGATGATGTCCAACCTGCTCACTACATTCATATGCCTCCCTCTTCCAAATTTCTAATCTATCTGCTGCTCTTTTAGCAATTACCCCCATGACAGCCGATTTTGCTGATATTATTCTTGCTTGCGCATCTGCCGAGTCCTCCCCATCCCTAAGCACAGTAATTAAGTTCTCTTCTGCCTCAGCCAGTTGAGATTGAAGTTTATCCCATTGTCGACGCTTTTCTTTATTTAAAGTGAGTGAAAAGCTAAGTGTCTCTCCCCTAATTGCTGCTTTTAGTGCATCCCAAACCACCTCAATCCCTGTACTACCTAAATTGTCCTTAATAAATTGTACCATCCAGCGTTTCATATGTTTGCAGTACTCATCATTTAAAAGGAGGGATCGCTCAAAGGTCCAGTTAGCAACATCTCTATTGACCACCATTACCCCCTTATTTCCATAACTAAGGGATTATGGTCTGCCACTATACGCGGATGTTTTTCTATTAAGCTCTCTAAAAGAATAGACTGAGATGCAAAGATGTAATCTAGTCGCACCATTTTATTGTGCGGAAAGTAATAAAAGGTATAACCAGAATCCATGGAATGTTGTGAATGCCAGATATCGGTGAGTGCTTGCTCCCTACATAAATCCTTGAGGGCTTTAAAGACTTTTGGTTTTCGTCCATTGTATATCCAATTTCTATCACCGGTTATACTCTTGTCTGCTGGCAGATTGATATTAAAATCGCCGCAGATGATTAAAGGTAGTGGCCATTCGGCCAACTCATTGTTCAGAAAGTCAAAAATTGCTGAATCATCAGCGGTGCTGCCATAAATGGCACATATCGTAAGTAAATTCCCATTTTCCCTTCGACATACTGTAATAACCCACCTTCCATTTGAATCAGTTAGTGTGCGTATAAATTGAAGTGACCGTTTTGCTGATAAAATTGCCTCCCCTCGTATCCTAGCATTTTGGGTAGTAGCCCCAACTACAGTAAAACCAAGTGAATCTAACAAGTGAATTTGTGTCCTTTCTATGTGTTTCTCCTGTAAACATAAAATATCTGCCTTGAGTAACCTAAGTGCTACAGCCGTATTACGTCATTTCTTAATATCATTAAGGCCACACACATTGATAGTTGCTATGCGTAATTTACTCATCTAAAGTAACAAAGTTTTTTGTTTTTTTTTACCGACCCTCCTTGTGCCAACCCCCTCCCCTACCCCTACCCCTAGCCCATCCCCTATGAACCCCGCCCGCCTCCCTCCACCACCCACTGAGGTTACCTGGTTCTGAAAGAACCAGGATGAGGACATCTGAGCATTCAGGGCCCCATGCCCACCTCCCCCGATCCGACCCCCAAAATGATAGTCCAATCAATTCATAATCATTGACCTCGCTTGATTGTCCCCAGGCTCATTTATATCCCAAGTTTTTAGGTATTTTAATCCGTTAAAGCATCAAATTGAATGAATCACTTCTTGATCCTGTCGCTTCTAGTCTCTGTAATCTCCTGCAGATAAGCCTGGGCCTGGATTTCGGAGATGAAGCTGCGTGTAGTCCCATTAAAGATAATTTTAAGACGTGCTGGGTTTTGCAGATATACTGTTGCCCCAATTTGTTGAAAAGGGGCAAAAAGTTGCCTCATCCTCCATCTTCGCTCAACTGTGGCATGGGCAAAATCTGGCCGACTAAAAAAGGTAACACCATTGAACTCCCTTTTACTGGTGGGCCTTGCTAAGTCAAAAAGCTTCTGACGTAGGAGAAAGTTGCCGAAATATACTATCATTGCGCGCGGATATTGCGCTGGAGACTGAGGACGTTTGGAAGGAGTTAATGGGAAACGATGAGCGCGTTGTATCTCTCTATCCCAATCCCAGTTTTGCAACTCTGGAAAAGCTCCTTTGAAAAGTGTGATCATGTAGGCCATTGGATCACTTCCTTCCACTCCTTCGGGAACCCCCAAAATGTGAAGATTATTGCGTCGTGATCTGTTCTCCTGCTCCTCGATCTTCAGCATTAAGTCCTTTATGATCCCATCATGCTCCGTCCCTTGTACCCGGAGAGAGGTAACATCTTTTTCCAGATTTTCGGTGCGCACCTCTACTGATGACATTTTATCGGCTATCTCCACGCAAGTTCCGCCTACTTTCCTAATCACGCCCTGTAATTTCTGAGTGGCATGACGATTTTTTCGGTTGTCGATCTTAACCTCCTCCTGAAAGCTTTTGATTGAGTGGAGGACTTCAGCGAGGGTAGGCTCGTCTTTATCTCTGGGGGCTCTTCTCCAATCTTCCATGGTTGAAGGATTGCCGCCTGAAAATACTGTTTGGTCTGAAGGAGTCGCAAACTGTGAGGATAAGTAATCCCATATGAGCTCGGGGTTACTCCCTTGGTCAATGGTCGTCCCACTCTTGTGTCTAATTCGTTTTTTCTCCTTTTCTTTTCCATCTTCTTTTTTGTATAGCATCTTCTCGGGAATCCTCTGAGTCCTCTGAGCCCATTGAGCTCGTACTTCCCCAGTCTTGCCTTTCACAATCGCTGGATATCGATTTGCCGGTCTCATATCTCTCTGACTCATCTGTGACAGAGTGGGGTTTTTCAGTGCTGTGGCGGTTTTCCAACCGTTGAGTAACAGTATTTATTGGATTAGCTGAAGCCTTCTGTGACACAGTTACCGTATTTGTACAGTCTATACCCCCGTTCTCTGTCCCGAATATCCTTGTGTCCACTTTCTGAAGGAGGGTCACCGGGTCATTTAGGGGCTCAATCTGACTCTCCTCATAGTTTGTACAACTATCTGCCTCTGAGGTAGGGATAACTCCTGTGTTTTCCACAGGTTTTAATAGAGCCGGTGTTACTAATTGTACCGCCAAAGGTCCCTGTGAGGTTTCTCCTTCTAGTACAGACGTGATTTGTTCGATCTGCCCCTCAGGTGTCCCCACCATGGCCGGTTCGTTATGCATTTTTCCCACCACTGTTGGGCAAAACATATTAGATATCAGTGGCTGAGAATCTGGAATCTGTGCATTATCCGTGAACTTAATGTTCCTTTTAGCTTGTATCCTTTTTGCCTGTTTAGTCGTTTGTTCAGATTTGTCAATAGAGCTCAAATTATCCAGGTTTTCTCTGTTTTTAACCCCCGCGTACCTGGGCGTCTTGTTTGGGGGTCTAAATGCGTTTGCTGCATCGTTTCAGTTATTTCAGGCACTGTTGTCTGATTATCTTTAGCTTTAGCGGGTTTCCCTCCACCTCGCCCAGCCATCCTTACTTGCTTCACTTTGGTCTTTGATGAGCCCTGGAAACACAGTAGCACCACTTTTCATAGAAGTCCGATACAGTTGCTGTCTCCGATCACGGCGTCTGGCACGGCGTCTGGCAGAACAGTCAGGAATCCCCCGATTGCCGATAGAGCTGCACCAGGCTGCCACGTCCCTGCAGGCAGCCGCAGGGCGATGTGAAGCGCTGACGTGGGAAATGCTGGAGCGGCACAGCACACGGTTCGTATCACCGGAGCCGGGCGTCTCTTCACTCCTCGACGCTCCCTCTGATCTCCTGCCTGCGCGATGATGATAACGGTCGAAATACAATGCCGGCCCATACGGTCAGATTTGCCTGTTGATTTTGGCGAGGTTTTGCTATGTTTAGGGGTCAGACTGGCGGAGCGGCATTAGGTAGCTGCTACTCAGACGCCATCTTGCCTCTTTTCTTAATCCAGAAACAGTTTTATTAACATGTTTTCTGGCTTTGTCTATTTGTGGACAGAATTCATCTGACCATTTCCATTTCTGGCTTTGGCAAATATTGGAGTGCACCAAGACATTGCGAGAGAAAAGTGCCAATAATTAGCCAAAGGTCTCCTTCATTGCAAATTCCAATCCTACCCCAGTAAGAGTGCCTAGGTCATTGCCACCACAGCACACAATTAAGAGGTCTGGATGTTGGCAATCTGCTATGCTCTCAACCAAAGGCAGCAATTGCTGCCACTTTAACCCTCTCAGCACACTGTCTGGCCCAAACCACATAGCTATGACCCACAATCCACCCTTTGACCATTTAGAAGACAAGGAACAGTAGCACTCAGGAGAAGGCTGGAGCTGAATAAAGCAGTTTTAAAAAAAATGAAAGGCAGTTAAAAAAGGAGGTTGGATGCTGTAAATATGTTGGTAGCTAAAAGTAGGTAGTAATTTAATACGTAAAAAAGTGGATCTGTGATTAGTTCAGATTAATTTTAAAATAAGTTATGCTGTTTTGGATATGCTAACATTTTAAAACACTGAACCGCACCAGCTATAGTTGAACTTGAAGCTAGTATGCTGCTGACTAAAAGTGCTGTGAACTTATGACCTACTGGTACAGAAGAGTGTTGCAAAGCAGGGTGCTATGGCAACTGAGCTAAAACAGTGTGGATGGAAGGGTTCTCAATGCACTGTACTTTCGAACTAGAAAGCAGAGTGGTTTACACATAGTACTTATTCGGAAATACAAATATCTTAAATTAGCACTATCACAGTATGGTAAATGGAGATGAAAAATAATAGTAGTATAACGGTAAATGTATTAACGAACTCCCGTAGAGATTCACAAATTTGTTGTGCAGTTACACAGGGCGCCACGCTGAGCATTGCGACAGATTTGTGAATTCCCCCCACGGACACTACCGGATTAGGCTTCTTAGCAGGAGACTTAGAAAGGATTAAAAAAAAATGACCATTCACAAGTGGAATAACAAAAGACTAAAATGAAAGAAAGGTTACGATTTGGTAAATACATCAGTATCACTTAAAAAAGAGTGGTAAAGATTGCCATTACTGGTTCTTTTCCTCAGAAAGCAGTAGTTATCATTTTTCCTGATTAGAAATTCCAATTAAAAGTGCATTACAAATAGCAGAATATCAAAGCCATTACAGAGGTATGTTAATAATGGTGGATATGGAAAATGTATATATAAATGTATAATAGGTTATGACTACTAGACGCATTCTACATCTAGTTGTGCAACCCAGAGAGGTAGAGCTTAAAATAACTGGGAAGTGTGCTAGTCCAGAACCTGTGTCTTTACTTTAGACTTGTACATAGAAATGACTTTTATAACGTGTAGGCAAGTCCTAAGGTTTTCTTTTATTACATTTTTAAAAACCCTAACGTAAACTATATGTAGACAATAGGGGAGCAAGGTGTGTGTTTAAAGGCAAAACATGTAATTTGATGTTTCAGTGAGTTTTAAATAGTTACATAACAGTATATCCCATGTAACATCCCCTCATCTATCGGTGTACTAATTGACATGCCAATTTAGAAAACCATTTAGCCACTCACAAACACAGTCAAACAATGACAGACGTGCATAGAAATTCAATCACACACTGGCACACTAGTTATGTATGGAGCAATAACACTTACATGCACATTTAGACTTCATAGAGACACTTACATACACATTTGGACACTAATAGAGTAATTAATGCAGTAAGTGATATACTGGCATAGTAATTTCAACATCTGGTTGGCACACACATAGAAGGAGTGATACACTCATTCAGATATGTAGCCAAGCAATGTCAGACCTAGGCACCCATTGAGCCAAGAAGTCCTTATATCATGGCTTGGGCCTACTACTTCAGAACTTGTGTGAGCATTTTTACTGGCAGTTTTCCTGCAAGGCTGAGTTGGCATTAAAAATATGTGGCTAACCCTTACACTCCTCTTCTACTACATATAAGTCACTCCTGAGACAGGCTGTAGGTATGCCATAGGGAGGAAGCTATGAGCTTCAAAGATAATACATGTTGTTTCAAGTTTGATTGAGTTATATGCACACTTGCAGACCCATATGTCCAGTTACACATCCAGTCTTCTACCCAAACTGGAACTCACATACCTACGTATCAAAAGATAGAGCCACCAATACACCCAGTCAGACAGTGACAGAGGCACTTAAACATTCCCTCACACACACATACAGCTCTTATGTATCCAGCTGTAATGGAGGCAGTTGCACACACAGGTAAATATGCCAATACTCCCGAACACTGCCTGCAAGCAATCCATGCAGCTCCTTAAAAACCGATTGAGAGCCCCATAGAGTACTTAAGAGACCCAGACATATATCAACATACTTGCTTACATATCCAATGATACACCCACATGAGCACATTTAGGAATGTACTCAAGAACTGACTCTAATAAGTCATCCATCCAGACAAGTAGGCCTTTAAACATGTTTCGGGCCTGCTACAGTACAGCATATATGTGCACTTTTCCTGCTAGGCTGAGTTGGTTTTGAAAACATGTTGCTAAGCCTTAAACTCCTCTTCTACTATATATAAGACACTCCTTAGATAGGCTGTTGGTAGGCCATAGGGCAGGGTATTATGAGCTTAAAGATAAGACATGTTGTCTCCAGTTTCATTGAGTTACATGCGCACTTTTTAGACCTATATGTCCAGTTATACATCCAGTCTTTTACACATAGTGGAACTCACATACCTATAAGTCAAAGGATAGAGCCACTGATACAACAAGTCAGACAGTGTCAGAGGCACTTAAGCATTCACATGCACACATTGATTAATTTTTCTGTCATTTTAGCAAGAGCAGAAAGCAAAGAGATAGGAGAAAGCAAGGAGATAGGCATGAAATTAGAGAGAATACTTGGATCCTCGGTTTGCTTTTTCAATGGAGGTTTGACATTAGACAGCTTCCAGGACTCCAGCTCCACCACCAAGGAAAGAGAAGCGTTTAAAATACAATTAATCACAGGATTAATGGAATCAATAGCATTTTTAAATCAGCCACAGGACATGGATTAAGGAGGAAAGTAGTAAGGCTGATTTCCTTTTTTCACGAGAACAGTGCTCACATGGTGGACTTGGGAGGAAAAGTGCCCTGCAGTGGGCCTTGAGAACTATCAGGCCCAATGAGATTATTGACAAAACCCATCTGTATCATATAACTTTTCTCCTCAAAGAAATTGGAGAGATTATAACAGCATTTGAGAAGTAAAAAAAATCTCTCATAGAGGCTTTAGATTAAAGGAAAGTTTTAGCGATCTGAAAGATCTTCTTTGGGTCATTATTTGCAGTTTTAATTTGTGAAGTAAAAAGTGACTTTTTAGCCTCCTTTATCAAATTGAAATTCCTTTCTTTCATGCTTCTCTTTAGCCAGAGAGGCTGTAAACCATGCTACAGAAATAGCTGAGCTTCGCTAATCAAGATTGACTATTACGACGTTTGAAGTCGACAATTTAATGGGAAAAGAGAGTCTTGTTTTTTTAAAATTAAGTCTGTCCTTTTCTTTCACTGAAATTCTAGTCTACCATCCTCCAGGACCGTGCTCGAATTTTCAGAACTCTTTAGGAGATGCTCTTTCTCCCCCACATGTTACACTATTCAAATTTTACAGTATTAGGTGATTTTAACTGTCACATTGAAGATTTCCTTTAACCAAGATGGTAAGAGTCTTATAGAAAACGTATCTGTTCTTGAGCATTCCAACACCCAGTGTCCACCCCATAGGGCGGTGGATGTCTATCACTCCCAGCATTGTCCACCCCATAGGGGGGTGGATGCCTAACACTCACCCAGTGTCTACCCCATAGGGCGGTGGATGTCTATCACTCCCAGCATTGTACACCCCATAGGGGGGTGGATGCCTATCACTCCCAGCATTGTCCACCCCATAGGGGGGTGAATGTCTATAACTCCCACCATTGTCCAATCCATAGGGGAGTAGATGCCTAACACTACCACCAATCTAAATGCCAATAGGGGGTGGATGCCTATCACGCCCACCATTGTCCAACCCATAGGGGGTGGATGCCTATCACTCCCACCATTGTCCAACCCATAGGTGGGTGGATGCCTAACACTACCAGCAATCTAAATGCCAATAGAAGGTGGATGCTTATCACCCCCACCATTGTCCAACCCATAGGTGGGTGGATGCCTAACACTACCAGCAATCTAAATGCCAATAGGGGGTGTATGCCTATCATGCCGACCATTGGCCAACCCATAGGGGGGGCGGATGCCTATCACTCCCACCATTGTCCAACCCATAGGTGGGTGGATGCCTAACACTACCAGCAATAGAAATGCCAATAGATGGTGGATGCCTATCTCCCCCACCATTGTCTAACCCATAGGTGGGTGGATGCCTAACACTACCAGCAATCTAAATGCCAATAGGGGTGGATGCCTAACACTCCCCCAGTGTTGTCATGCCAAATTTGTGTTTTGTGTGCTAACTGCCTGAAGATTTGCCACATAAAGTGATATGCTGGACAACCCCCCCATCACTGTGGTGACAAAAAGGTGAATGTGGGGCTCAAGCCCCCAGCATGGTCAAGCATATAGTGGTTGAGGGGGGGATAAGCCCCCAATCAATGTAGTGACAAAAAGGTGAATGTGGGGCTTAAACCCCCAGCATTGTCGAGCAATTATGTTTATTGGGGTCAAAAACCACCAGCAATGTAGTGATGAAGTTGTGGTTGTGGGCCAAACAACAACAGAACTGTTGAAGCAAACATTGTTGTGGGTGTTACATACCCTCAGCCATGTGCAGCCAAACAGTGCTTTTGAGGTCTAACACTGCCATCAATGTTCAATTGTACAATGTAACATGTGACCATCCAAAATGCATCAACACACATTTTTGGTACGAGCAGCAGCAAATACAAAGGATGCAATCAGAAAGTCCAGTTTTGATGATATCCAGTCCCACACTGCGGCAGCAAGTTTAAATTCAAAACATAAGGAATGTGCAGAGTGAAGATGTAGGACGCCCTGGGACAGTAGAGAAAGAAACAAAACACAACATCCACCTAATGCCCTACAAAGACTGTTGAAATACATGGGGGAAGATGCACAAAGACAACCGACCAGCCACACACTGCAGAACAAACACAACATGTGTGTGAGTGTGGAAGTGTTTGTAGCCTGGGCCAACACACACAATGGGGGGCTGAATTACACTGAGACATATGCGTGTTGAGTACAATCAGGAAGTATTCCATATAGGGCTTGGATAGTGAATGTGGGCAATCAGGCATTGTTTGATGAGCGGGTGCACCAGTCAGATGCGGTACAAGCTTGGTGGAACACCAAAAACACATCAATAGACTGACTGTCTTCCGCAGTACCCTCAAGGCCAGAGCACTGTGGTGCCAGTATCCTGTCTGCTGAGCCGCTGTGATGCAAAATGAGGATGGGGGCCATACTTTTTAGCACACTTACTCTTGCGCACTGTGTCACATGCCTTGCAAGAACCACTGTCATCTCACATACCTAAACATAAGTCCTAGGGCATGGCCGGTGATGTGAGGCCACATTGTAGGTAGGGGCCTTGCCGGGAGCCAAGTCACATTTGGCCAGTCTAAACACCACCCACCTTGATCAGCAGCACTGTGCCTCATCAAAACCTCCCTTGACAGGTGACATTGCACAGGCCCCCATGGCAGTATGGATCACTGGCTGTATGACGATGAATCCATTATTGACCACACATCATTGTGATCACAATACAACCATGGGTCCATGTACTGTTGTGTATGACTAATGCTTCAATCTCTGTATCAGGTAGGTACACCCAGCACGCCACATACTAGGACACACACATTTGATGGTGGAACAAGAGGTGCCAGACACAAATATGTATGGGACACAAAGTCACAGCATCTGTCCACCACAAAACATACTCAAACCATGCAGGGCAACAGGAGTACACACACTCACAGAAGGATGACATTGTGATGAGTTGGTGTACAATGAAGCACAGAGGAGACTGCCCACCACACCACACAAGCCCACAGACACACAAAATAGAATCATGAGCATCCCACTACAACAAACATGAAGTGGTTGTGTCACAGCTGTCAGCGGTAAATGTGTAGACCACATTCAAACTTGCGGTGTAGAAAAGCATGGATCAACACCAATGTATGAGACAGTCACCATGTCAAATGTAGACAATGATGACTCAGATACATACTGCAATAGAACACATATGCCATGGACCACATGCAGTCCATCACATCACTATATCATTGTATAACCACAACAAGATTTGCACATCAATGACAGTTGACTTATTAAAAATATGTTGCCCACAGAAAGCAACTGTACAAATACCAAAACCTGCTTTATTCAGCATTTGTGATGAAATGGAAAAAGAAAATTAATAACAATAAGGCCAATGGCCAGTCCATTATTGAGAGTCTTGGAGGGGGTCATGCCTATAAATCCTCCATCGCTTGCCTGAACTGCAACCACAAGGGGACATCTCCCCTTGGAGGGGCATCTTTGGGGGCATGCCAGGCACCGCAGGGACAGGACTAGGGGGGACTGGTTTGGGTTTTGGAAGGGATTGGATCTTGTGTTGTGTGGGGCTCCAATGCAGTGGACTGTCCAGATTGAGGGGGGGGCACACTGCAGTGGACTGGTCAGATTGAGGGGGTGGGTGCTCCACTGCAGTGGACTGGTCGGATTGAGGGGGTGTGTGCTCCACTGCAGTGGACTGGTCAGATTGAGTGGGTGGTTGCTCCACTGCAGTGGCAGGAACAGACTGAAGGGGGGTGCTGTTGGAGGGGAAGTGCATGTGGTAGGGGGGAGGGCCTGAGCTTCTTGGGGATGGTGTAATGGTGGGTGTGGAAAACTGGGATGGGGTCTGAGGTATGATCTTTGGGAGGGGGGCCTGGGACTGGGAGGAAGTGGATTTTGTGGTGGAAGTGTGGTTTGGTGGTGGGTTTTGGACTTCTTTGATCTGGGGGATGTACGGGTGGGGGGCTTTGTGTTCTTACTCTTAGGGGAGGGTGTGCATTCAGGGGTGGATCTCCTCTCTGTGCCGGGGGATTTCCTCTTCCCCTTGCTAGTGTGGTCTGATGGATCAGTGGGGAAGAGGCCAAGGTCACAGAGGAAGACCCGCTGGGAAGAGGGGGTTGCAGGAGAGTCAAGGGTAGGGGTTTTGGAGGGAGAGGTAGCCGAGGAATGCGGAGTGGTTGTGGATGGGTGTGTGAGTTTTTTGGCCCTTTCTCCTGTGCGTGTGATGTCAGTCCCCTGAGAGTGCGTGCCTGTCTGTTTGGACTTTGTTTTGGGTGGTTGTGTGCTGCTTGTGTCTGTTGGTGTGTGTGCATGTGCCTATGTGAGTGTGCTTGGGTCAGGTAGGGTAGTGTGGACTGTGGATGGGGCAGAGGAAGTAGGGGTGAGGGACTGCTGCAGGAGTGACACTGCTGCCATCAGTGAGGAGGCCATGGCCTGATTTGATCGCTGTAGGGCAGACATGTCTGATGAAATGTCCTCCATGTATGACACCAATTGTGTCAAAAGACTGGTATGTGCATGGAGGACACTCAGCATGGATGTCTGCCCCACATGGATCTATTTTAGAAAATCCACGGCCTCCACACTCAGGGCAGCAGGGGTGACAGATGCAGGGGGTACGGTGCCTGGCCCGAAGGAGACATGCTCCCTAACACGGGAGGGTCCACGGACACTTGGAATGGGAGCAGCTGTGAGGGTGGAGATGGTGGTGGTGGTGGGGGCAGACTCTGATGTTGTGGGCTCTGATATGGGAACACCCACCACCACAAGGGAGTCATCACTGGAGCTTGATTGGTCCTCGGCAGATGTAGATGTGTCCGACCTGCCCTCAGTGTGACTCCCCTCACCCTCCGTGCAACTGGGTCCCTTCTCCTCCTCCACAGTGGACCCAGTCTGGCTAGCCGCTTCCCCTTGGTCCGTGGAACTGTCTCCTCCAGTAGCCGCTGATGATGCTGTGAACAAGGATGAGAAAGAGATTCACATCAGTCATCTGCATAGACTTGACACACGAGTATCATCACAACACATCACAGAGCAAGCTTATGCATCATTTTCACTGCAGGTTTTGAATCCTTACACATATGTGAACATGGCACTTGTCAGTCTGCCAGTAAACTATGGTTCCAAGACACATGTTGGCATGTGAGTCATTGGTTATATGTATGTCAAATACCACAAAAACCATGTCAACTATGACATTATTTGGCAGGTGGTCTGATCTGTAATGCTCCTGAGGGTCATGTGCCACTACATACCTGTCTCATCTCCTGCAAGGGAGTTTGTAACTGACATAGCAAATGGAATGCACACATTTGAAATTTTAAATGTTAAACATACTTCCATCCCCAGTCATCATGATGGGCACCTATGTCTTGAACGTCAATGCTCTAATGGTGTGCATGCATGACAACTGCCAAGTACAAATACTGCATACTCTCCAAAATTCATGTGCCACAATATGCCACTGGCCTGTCTGGGTGAACAGTCTGTACGGACTCTTGGTACAGGACTGGTACATCTCAAGTTTACTGTCAGCACTGTGTCACAATCCTATATTTACTGCTTCAAGCCACATCTGTATGTGTGAAGAATACATGTCCACTATGTGCTAGACACAATTTTAACCCTTTGACAAGCTCACATTGTTCTACTTCGCCATCGAAGTATGTGAATTGCAATTTCTGTCAACATGAACATTTTACAGCTCTCAAGAACAAAGTAATGCAGCATACACATAGATGTTCAAGCCACCAGTATGCACAGTCAAGGGATGATAAACACATGTCTTGTCTTGTGTATCTGAGCCAAAAGCCATACATTAGATGTATGTACATGTTTTCTATATTGACCACCTGTGACTTTCAAAGATTGGCACATGTACTCACTGTCACCGAGTCTGTTCCATGGATTTTCACATTACAATGGTTAAAGTGTTGCCTAACACACAAAAATCTGATGTGTCAGTGTCTCGGATGGCCTGAGTTGGCATACCTGTCCTTGGTCCATGAGATACATGTGATTACACAGAGTACTATGTATGGGACAATACATTTTGACCACTTATCAATATGATTTGTCTGAGGCATACACATTGGTCTCACCTGCTGCACGGATGTATAGCATTGTTTACGCACACCTGTGTGCACCAATAGCACCATTTTGCACATATATGTGTGTACCACACTGAGTACAGGTCATACATCAGTCAATGTGCTGACACATGTCAGACAATTACATCACTCATGATGGTCAAATCCATGCACATATTGCATATAGTGCTGATCACATGAAGATTTGACTACAGCCAATACACAGGACCTAAGTGACACACATGTCACAGATGGTAAGGGACACACCTGGGCATCAGATGTCAATGGGGCATAGTTACATTTTGCCACAGAAGTGTTGTCTTAGCAGACAGACGGCCTGTGAGAAGGGTATCAGGCTGAGGGAGTGCAACATGCATGTTAAACATAGTTCAGCAACATGGCAAATGCTCACCCCCTCCTTGCTGCTGTCTGGCCTTCAACTGCCCATCCAGGTCAGGGAAGACCACCGTCAATATCCGGAGCATGTGGGGGGTCAGGGTCCGTCGTCCACCCCTTTTGCGAGGAGGCAACAGCTTCAGCTGGACCCTTGCAATCCTCCGAGTCCAGCCACGGAGGTTCTGCCACCTCTTCTGGCAGTGGCGGACGGGGCGTCTAAATACCCCCACGGATCTTACTGCCCGGATGATGGTCTGCCATATTTCAGCCTTCTGATGGGCGTCAACCTGTAAGGATGACATGGTGACACACCATTACTCCATATGCTACATGTTTATGCATCACACACTTGTACATATAGGTCATGGTCAGAATGGCAGATAATGTCTAAGGGGTAGGCAAGTGTCATCATGGGCAGTTGTCTTGTGTGCAATTCTCCCTCAAAAACATGAGTACAGTGCAGAAAAGTCAAACACAGTACACACACTTCTACATCACTGTACCTGCCCAGAACCAAAATCTACACACTGTAAGATTTACATTAACCATGTTTGCATGCTTGCCTTTGGGGATCCCAATGCTAGTAGTGTATGTTTTTACACATGGCCTATAAAAAGACAGTGTAATCACCACTCACCTGCTCCCCTGGTTTGCCACACAGCTGCCTGTACTGTGGAAGGAGGCTGTCCAGCAGGGCCTGGTTGTCCTTTTTTGTGAAAGCAGGTGCCCTCTCAACAGTACGTGCCATGGTATCTCCCAGAGGATGCAGAGACAGCAGCAGAGAGATGTTGAAGTGCAGTAAAGGTGCATGTAGTGCAGGCAAGTGAAGTCTCTTGGGAATAGACAGACTTATATCTGTGCAGCAGAGGCGGACTCTGTTCCATGCATCCAAAGCGAAAGGTCCGAGTCGTTCGCATTATCCGAATTTGTCCAATCCATAACATTGCATGCATCGGACACGCCTACCGCGACGTTCAAAATGTACGCATCTGAACACTATTGAGTTTGATACATTGGTGTTGTAAGCTAACCAATTCGGTTTGCACGCGATTCGTAGATGAAGCGAAATGCGCGTCTGTTACCATGGCGACCAACAGCCAATGTGTGCGTCCGGCTCGGTTCGGATGCGGCTAACGCGTCCTTTGAATACTCACCCGCGACGTTCACCATGACGACCAACAGCCAAAGGATGCATCCGGCTCGGTTCGGATGCGGCTCACACGTACATTCAATACTCACCCGCGTCGTTCAGCATTACAGTAAACAGCCAAAGGATGCGAACCACATGTTTCGGATGAGGCTCACGAGCCCTACACCAATCGGTCAGCAGGGCAGACAGTATAGCAAATATTGATGTTCTGCTGCATTAGATGTGTGGGTACAGTGATTGGCATGTCATATTGGACATAGTACTTGATAGCTCACACTCCCATGATGAGCCAAGCTTGATGGGCACACAAAACATTGTTTGTGAGGCACATCACAACAGTGAGTGACCACTTCAAAGATCACCCTCCTAGGCTTGGACACAGTCCCAGGGGATCATTTTGTTAACAAAGGTTATGTCCACACATAATCACTGCTTTGTTGGACTGTGTGTTAGAAAGTGCATTGTGGTAAGTTATTGTCAGTAAATCAACAGTGTCTGAGTCTTGTTCAACACAGACACTTCATTGTCAATTTTTAAAATGATATTTATCTGACACATCAGCTTGTATTTGCCATGTGAGTTGCTGTTGTGTCTTTGTGTCACAGGCATACATGGATGCCACACATTCTAACAGTTCGGTGTATGTGACAGTACATGTTTGTCAGACATGACATCATGACAGTGTCCACACTGTGACAGTGGTGTGCATGGTGACACGCTGTCTGTATCTAGTGTCCCACATAGCTGGCATTACATGATCCAGTTCTGTGTACCTTTCAACCATGTGATAGTTGTGACAAACCTCTATCTAAGATACTTTGTTCGGTGTGTGTTGAGTATGTGATGTTTGATCACATGGACAGTGACAGACACCAGTGAGTAGTCACAGTACAGCACTGTAATGGGTGCCAAACCATATTAATATGACATGTCTGGTAAGGGTCACATAGCTGTGCTCTGTGTCTAGGCTCAACCTTACGCATCTGACTTCATTGTGTCTTGACTTAATGTTGTATGTGTGTAATTGCATGTTCCTTACTACATTGGAAAGTGTCCTCAAATATGTTTCCACTTGTAACATAGGTACCGCAGGAGACCAGCTGTCCACAGACCCTTCCCCGACCTCCAGACCATGGAAGAATGGGATAGCATCAGACGATACCGCTTCACCAGACCACTCATTGCGGAGTTGGCAGACCAGTTGGCCCCACATTTGCAACCTGGACGCACATATCCCTTTGCGCTGACCCCCAAGGTGAAGATGATGGCGGCCCTACATTTCTTTGCCACTGGATCCTTCCAGTATACTGTGGCTACTGCTGGTGGGATGTCCCAGACAATGTTCAGCCGTGTGCTTCGTGATGTGTGTGAGGCATTGTTACATTTTCTGAACCTCTACATCAAGTTCCCAACACTAGGACAGTTTGCAGACATCAAGAGTGACTTATATGCTTTGGGCCAAATGCCACATGTCATTGGCTCCATTGATGGTACACATGTGGCTTTGATCCCACCACAGGCCAATGAACAAACATACAGGAATCGGAAGCATTGCCACTCCATAAATGCCCTGGTGGTATGTCTGCCTGACATGATGATCTCACATGTCTGTGCGCGTTTCCCAGGATCAGCACCCGACGCCTACATAATGAGAAATAGTCGGATCCCACATATGATGTCTCAACTGCGAAATGAACGTGCCTGGCTTGTTGGTGGGTAATGTTGTCTGTTTCTGTTGTGTATTGCTTGAATGTCAGGTTGTACCCTGTTTTCGTACAACTGAAGTATTTTCTGTGTTCACTTTAGGAGACTCTGGATACCCCAACATGCCGTGGTTGCTGACCCCACTCCGGAACCCTGTCACCCCTACTGAAGTTCGTTTCAATGAGGCACATGGGCGGACTAGGCGAGTGGTTGAGCGGACATTTGGCCTACTGAAAACAAGATTTCGCTGCCTGGACCGTACAGGAGGAGCCCTCCAATATGCACCTTTGAAGGTGTGTAAGATCATCATTGTGTGTTGCATGCTCTACAACCTGGCAGTGAGGAGCTACCTCTCATACAAGATGACGGAGACCAGCAGCCTCCAGCAGGGGAGGATCCAGGACTGGGACATGTTGCCAGTGATGAGGAGGAGGAGGAGGATGTTTGGAGACAGCTCATCAACAACTTTTTCTCATGAGTGTAAGTATGCAATGATGAGATGACAAAGCACTTTCTTAGCATGATATGTGTATGCTGTACAATATGTTTGTATAAGTGTGAGTGTATGCTACTTAACATGATCCTTGGAGTTGTTTAGTGTCTATTAAGTTAGTATGGTCACCAGTACAGTAGTGACATGACTCCTAGCTAGTGTTCACATGTTAAAAAATTTAATTATGAAATGTCTCTTGGAGATGTATGAAAAGTATGATTGATTTCAAGACTGTTCTATGTCTCTCCTTCACAGGGTCCTTTGGCTGTTGTATGGAGACATGTGACCTCCCAGACCCACAATTTACAGATATCAAGTTTTCTTGTGATAGGAATCTGTGCCACACACTCACTTCAGAAAATATTCTAATTCTTGGTTAATTTGTGCTTACTGTCACAGTGTGATGTGATTGCATTTGGTGTGAGGGCAACAGGTTGTGCCTGTGGAATAAACCTGTGCTCCACATTAAGGTGTGCCATGTCTGTTTCCACACATCCAACATTCATTTAAATACTGTATATATGCCGAGAGAGCAGACTGGCTCAGCACACATATATTTTCATATACAATTTAAAAGTTTCTAGTGATTCATAGTGATCAACAATTAAACATTAACACGACGTCTTCCAAAGAAGTCAAATAGACTATATTCTTCCTTTATTCTTTTATTCTTTTGTTCAAGATTCTTTTTTTAAAACCACAACACAAAATTCATAGCCAGCCGACGCGGCGCGTTTCGTCCCAACGGGACTTCTTCAAGGCTTTAACAAGGCTTTGAACAAGTGCACAAGTCCGCATTAAATGAATTATAAGGACATAATTCTCCCTGTCTAAACACCTAAAAAGTTAAAAAAATCTTTTAATAAATCTTGTAACATTGTTTAAAAAAAAATTTGGGTAATTATTTTGAGATGTCTTCCTATGATTTTTTCTAGAAATTATATAAATATTATTTCGGCTACATTAGTTTTTTTCTATTGATTAGATCATAAGTCTGGATCATTTTGTTTAACTACATTTTGTTAATATTGTGTTTTTAATTGTATATAATAATGTCTGTTTTATATGCACTTTTATAGCCTTGAAGAAGTCCCGTTGGGACGAAACGCGCCGCGCCGGCTGGCTATGAATTTTGTGTTGTGGTTTAAAAAAAAGAATCTTGAACAAAAGAATAAAAGAATAAAGGAAGAATATAGTCTATTTGACTTCTTTGGAAGACGTCGTGTTAATGTTTAATTGTTGATCACTATGAATCACTAGAAACTTTTAAATTGTATATGAAAATATATGTGTGCTGAGCCAGTCTGCTCTCTGTGCTTTTGGTTTTTCCAATTACTGGGGACGTAGATAGGGCACGTTCCCGGCTCTTAGCACCATTTCCTGCGATTTAACTAATATATACTAGGCTGACTGGTGCAGGTCTTTGTTGCCTTGACCTTCTGTTTTCTGTTGTGCTTAGTTTTGGGCCTCCTAGCACAGTTCAGCCATTAGGACTCTTTTGCATATTTTGTCATGAATTTTGACGATAACAGGGAGGAGCTAATAGGAGATCTCTTCAATATTACTAAAAGTGATACTATACAGAATTCTACACTTAATCCACCAAAGAATGAGGGTCTCAAAAATAAATGTATTCGATTGGAGAGGCTAAAGAAGCAAGAACTTGCCAAATGGTGGGACGGGGCCACCTTAAAAAAATACCTTGAGAACAGAAAAATCCAGCGAGGACTACGTATCCTCATTTTTCCCAACTATGAGGATTTAGATCCAGAACTGTTAGAAGAGTGGGAGGAGGGACTATATGCCTCATCGTACAAAAGGATGGTCATCCTCATTAGGAACTCTGAGAGCAAGGTCAAAAAAATCAGAGAAGATATAGAAAAACTAGAAAAGGAAATTAATGATACTAACATGACTGATGTCATTGCAAAAAATCAGTTGATTTAAAAAAAAGAACTTGCAAATTACCAGATATATCTCAAAGAAAAGAAACAACAAAAAATATTACGAGATCAGGGTGACTACGATAGGGGCCGCATATTTACGTTTGCACGTAAATATGATGACATGATAGCAAAACCAGTATCTAATGCTACAAATGATGTGAGGGAGTCTAGCATCTCCTCAAGTAGTACCTCCATCTCATCAGTAGATAGTGATCCTGGTGAAGGCCCAAGTACAGCTATCCCCTCTAATACTCCATCGTTTTTTTTACGAGAAATACAGCGTTATCACTTAGGAACCAAAAAGAAAAACCCTATCGTAGAACAAGGAGGGGTGGCCAAAAATCCAAGGGCAGGCACAAAAGCAAGAATGGAGAATCAGCAGGACAAGAAATAATGGAGATTGTGAACCACGAAGTGGGCAGCAGTGGTGATACAGATGTGGCCAATGCCCTAAGCATTATAAATTTATCATCGAGGACACTAAATGAACACGAAACCTCTGTGTTATGTAAGGGTCTGAATTTTTGCATGACTGATAAACCACTATTTGAAAATGTACATTTGGATCTATTTAAATTTGTGCGTAAACTCAAATTAAAGAAGTACTTTGCTGAACATCCATCTGTCCATCGTCTTATACCGAATACCGTTTGTGATTCAGAATTTACAATCTCTGATTTAAATGTTATTCATCTACTTACTACTTTACATGATGAAGATGATTCAGGTGGACTAATAGACTTTGCACAAGATCTTAATATATGTGAGGATGTAACAGTAGATAGTGGGTTACGCCAAAAGTCTAAATTCATTCCTCCCAACATCACTAATTCCATCATTGAGGAATTTTTGCACAGAGTAACTCAAGAACTGTATAAACTTGAGGATAATCACACAATTAACAGCAAATGTACACATCCCTTCAATTTGACCAAACAAGATAAAGAACTTTTGCAATCCATCAGAGATGATACGAATCTGGTGGTTCGTGAGGCAGACAAAGGGGGCAATATTGTGTTAATGGATATTGGTGATTATTTGCCCGAAATAGACAGGCAACTCAGCCAGATTGCTTGCTATGAAAAACTTAAATCCAATCCTACTGTAATGATAGAAAGGAATATCAATGCCCAGCTAACAGACTGGCATGAGTCCTGCCTCATTACCGATTTGGAGTATAGGTATCTCTTGGCACAAAATTCCAGATATCCCTGCATTTATGTTCTTCCTAAGATACATAAAGGGGCCCCTTTCCACCAGGCAGGCCAATTATATCTGGCAATGGGGGCCCCACAGAAAGAATTGCAGAATATGTGGATACCTTTCTCCAGCCTTTTGTATCAAACTTACCCTCTTATTTGAAGGATAGCGGGGATTTAATTTGCAAACTGGAAGATTTGAAATGGGAACAGGATATTTTCACATTTGTTACCATGGACGTTGAAAATCTCTATACTTGTATCCAGAGAGACTGTGGTCTAAGAGCATTGAGATTTTATCTATACAAACGTAATGCAAAACACTTACAACATACATGTATGTTGTTACATATGGCAGAGCTGATCTTGTCACAGAATGCCTTCATGCATAATGGGGAGTGGTTTCTACAGAAACAAGGAACTGCGATAGGCGCCAGGTTTGCACCATCTTATGCAAACCTCTTCATGGGGTTGTATGAGATGGAGCATGCCTGGGGCTCCGGTGCAGGTAAATGGATTGATAACATCCTATTTTTTGGTAGATACATTGATGATATCTTCCTGATTTGGAAGGGCAGCATTGAAGAGCTTGAGCAGTATCACACATATCTTAACAACAATAAGTTTAATGTTAAGCTCACCATAAAAAGCTCCAAACAGGAGATTGAGTTTTTAGATCTCAGACTATATGCAGAAGGAGATATAATCCATAGTGACATCTTTAGAAAGTCCACAGCTTGTAATAGTGTTCTCCATGCCACTAGCTGCCATCCAAAAACCACTATCTCTGCCATCCCCTTTGGTGAGATGGTAAGAGCACGCCGCAATTGTAGCGAGGAACATAATTTTAAGAAAAATGTGGAAACAATCAAGAGAAACTTTGCCCAAAGAGGTTATGATCAGGACTGTCTACAAAAAGCTGAGAAAAAAATCACTCGAATGGACAGGAAACTAACTCTTATCCAGAGAAATCAAAATAAAGAGGCTACACGTCACACGGATGTGGCATTCATAACAGAATATAACATCTACAGTGGTCATATTTTCAACATCCTTAGAAAGAATTGGCACCTTCTTACATCAGGTGCTTTGCCCCCAGACATTGTTCCCAAAAACCCTAAGGTAGTGTACAAAAAGGGTAGAACTATAAAAAGCATGATTTGTCCAAGTTACGTAAAAGAATCTAGACCTACTGTCAAAACTTGGCTACCAGAGAAGCCATGTGGCTTTTTCGTCTGTGGTAACTGTTGTATATGTAGCTTAGGTGAAAACAAAACATCCAGTTTTCACCATAACAACTCTAAGGAATTCAAAATTAACTGGTATATAAACTGCAATACCACACATACAGTCTATCTCATAAAGTGTGCCTGTAATAAAGCGTACGTAGGCAGTAGCGTGCGCAGTTTAAAAGTACGTATACTAGAACATGTACGGGCAATAAAAAATAAAGATGAGAGGTACCCAGTAGCCTCACATATACACACTATGCACCCTGAAAACACAAAAGTGACTTTCCATGCCATAGACCATGTAATTGGGAATGTGAGAGGTGGAGATAAGACTAACCATCTCAGACAAGTGGAAGCCCGATGGATATGTCGCTTGAGAACTGTTATGTTTGGTCTGAATATTAATAATGAATTTCATTATTTTTTATAATGAATATCAACAGACTTTCATCTAAGTTATATTGTCTGGTTCATGTTGAGCGAATGTATTAATTTTCAATGTACTTTAATTTTTGGAATAGGGTGTATTATGGTTTTTTGAATCACTGTGACAACTCATCCACATTATTTATGCACTATTATCCGGCAACAGAGTATGAAAAGCAGGATATTTTAACATGTCATTTAAGCCCTGACAGCATTGTGACCATTTATATCAGTTATGTATTATCATCATGTATGAAAAGTAAGATGTACATTAGGCACTAAGAGAGGAGATTTACAGTGCTGTTTGTCTTTTTGTTTATCATCATCTAATAATTTGTATTTCTGCTGATCATTACTCATTAATTGGTTTGTCACATTCATGATTTTGTGGCATGGGGAACATCTTCATGTATTTCTGATAACATCAGACTCGCACAATTTATTATAATATTGTCTGTATACGGGGTAAGAATCTAACCATTGCCATTGACATGTGACGTTAGGAAATGGCTGATCCTCTTCACACTTTCATATTGTGAGATTTTACAGGCACTGTTTTTCAATTGGATTTAGATATTTGCGACTTTCTACAATTTGAAATCATATATAGTAATCATCATATAGAGTGGTGGTCATTGTACTTATTATTTGCAATTATGCATTTGTCGAGCTTTCAGAATCTCGACATCACTTTAACTTATGGGTTAAAGCAGTTTTTTTTCTAGCATAATAGAGATATCTTGACTATTGATATGAACAAAGACACATCACAAAATGGCGGACCCCCTTTTTCACGGCCTTTGACTGTAAGGGTCGACAATCACCCTTGTTTATTTCGTGCGGCATGCTGCCAGTACACATGTGCTTGATTTTAATTTTGAGCATATAAACGAGTTTACCAAGGTTTTCTGTTTTGACTCGTTTCTTAACTCGAGACCACTCTGAATTCTGACATCACTATAACTTATAGGTTAAGGTAGACATTTTCGGGCACATTATAGAAGTTCTGACTAATGATGTGTATAAAGACACACTACAAAATGGCCGACCCCTCTTCCATGGGTTTTTGACTGTAAGGGTCGACAATTACCATTGTTGATTTCGGCAGCACGCTACCAGAACACAGGTGCATGACTTTAATTTTGAGTATATAAACGAGCTCATCGAGGAGTTCGGTTCTGACTCGTCTCTTGATTCCAGACTGTGGTCCGCATTGCAGAGCTACATTTCACTTGTAAGTTACCACTCGCAAATTTTAGCGTAAACTTAATTTGTTGATAGTTTTACTTAGAATGTGGTTTAGTCTGTAGTTTCTGTTTTAGTGCTGGCTGTAATACCAAAGACAATTATAACTTGTCTGGAAGTTCTGACTAATGATGTGTAGAAAGACACACTACAAAATGGCCGACCCCTTTTCCATGGGTTTTTGACTGTAAGGGTCGACAATTACCATTGTTGATTTCGGCAGCACGCTACCAGTACACAGGTGTTTGATTTTTAATTTTGAGTATATAAACGAGCTCACCAAGGAGTTCGGTTCTGACTCGTTTCTAGATTCCGGACCGCGGTCCGCATTGCAGAGCTACATTTCACTTGTAAGTTACCACTCACAAATTTTAGCGTAAACTTAATCTGTTGATAGTTTTAATTTAATTGTATTTAGAATGTGGTTTAGTCTGTAGTTTCTGCTTTAGTGCTGGCTGTAATACCAAAGACAATTATAACTTTGAGAAACTGCATCTGTTAACATTATAAGGCGTTTTTTAAGATGGCGATTGTTTTGATATAGATACGCAACACCTACCATGACTAACATTCATAACGGCGTTTTATGGAGCCGTGGTTTGAGACATCTTAGTATTAGTACGCGCAACAATTCCCAATTTAAATCGTAATCGGGGTGTTGCTACACATGATACACGCATTGTGACGTTTTTGTTCATTGAAGCAATTAAACAGTAGAACATATAGCTCAATAGTATCATAAATGCAGATTTGCTTGCTACTTGGCAGGCATGTCGCCATACGAAATGGCGTTTCTTAGAGCTATGTGTGGGCGTACTTTGGTATTACTGAGCGTGACTGTTCTCAATCTCAATCACACTCGTGGTGTTGTGTCAAGTGGTATACGCATTCTAACTTGTTTGCACCTTTGAGGTATCGAATAATAGAATATATAGCTCAGAAGTACTATAAATATAGATATACCTGCAATTCGGCAGGCATAGCCACTACATAAAAACGCAAATCGAGGTACATGTCAGCGCTTGATGCAGTTATAGTAATCCTTCGGCCATGGGAAAAGGGGAGCCAGATTTGGAACATGATAGACTGTGCATATATGCGCAAGATGGCATATGTCGCCTCTATAAATACATATATCTGATAATACACTTAAAGTCTGTTCCATCACTATGACCACTGTAAACCTCTATAGAAGTAATTTCTAGTTTATCCGTTTCTTCATTACAGATTTTGGGGCACTCAATATTCCCTTGTACTTCAGTATTTCGTACGTTTTTTTCTCTTAAATACTAAAGGTATGTTGACTTTTATTCCCTAAACATTATTGATTTGTTTGAAATAAGGAAGTTAAATTCTGTGTTTAAGTAATTTTGTAACATCATGTTAGTCTCTCCATTTATATATAATAAGGCAAACAAAAATGTATATTAAAAATTCTTTTGCAGGTTTTTTCAGGAAAGGCATTCAATTTGCCACCAAATTCTTTGCATAATGTTCATGTGGACCATTTAAACTTATAACAGGTATGCTGAACCAATCACAATATTATGCATGTGACTAAAAATGTTCGTAAACTATTTGCGTTTATAAAATGAAGGATAGTTGGCTGTGTTTAATAATTATGCAAAGGAGTACAGAAATGACACGATGACCGACACAATTGTATAATATTAACGAGTATGACATTTTTGGCCTTTACACAATTGTGATGGTTATTTGAGCAAGTGCACAAGTCCGCTTTAAATGAATTATAAGGACATAATTCTCCCTGTCTAAACACCTAAAAAGTTAAAAAAATCTTTTACAAAATCTTGTAACATTGTTTAAAAATTTTGGGGGTAATTATTTTGAGATGTCTTCCTATGATTTTTTCTAGAAATTATATAAATATTATTTCGGCTACATTAGTTTTTTTCTATTGATTAGATCATAAGTCTGGATCATTTTGTTTAACTACATTTTGTTAATATTGTGTTTTTAATTGTATATAATAATGTCTGTTTTATATGCACTTTTACAGCCTTGAAGAAGTCCCGTTGGGACGAAACGCGCTGCGTCAGCTGGCTATGAATTTTGTTTTGTGGTTTTAAAAAAAAGAATCTTGAACAAAAGAATAAAAGAATAAAGGAAGAATATAGTCTATTTGACTTCTTTGGAAGACGTCGTGTTAATGTTTAATTGTTGATCACTATGAATCACTAGAAACTTTTAGTATTAAATCTGTTTTTATTGATGGAACACAAGCAGTGATACAGCAATGACTCGCCTACAACCCATCGGGCCGGCTCACCATCCGACGTTATAACGGTAGGACACAGTGCGAAGTAGCCAGTCCCAATTAACACAGCATGTCGCCTACAACCCGTCAGGGCCGGCCGCGTCCAAATGAAAGGGGGGGCATGGGAAAAGGCCTTGTAGTGGAAGCCTTGAGGAGTGTGCCAGTCCCTCGGGAAGCAGGGAGAACATGTCCGTTAGAGGGTGACCCACACAGGGCCGCAGGTTCTAAGAGGTGTTCCACAATTGAACAAAAATACAACAAAAAGATAACAAAACACAATAATAACCACAACCCCAATCCCACCCCCACCCCCTCTCCTCGGTGTGCTTGAGAGCAACTATACGCCTATGTGACATGCCAAGGGCCGTGCGGTGTCAATGTGGGCCGCGGAGCCTACGGGGAGCTAAGGATAGCCAGATATATAATTAGGGGGTGGCCGCAGTGTTATCCGGGACCAGTTTCAAGATGCAAAGATATTGTGGGAAGGTCAATTCACGGAATTCAGTGGAGAGAATAGTCAGAAAAGGGGCCCAGATTTTAGCATAGTCCTTGTCTTTACCCGCCGCCACCATGGAGAGTCTCTCCATCGCCAAAAGATTCCATAGTTGGTGTAGCCAGTGTGTATGGTCGGGTATCTTGTCAGATTTCCACCGTGACAATAAAACCCTATGTGCTGCATTCAATGCCATGGCCATCTGCCGCCCCCTAGTCGAGCGCAAGGGAAAGGTCAGCGCATTAGGGAGCCCCAAGAGCGTGTAGGCAGGAAGTCTGGGGATAGTAGTGTTGAAGGCCAAGTCGATGTCGTCTAAAATATGTTCCCAGTAACGAGTTAATTTAGGGCAATGCCAAAGTAAGTGGATAAGTGTCCCGGGGTTGCCGCACCCCCGCCAGCAGAGACCGTTGCATTGGGTTTGCCATCTGGATAGCCTTTCTGGGGTGTAGTACCAATAGGTAGCAATTTTAAAAGCTGTCTCGGTATGGTTCGAGGAATATGCCGTATGGTGCGCTCGGAAAAAAATGTCTTCCCATTCTTTGTCTGATAGCGCGTGCCCCAGCTCCACCTCCCATTGCTTCTGCCCGGCGGCACGAGATCTTATGGGTGTGGAGTTAAGAAAGGAGTAGATTTCGGAGATAAGGCCTTTATCCTCTTTTTTGTTAAGGATCCATTTCTCGAACGGCTTCATAGGGCGGCAGGCCAGGGAACGCGTCCCCGGTGCAGTAACCCAGTGGAGCAGTTGGGAGTGCAAGTAGACGTCCATGTCAGGCAAACGGTAGTCCGATTGTAGGTCTTTAAAAGGTATAGGACCCCGGATATCATACAGGTGCCCTATACGTTTGCAACCCTCCGCAGTCCAGCGTGCCGCTGTCTTAACGGCCATTCCTGGAGGAAAAGCAGGATTGGAAAATAGCGGGGTCAGGGGGGAGGGGAAAGAAGTCAGGTTCGCCTTCTGGCAGACTCTGTCCCAGGCAAGCATCGTGGGGCGAGTAACTGGTGAGGAATAGAGTCCCCAAGCACGAGCAGACTTGGGCAGCCAGGCGTCCCGCCAGATATGATGACCAGCGACCGTCTGGTCCATGAAGACCCAATACTTCTCCGTCATTGGACGGTTCCATTCTACAATGTAGCGTATGAGGGAAGCATAGAAGTATCGGGTGATGTTTGGGAACGCTACACCTCCATGCTTCTTAGGTCGCTGCAGCTGAGCCTTGGATATGCGCGGGGAGATCGGACCCCAGACAAAGCCCTCAATCACTGTTTGTATCTGTTGAAGGATGCATGGTGGGGGTTCAAGCGGCAACGTTTGAAATAAATACAGGGCTCGGGGTAAGATATTCATTTTAATCGCGGATAGTCTCCCTGACCATGAGAGGGGAAGACGACGCCAACGCTGGAGGTTTGCACGGACCCGGGATAGCAGGGCAGTGTAGTTCACTTCCGCTGTTTGCGTCAATCTCTTGTGAAGGGTCAGGCCTAGGTATTCAAGTCCTCCAGATACCCAGTCGAATGGGAAGCGGAGCCGAAGGGTCGCCTCTGTGCATGGGCTAGCGGTAACATTAAGCACCTGGGATTTTTGCATGTTAATTTTAAACCCAGAAAACTGGCTAAATGTCTGGAGGTCCTGCATGATGGCTGGTAGAGAGGATGTGGGGTGGGCGATCGAGAATATGATGTCATCGGCATATAAATTAATGAGATGGCGGTCTAATCCAAAAGGGATGCCCTGTGCAAGAGGGTTGTCACGCAGTCGTTGAGCTAGGGGCTCCATGTATAGAGCGAAAAGCAGGGGGGAAAGGGGGCATCCCTGCCTCGTCCCTCGTCCCACCTCAAAGAGCTCAGACAGTAGGCCATTGACTCTAACCGCTGCTTTGGGGGAGCTGTAAATGCTTGCGATCCAGCTTCTGAACCGGGGGCCCATCCCAAAGCGCTCTAAAGTGGCGAAGAGATACGGCCAATGCACCCGGTCGAATGCCTTCTCCGCGTCTATCGCCAGGAAGATGGCTTCCTCTCCGGACCGTCGGACCTTGTCGAGGAGATGGCAAAGGCGTTTGGTATTGTCCCCACACTGGCGCCCCGGGACAAAGCCCGATTGGTCAGGGTCCACGAGGCCCGGCATATGAGGGTTCAACCTGTGCGCCAATATACTGGAAAACAGCTTTGCGTCAATATTCAACAAGGAGATCGGCCGGTATGAGCCACATCGGTCCGGGTCCTTGCCCGGCTTGAGAATAACAGAGATGGACGCCTGTAGCATAGAGGGGGCAAGCGAGCCTGTATCCCCAAATGAATTAAATAAGCGGGTGAGTAGCGGAGCGATATCCGTGCAGTAGGTTTTATAGAAAAGGGCACCGAAGCCATCCGGACCCGGAGCCTTTTGTAACTTCAATCGGGCGATTGCCGAAATAACTTCCTCAATACGGATGGGCGCTTCAAGGGCGGCAGCTTCCCCCTCAGGCAGTGGTGTGACTGCCGCATCCCCCAGGTACTCAGTGGAGTCTGACAACAAGGTGGGGTCAGCCGTATACAGTGACTGGTAGAAAGAGCGGAAGGCCGTGACTATTTGAGCGTCGTCCGTGAGGAGGAGTCCACGCGCGTCCCTCAATGACTTGACCGAGTGCGCTTCTTGCTGACTGCGCAAACAGTGCGCCAACATCCGACCTCCTTTATTGGCGCCGACTGTCGGATTACAGCATATTCAGCCCGATCGAGATCGAAACGGCGCAGTTGAAGGCGCTCTCTCTCTAGCTGCCGCCAGATACGATGGGCGCCTGTGCGCTTATGGATTGTCTCAAGTTCCTTGACGGAAGCCTCGAGCTCCGCCCGCTTCGCCCGCTTCGCCCGTCTGGACTTGTTGTCATAAGCGGCTTTTGCGATAAAGGCACCGCGCACCACCATCTTCAGGGCCTCCCACACTGAGGAAAGTGGAGTATCCGACCTGTCATTAATCGTTATATAGTCCGTGATGCAGCGCCGGATGTCAGTAACTACGTCAGGGGATCGGAGCAGGGAGTCACGCAGGCGCCAGCGCGGTGTGAAAGTCGAGCCTACGGAGGGGAAGCGCAGCGTTAAGGTAATGTGTGCATGGTCGGAAAGGCCCTGTGGCTCGATGGAAGAGTCCGTGACCAGGGCCCAGGCAGTCGGAGTAACGAGGAAGTAGTCAAGACGGGCATACGTTTTATGTGCGGCCGAATAATAGGAAAAATCAACTTCGGTGGGGTGCAAACAGCGCCAGGCATCCCGAATCCCAACCTCCCGCAGCCATTCTCCGCCTTTCGCAGATAGGGCACCAGCGCTGCCCACGCGAGAACCAGAGCGATCCCGATCCCCATTCATCACAAGGTTCAAGTCGCCTCCTATAACTACCATTGGGTCCGGGGAATGCAGCACCTCAGCACAGGCCTCTAACAAGAACGTCTCAGGACGGTCGTTAGGAGAGTAGATGGAAGCAACCGTACAAGCAGAAGAGCCTACGCGCAGCCGCAGCGCTAGTAGGCGCCCCTTAATCTCGGAGACTGTCCCCACCACAGAGCCCCTAAAATGTTTGGCAACCAGAACGGCCACTCCCCCTTTCTTGCTAGCTGTAGAGGACCAGAACTGGAGAGGGAAGTGACTGTGCCTCATTCGGTGGGTGTCGGCCTGTAATAGGTGAGTTTCTTGAATGAGGCAGATGTCTCCTCCCGAGTATTCTAATAAGGACAAGACCGCCTTCCGCTTGACTGGATTGTTAAGGCCTCGGGCATTGAGGCTAACTATTTTAAGATCCAGCGGGGCGGAAGAAAAAACAGGGAGCTATGTGGGAGCGCGCGCCGACCTGTGCCGCGAGAGGGATAGAAGGGGGCCGCGTGCAAGTCGCCAGTGTACGCTGCAGCAGTGAGAAACGCACCGAGGAGAGAACCCACCCCAACCCAATAAACAAAAACAACGTCAAAGAGGAAACATGACCAAAGTCTGTTGTAATAAGGGAAGTCCAGCAGGACGGGATCGACCCATCGGTCCGGCCTGGAGCGGGACCGAGATGTGGCCGCCTACCTGCAGGGAGGGCATCCAAGAGGTCCATAAGTAGTCCGTGCCGTCCCCCCGGCACCTTTCTTGGAAGCCCAGTCCGGAACCATCATTAGCACTGCTCACGGAGTGGCTGGATGCTCTGAAGCTTGCGAAAGGGTGGCAATGACCGCCTCCCTCTCCTTATCCCTCGTAGCTTGGTCGGGTTTCTTGACTGGGTTTGCCTTTCCCACGCGCTGCCAACCATCGCTACGCCTTGGGCGAGGCACCCTGGATCGTTCTCCCACCTCCACCGGACCGGCATCCTCGAGGCCCAGGATCTCCAGCGTCTCAGAGAGCGAGCGAAGCTGCAGCAGCCTTCCCCCGTGCTTAAAAATGAGCCGAAAAGGGTGTCCCCAAGAATAGGGAATATTCTGTTCTCGTAGATATGTGGTCAC
This sequence comes from Calotriton arnoldi, assembly GCA_963921515.1. Classification (NCBI taxonomy): domain Eukaryota; kingdom Metazoa; phylum Chordata; class Amphibia; order Caudata; family Salamandridae; genus Calotriton; species Calotriton arnoldi. The sequence goes on along the minus strand of CAWUFW010015485.1, from coordinate 214,252 downwards.
AACTTTGAACTCTCGGCGCTTAGAGAGTGTGGAAGCAGCTAAGTCCTGATAAATGGCGGGATGTTGGCCGCGGAACTGCAGAGGTTGGGCCGCTCTCGCCTTTCGTATTATGCGCTCCTTCACTTGATAATCATGGACGCACACCAGAATGTCGGGCGGGGCGCCTTGTTGCCGCGGGGAAGTCCCACTCTGTGAGCTCTGTCCATCTGTATGTCAGCCTCGCCATCGTCGCCCAAGATGTGCTTGAATAGAGCCCCGACATAGGCTCGGAGATCGTCCCCCTCCTCTTTCAATGGAACCCCTCTAATCCGAACATTGTTCCGCCGTGACCGATTTTCCAAATCCTCTGCGGCGGCCTGGAGATCCAGGTTCTGCTCTTGTAGGGGTAGGACATCCTGTTGTAAATGGTGAATCTCTTCGTCTCTGCTCACGTCATGCTCTTCAAGGGTCGCCACCCTCTCCCCGATGTCGTCCACCTCTCGACGCACTTCTTTTAGGTCTGCTGTGAGCTGGTTCCGGAGGTCCTGAATATCTTCTTTTATAGCTGTGAACAGCTCCACCATAAACCCCCTGGTCGCCGGTGCGTCGTCACCCTCCATCGGCCCCGGAGCTTTCTCGCCCGTGGATGGGGCCTGCCCAGCTTGTTTCAAAAGAAGCTCTTTCAGCGACTTCTCCCTTTTGGAACGCGCTGCTGCCATGACGTAAGCCGCCACCCAACGCCGCCGGGTAACCGGTCCCGGCCCCGGCGTCGCAGCCACCAAAGCAAGAGTGGAGCGGCAACTGCGTGGAATGTACGGGCCCCTCAGTGCTGGTCGTTATGCTCCTGCAGCCTCCCAGTGAAACGGGGACAACACTAATCCAGGGAGGCCCAACGGCGTGTCTTCAGCGGAGGAGCCCCAAGAGGGCCAGCGCACACTGGGTGCAGTCTGTCCACCGGGCCGCGGACCGATGGGGGACCTCCCCAGCCCGACCTCCAATGTCGCCCAATATGGAGTCCTCCTCCACCTAGCACTCCCCGGTAGGAGCCTCGGCTCTTCACAGGTGTATGGGGCCCCAACAAACCGACTCACCGGGAGGTCAGGCCAATGTCTGGTTCTCCTCTTGCAGCAGGGGACCGCGGATCGAGCAGCGGGTGTAATGTCCCTCACCCCATGCACTGCGTTGGTTCTCAATGCCCCATCGCAGCCCGCGCCGCTCCTCATAGGGCCCACAGGCTAATCTCCTCGTCCGCCGACCCGCGGACCGCTAGGCCCCACCAGAGGCCCACCTCGTATGTTCGGGCCCGAACACACACTCCCAGCGCTAATCTGACCGGTGTGGAGGGAGGGGCAGGCTCCCGGCAAGCATCGAGGACCCCGCCCTTTGCGGAGCGGGGGTACACAGTCGGGCGCACCGTCCGCCGACCAGCGGGTCTCCAGGCTTCCCCCGCAGTCCACCTCACCCACCCAGGCCAGGACGTGTACTTCCGTTGGGTGTGCGAGGGTGGATTCTTGCTGTGCGTCCCACTGCGGGCCTCCTCCTCTGTGTCAGTGGGATCCGCGTCGCGGGGCCTTAAGCAGCTCGCCGGGGACCGCGGATAGCCCAGTGCGCTCCCTCCGACATCGGAAGTACCGGCGTTCACAGCTCCCCGCCAGCACCCGGAGCCGGGCGCACCGTCACTGTCGGGCGCTCAACCCCCGGACTACGCCGCCGGCACCTCTCCCAGCGTCACTCTCCCAGCCTGGGCCCAGGTCTCTGCCACCGTCACCCACTAGGTCTCCAAGGCCCTCGCTGTTCAGGGGCTCCTAGCTCCGCCGCCGCACCGACAATAATGCTCATCGGCTCAGAGATGCCCCACAGTGACCCCAAGCCACTCCCAGTGTCTGCGTGATCCGATGGTCCGGGAAGCAGGCGATATAACAATGCTGATGATCGGCGGTGCCGGAGGGACACGATCCTGCGTCCTACCGCGCCGCCATCTTGGACACGCCCCCTAGTCAGAAACTTTTAAATTGTATATGAAAATATATGTGTGCTGAGCCAGTCTGCTCTCTGTGCTTTTGGTTTTTCCAATTAGTGGGGACGTAGGTAGGTCACGTTCCCGGCTCTTAGCACCATTTCCGGCGATTTAACTAATATATACTAGGCTGACTGGTGCAGGTCTTTGTTGCCTTGACCTTCTGTTTTCTGTTGTACTGTATATATGCCCTTATGTTCAGTTCATCTGACAATGATTATTGTTTGTGGATTGAAATGGTATATCATTTTACAACAGTGGCGGCAATGAGGATCTATGCCATGTACTATGTGTGTTGTGATGACTTTGTTGTGTGTATCTCTCATATGTGTCAGGTTACATTTACTCACAAGACATTGGATAAATTCCTGTACTTGTTTTTCAGCCAATGTCATTGTCATTCCATTCCTTGTTTTTTTGATCATCATTTCTATCTGACAAACAGTGTTTCATTCACGACAGAAGCAAGTATTTTGTGAATATTAATTTATTACAGTGCATGTGTGTAATTTCACAAGAAAGGGATAGTGCTGTACATTTTTGAAGTCCAAAGTTCACAGAGGAGTTGGTAGTGGCAGTAGATGAACTTTTCAGAGCCAAGTCCACAGTCATTTGAGTAATTGATCCAACTTAGACCCTCCATCCCATGTGGGAGAGATCAGTGACAGTCAACAAAGTGAATGCTTCGCACACAATGGAGGATATCAGGAACAGGTTGTCACTTCCTGGGGGGGATGCATAGCCATCTGTCTCTCATTTGTCCCTCTTCGGACGACCCCTCTTATGTTTTTCAGGGGGACCCTCAGGTGCAGGCTGCCGCGGTGCAGGGGACTCTCCGCCAGAGTCCTCATCCCTCCCTGTGGCATATGCAGATGTAGAAGCAACAGATGTAGTGGGCACACAGGGAGGTGGGGTCATGTTGTTAGCAATCTGGTGGAGGCAGGTGAGTATGTCCCTGTGCACCGCAGTCAGGTCATCAATTTTAGACATGTTTGAATCCATTCTTGCCATGTGTTTGTCCATTTTGGCATAATGGGCAGCCTGCTGTTGTTGCATGTCCCTGAGGATCCCAACTACCTGGCCAAAGTCTCCGGTGCATTCTTGATATGCATTGAGAATGCGTCTCATCTGTTGGTCATCTTGATCAGCAGCACCAGCTGCATGACGGGACCTCTCCCCATGCCCCCTTCCACCACCCCTACCCACACGAGCAGGACCTGTTGTTGCAGGCACAGACAACACTGAGCCTCCCTCATAGTTGACAGTGGTGTTGTTGTCCGCCAACTCCAGAGTGCCCTGTGTTGCTGTGCTCTCGGTGTTTTGTTGCCTTGGTGTATCGTGTGGGTAGTGGTCATCTGGGTGTTGACAGATGATGTGGGAGTGGTCACAGGGGGTGCTGATGTTACAGCTGCTGGTGCTGCATGCTGATCCACACTGGAGGGGCCAGGTAGTTCATCGTCATCTGATGAGGGCTGAGAGACGTCCACACCGGAGAGCTCAGGGTCAACCAGAGTCTGGGACTGGGATTCCTGTTCTGTTCCTGCAGTGTCCCCGGCAGGCCCTGCGGGTAGATGAGAGACACAATGTTTGTTGTGGTTTTACACAGGTTATCGTATCATACACACTACATTTGCTATTGTACATTATGATGAGTGTATGTACATTAGATAGTCCTCTATTGTCACAGACACAGGCCTATGTTTTCAGAAAACATTGTAATTTTAACAAGATTTGTTTTGCTGTGCATGTCCAGCTTTGTGTATAAATGGGCATGTATTGTTTATTTGACTGTACATAGACATTGACTGTCAAGTGATACCCTGTGCATGACACAGGTGTGTTGGCATTTCCCACATCTGTGCTTTTAGAATCACATACATACTCTTCCTCTTATGATGTGTTGCAAGATTTGTGCATGTGTGCTGGCCTTTGTGCATGTCGTTTTCAGTCACATTGGTGTGGCTACCTACACAATCACAGTCCGGAAAGTATGTGAGCATTTTGTTAATAGTATTTTGATGAATGAGTTCCTAGTTCTCATCTCATTGCACACATGTGAATAGCTGTCAGTAGCAAATAGTGTTATTGCTTTGCTTTGTGCCTGATCGCATGATGTATATTGTCCTTGTCCTCCATGGACAGATGAGTTAACCAAGGCTGCTTTCTTGCTTTTTTGGGCTCAGAGCTGTGAGGTACAGAGGTTTGTGTGCTTGTGTTATGCTGCTGGAACTTGTACCCCTCCTCCCACCCAGCCCAATTTACTCCTCGTAGACAAAGGATCAATGACAGTGAGGGGAGTGTAGTGGCAAGGATGCTGACAACGCTGCATGATGTAGGAATTGAATGCAACTCCCAACAACCCACCCAGACCAAATGGGCCACCATGAACCATGCTTTCATGACAGTAAGTTAAACTTTACATTCAAGATGTCTGACAGTGGTGCCTGGTGTTTGTTTAGCACACAGCTCCCACCAGGGTCTTGTGCTCCCCACACCAGAGCCCAGTGTCAACCATCTAGCCAGTACTTTTACCCTCCCTGTGAGATAAGCATAGTTCAAGGTGGCCTTGTTGGGCCATGTGGGAGGAGGAGTGTTAGCTGTGACTACGACTCCCATCATGCTTTTAGCCACACCCACCTTCCCAGCAATCCCAACCTTACTTCCTGTGGCTCAGCTTCCCTGTGAGTGAGTGAAACAGTGCTGGCAAGATGGCTGACAGTGGTGGCTGCTGTTTTGAGCACAAAGCCTTGCTGTGTTTTTTTGTAAGTTGCTACATGTCATGAAATAGTTACATATTACTCTGAGATTGCAAGTATTTTGTTTGTCAAACTGGCATACACATCACATGCTCATTTGATTCATATTGTTATGGCTTTGCTGACAGTGATTTGTATCACTGTATCCTTGACAGTGATGTATGTGGCTGTGTATTTGCTGACAATCTTGGCTATTTGAGTATGTACTCACCAGGCTCTGGTATTCCTGATATTCCATAGACGCCCTCCGGTGGAAGGATGGCCTGCACCTTCTCCTCCCAGGAAGTGAAGTGCACAGGTGTTGCAGGAGGGCCACCGCCAGTCTGCTGGCTCAGGACATGGTCTTTGCCAATCAGCTTCTTGACCCTCCTTCGCACATCATAGTACCTGTTCCTGATATCATCCATTGTGCGCAGGCAAGGTGCTTGAGCGTTCACCTTGTTGACAATCCTCTCCCACATCTTGTTTTTCTGGGACAGGGGGGTCTGTTGGACTAAGTTCCCAAATAACTGTGGCTCTACTCTGAGAATTTCATCTACCATGACTTCCAACTCCTTCTCTGTGAACTTTGGATTCTTCTTTGGGGGCATGGTGATGGGTGGTAGTGGAGATGGATGTGTGGGTGAGTGTGAAGGTGAGGGTGAGTGTGTATGAGTAAATGTGTGTGTGTTTGTGAGTGTAGTAGTTAAGAGGTGCTAGTAGTGTACAGGTTGTGTGGTGGGTGAGTTGTGAGTGTATGTATCAGTGCAGTGTAATAGTAGTATGTGCTGGCAGATCTGTTGAAGTTGCAAAGGATCATGGTAAGGATTTTGGCCTTTTTTATAGGCGGAGTTGTGGGTGTGGCTTATTTTGAAACTTCTTTTTTTTTTTACATTGACAATGCTTGTTTGGACTTTTTCTGGCTGTTTCTATTGTATTTTGTTGAGCATAACCGAAACGTTCCGTTAACCGCACCGGATGCTTGTTCATGTATTGGCGGGGTGGTCTGAGTCTGTCCCATTCACGCTAAGCTATGTTGCAGCGTTCACGTACGAGTCGTGCGCATCGGGCTCTTTTTCGGACGATTTCCGTACGAGTCGGTCGCATCGGGCTCTTTTCCGGACGATTTCCGTATGAGTCGGTCGTCCGTATTGTGCTCTGTGCGAGTTGTTTGTATTTGACACGCATTGCATCGTAGTAGGTCGGACTGCGCGTGTACGAGTCGGTCAGACGGCATTCCCGATCCGAGTCGTTGGGAAGGCTTTCCGAGCGAGATCGGAATCGGGCCCTATGTGTGAAAATTACTAGTAGTAACTTAACACTTGTAAATTCAGACTTAGCTGTATTCCACTCCCCTGAACTGAGGAATTAAAGACATGCAAATCTACACTTTGAAATGGTGAATAGTAAAAAAATGCAAACTAACATATATGTGTACTAGTAAATATTTATGTGATTAGATATACATATGTATATTTATGTTTGTGAATAAGCCCCTGTGTTTTCAAGTTTATGCACTCTCTTAGCTGCCTTTTCACTATTGTGAAGTTCATATCGTGATGTTCCAACTGAACAAGGGCTGTACGCTCTACAGTTTTCTGGTTTTCAGACTTTGGCATCACAGCATTAACATTTCACATTGTTGCAGAGTCAGCATTGGACACGCTGGTTGCTTCTGTTCTACAATATTTTTTTGCAAGACCTCCAGGCCAGTTATTTTTGGACCATACAGTTTTTTTAGACGACTTTGTGGTTAGTATTTCTTTTGCATCTCACTGAGTCAGTGCTTAATTTGAGCCAGTGCTTTCCGGTGCTCAGCACTGGCACCTAATCCTCGGCACTGGCGCTTATTGCACCGGTTAAAGACACACTCATTTAGAAGGCACATGGTTTTCTCCCCCGAATCACAGGATGTTGAGCCACGCCGAGACTCGAACCCGGTTACCCAGCTCCGAAATCGGCAGCTCTAGCCATTAGGCCAAGTCCTCTCCAGAAAAATAAGTGCCGGGGCTCTAGGTAGGAGGCAGTTTGCACCAGCACATTTCTCCTGTTAGCACTGCCTCCTGAGGAGAGCCCTGGCACTTTTTATTTTACAAATTAACCACCGCACTGAGTATGTGAACTCTTACGACTTTTAATATTTCACCATGCTCTATGTTTGCTGCTTCTCACATGTTTAATGGTAATTCATCATACTTGAGAAGTGTACAAATGTTTGCACTCCCTATACTGCCAGAGTTGTTCCTTATTTCCTTTTGACATGGTTCAGTTTTTTGGAAACTGGATTGCTTTTTAATGGAGCCTACAGTAAATATCAAAAGAGTGGGGGGCATGGCTAAGGTGGACAAGATGGCAGACGCTCACTAGAAGAGTTCTGCTGCCAGGTCCTTTGATCCGGCATTCATCCTCTGTCCCCGGCTGCCATCCACCTTTCCGTGCACCGGCGACTTTGCTAAGCAAGGTAGGGCACCTGAAGAGCTTGAAATTGGGGGTTGTGTGGCTGTCGGAGGGTCCGCCTCACGCCCTAATCTGGCCTGCTCGTGGGCACCACGCCTAGGCTTTGGATGCTCTGGTGCTGATGGCGGCTGGTGTTGGAGCAGTGCCCGTTCCCTGAGCTGCTAGGACTCAGTGTCTGTAGGGGTTCCCTGCGGCAGCCTGCGAGATCACCGTGGGGGAGGCCACAGACCTGAGAGATCCCCATGCCAATGCGATGTTCACCTGCCTTCTTTGTGGGGAAGCAGGCTGGGACGAGGCAGTGCAGCCTGCCGCCTGAGACTGCAGCAGGGCCCGTGCTGCAACCAGCCCGCACCCTCCCACCTGGGGAGCTGCAACCGAGGCCCAAGAGGCAGGAGTGAGGCCAACATTGCAGCGGGCTGAGCCTGTGCTTGGGCCCCCATCCCTCTCCCCCCGTAGGAGACAGAGGGCCGTTGCTGTGGGTCCACGCAGACTGCAATGGCTGCAGTGAAGACCCTGCAGCCCCCACCAAGCACTGACACTCTCTAACAAAAGAAGTGAGATACATCAGGCTGGGGGACTGAGAGTCCTGAGGTGAGGACAGTATTGCTGGGGGACAAGTAATAGGCTGCAGGGGCCACGTTATTCCATGCCCTGATGACTGTGGGCCAGTGACGATTCCGGATGCCTCATTTCCCTTGCCAGAAGGTGGTGGGTCCCGAAGCACTGATCTGGGTGCTCATGCAGGCCCTGCTAGAGATCCTGGAACCATGATGAGGGACGCGCCTGGAACAATCCAACAACTGACAGCCTTGTGGCAGGAGCTGGGGCTGTGTATGCCCATATGAACCTTGTGGGCCCCCAATATAGACTTATGCTGCCCTTGACTACACCCTTTGTGGTACTGGACTAATCATGCTGCGAGGTGCCCCTAAGCTATTTGGCCCCTGCAAGTGGGTCCTTTACCCTGTGCAGGAAACTGTGATGCCAAGCACAGAGGGGCAGATTTACAAGAAACTGACGCATCTGTATAGATGCGTCAGTTTCCCTGCGCCTGCGTGAAAAACACTTGCGCCACCATAGATGCACCGTATTTACAATACGGCGCACTATGGCGCAAAGGATTGACAGATGTGTCAGAAATTCTGACGCAACTGTTGGCGGAAAAGTCACGCATTGCTGGAGTCGTGTCGCAAGCACGACACAACTCCAGCAATGCGTTTTGCGGCCTATTCCCAATACACTGCGTCACTCCTTACGCCTGCTTCAAGCAGGCGTAAGGTTTTGACGCAGTGGCATCCTAAAAGTCACACCGTGAAATCTTGTAGATTTCACTGCGTCACTTTTACGAGGCTTTCCTGCGTGGGAACGCCTACCCTGCATACATTATACCTGACGCAGGTATAATGTCACGCAGGGCTTTACAACGTGACGAATCTCCTTAAATGCGTCACGTTGTAAATTTGCCGCATTTTGTACGCCGCCGTTGCGTCACAAAAGTGACGCAAACGGCAGCGTAAAAATGACGCAAGGGGCTTGTAAATATGCCCCACAGAGGATTAGCTGTCTTTAGTAGTGTTACCTGGGACTCAGTTATCACTGAGTGTGAGTCCTTGCATTCAGGAGAGGGGCCTTTCCTTCCCCCCTTTCTTTTTTATCTCTTTACGCCAGTAGGAAGTGAGCTCTTTATATAGTATACCAAAAAGAGGTGTGCTGTGTAAAGAGTCCAGGTATCCCCTATGAGTGGACAGTGGCTTGCTATAGGGATACCAAGGTGCTCTATCTAGGGAAGGGTGGTAGAGCCACCTTAGGCTTATCAGAGAGGTGTATTAGACAATTGTTGCCCAAGAAGGCAATAAATGATGCACACACTCAAAAATGAGATCCACACCAATTTAGAAAAATAACAGGCATTTTTTTATATATTTTAAACCCAAGAACTTCATAATCAGGTAAGTACTTTCAGAATAGATTTTTTACAGTTTTAGCAATGTTAACCAACAGTGTGTTTCTACATGTAATGCTTGCCTATGGGAGAAATAATAATCACTGCATCATATATTTGTAGTACTTTTCTGTGGGACCCCTTTTGGATGTTGGGTGGTAGAGGGACAAGGACTAAAGTTCCACCAGTAGATCGATCTTATCTGCCCTAGTGAGTCCGGATGCAGAGGTTCAGGACGGGTTGGTAGCCTTGCATGCTATGCAGTAGAAAGGAGGGGGGCACCTGGAAATAGGCTGCAAAGGTGGACTTGGGGACCCGTCAGGGAGCTCCCAACAGCGGGCTGAGGTCATGCAAGTCCTGGGAGCATGGGGGGAGCAGTCAGTTTCCTTAGACCCAGACAACTCAGGTGCAGAGTGTTTGTGGTTGGCTGACACTTGTGCATCAAGGCGCTCACTGTTGTTGGTCAGAACTAGCAAGGGGGACAAAATGAGAACAGCTGGGCCACTCTCGGTATTGGCCTTTGCAGGGCTGACATCCCTTGTCGGCTTGTCGTATGATGTCGTTGGAAGTCAGCCTGGACTTTCAACAAACTTTGGTCACAGCAAGGGTCTGGTACCCCGGGTAGTGGTACAGGAGGACTCATGGAGGTCATGTCATCTTTAGGCTTGGCAGGAAGACAGATCCGACCTCCATGAGTGGATTGACCTTCTCCTGGATAGCTACTGCTCAGTGAGCCCAGTGGACACTAGCTACTTTAAACCGGACGTCGCGGTTGGTGCCTGCAAGCTGCAGGGGAGTAGCTCCTCTACTCAAAGGAGATGGTTGCTGCTTGGCAAAGTGCTGGCAACCCTCCGGGGCTTCTCGAGGATGCATAGCTGCAGGACAAGTCGGGTCTTTGCAATTGCCGAGTTTCTGTGTGGCAAGCAGTGTTTGGCTTCAAAAATACACAGCAGTCTTCAGTTCTCACGGGGGTCGGCTCTCACAGGTCCTCGTTTTCTTTTCAGTCAGTGGAATCTGAAGTTCTGAAGTTCTGTATTCAGGGAGCCCCCTAAATACTAAATTTAGGGCCGCCAGGGGAGTGGACAGTAGTAGCTAATTGGCTAGCTACCCTTGGGGTAACTTATATATATTTAAGATGGCTTCCCTGTTCACTTGCAATGTCTATGAATCGACTTAGACATCACAGGGGCATATCTGCTCATGCAGATATATCCCCCAGATAATCTAATGTACCCTGCCTTAGGGCTGTAAGGCCTGCTGTGGGCATTACAGCCTACAGTGCCATGCCTGCAGTGTAGGCATGGCACACAGGAGATGGGGCATGTCATGTCTTCACTTTTGTCTGCACCATGTCACGTAGCCTGCAATGGCAGTTTGCATGAGTGTGTGAGGGTGGCTGCAGCCTTTAGGAGACCCTCTTTATTATCCATGCCCTAGGTACCAGGGGTACCATGTACTAGGGACTTACAGGGGTGCTAAAGTTATTGCCAATTGGGGAACAATTACAAAACAGTAGAGAAAAAACTGAATGTGGTTCTGGCAGCTATTCAAAGGTCTCGGGAGTCCCTTGCAAACAAAATTGACATTGTAGCAACGGACCTTATCCTGTTAAGGGATGACTACCGCAAACACAACAACAGGGTCCCCACAAAGGAGCATGCAGTGTTGTTGCTTTAGCTGCAGGTGCAGGAGGTGAGTGATAAGTGAAAGCACTACAAAGTCAGATCCGCACCCTTGCAGATAGAGCAGAAGATGCTGAGGGACTCTCCTGCAGGAACAATTTAAGAATAGTAGGGGTTCTGGAGGGGCCGGAGGGGCAGGATGTAGTGGCTTTTCTTGAAGCATAGCTCCGCAGCTTCATTCCCGCCACCTCCCTTACAGCCATTTTCTTGATTGAACGAACCCATCAAGTGCCGGCACACTACCCACCCCAGTCACCCCCCTAGGCCACTGGTGGCCCGCCTACTAAACTACTGAGATCGGGAACTCATCCTGTGTGAAGCCCAGATGCAAGATACCTTTGTGATAGACAATGTGACAGTGATGATCTTTCGAGATTAGATGCGTTGGTCAAAAAATTCAAACCAGCCTTGAAATACACGCCACCCAAAAACTCCAACTAGCCAAAAACGAAATTTCCAACTCTCATAACACCACCAATTCCCAAAATATCACCACTGAGACCACATAAAAATTAACATTTGTGCCAGAATATTCCACCAAAGGAAGACAAGATATTCTGAACAGAGGGAATTTTCTAACGTTGTTCAAAGAGATACCGGAACTAAAGGGGATAACATCACAAGATCTTTTAGCCGTAGAATTCCAGCAAACAGCATCCGCCCCAGATATTGAAGAGTCCTTGACAACTTGGACTTCTAAGGAACTTGTGGATAGGATCTATGCAACCAGAACAACGTTTGAAGCCTGGGGAATCACCCTGAGGCTCCATAAATGCCCAAAGTATCCATATCCTCTCGCAAAAAGTATTGTAACTCCAAAAACGGAACAAACCTTCGGGAGAAGTCAAAATACCTGCCTACGAGGCGCTCGAAACTTCACGCCACCCAAGCAAAACAATTCCTCACAGAGCAAGGCAACAGCAAGTCCACCAAACCTTGAATGTCAGGCAAGTTCCAGTCAGGACTGGTCCTGGGTGCCAATGGCCCTGAGTACAAATCGTACCTGATGAAAATCTAAGGATAAGCCTGGATGACACCAGGGGGGTGCAACCAGGCAGGAACACCAGGGCAGAAATCGAGAACAACCATGATTCTGGAGTATTGGGTCTGGACGCCATCAAGATCTGCTCATGGAAAGTCCACGGCTTCAAAGAAATGGGCCAAGATCACAAAACTTTGGCCTTTTTGCAAAAACAAGATCTCATCTTGCTCCAAGAGACATGGAATATGAACCCAGTTCCAATTCCGGGATACATTGAACATCACATTTTTGCAGAAAGATTCTCAAACTTTGGGCACCCAAGAGGAGGACTATCAATTTACGCAACGGTAAAACATGGTTGGCTCACAGAAGATCTAGACACTGGGGAAAACTGGTTGCAAGTCCTAAAACTTACTGGCACGCTTCAATTTAACTCGTCAAGATGGCAATTAATATTAATTAACGTCTACATCCACCCTGAGAAAAAGAAGCAAAAGGAAAAAATCCAAATACTAGTGAACCTGATTAAGGTGCTGCAAAAGACCCATAAGCTAAGCAATCTGATTATCTCTGGAGATTTTAATAGCAACCTCATAACAAATAAACAGAATAAAAGAAAGAGGCAGGAGGATTTGGGAAGAAAAATAATAACTAGAGAGTTGGAAATTCAAGGCCTGACTATCTTGAATGGCAATATAAACGGAGATAGACCATCGGCTATCACGCATTTAAGTGGAAAAAATCAATCAACCATAGACTTCACCATTGCCAGCAGTGACCTTGTCCCAAAAATAGATTCATTTAAAGTTTGCCCGCGCCCGGAAAGCGACCATTTCCCGCAGATCACGAAAATTAACATCACACTGGTTCAGGTACAAAAATTAAAATCCTTACTACAATACCCAGAAAAGTACAACCTTAGGAATTTAAAGTGGCGAGGATCAGACACGAAGAAAATAATGGATACAATTAAGGATTACGTCAATCAAACAGAGATACAGAAAGAAGAAGATATAGTAAAAAACTGGGAACATCTGGGCCACGTTCTTATTCAAAAATTCCCAGTCATTCCCGGACGTCAAAAGAAAATAGAAACCAGGGGGAGCCATGGTTTAACATAAATCTGCGAGATCGAAAAAGAAGGATCGCAAGGGAGGTGCGACTTCAAGCAGTCACAGCGAGATTGGGAAAAAAACCAGACAACGGCAATCTTAAGGAAATGCGGAAAGAATACAAGAAAAAGTTAAGGGAAGCAAAAACAGAGTACAAAGAAACCATCTGTAAGAAACTACTGTGGGCAAGTAAATTGCCAATAAGCAGGGAATTTTGGGGAATTATAAATAACTTGACCAAGGGACCAAGATTCCAACAAGTTGCAGGATTTGGCGAAGAGACCTGGATACAACACGTACAAAACATGTATAATAATGAGGAGCACAAAAAGTGCGCTAAAATAACATCGGCCCCAGAATCACCCCGAGGACAGAGGCTTTGTGTAGAAAAAATCACTCTTCAGCCTTAGGAAGAACGTAACCAAAAAGTACAAGAGATAAGCAGTAATGAACAAACCAACCTAACCGATATTAAACAACTGAGAGAAATAATAAAAAAACTGAAAACGGAGGGGGCAGCGGGTCCAAACGGGCTCCCCAACGCGCTTTTCAAACGAGCACCAGACTTTTGGGCAGACTATCTAACGTCCCTTTTTAACTATATCTATAGACAGAACAAGGTCCCCAACTCCTGGAAAGGGAATATAATTCATCCAATTTTTAAACAAGGAAACCACAGCAATCCAGAAAACTACAGATTAATATCCTTGATCGACGTAGAGGCCAAATTGTACGCATCATGTCTCCTAGTCCATCTTCGAGATTGGATAGACGAAAAAGCATAATTCCAAAGTTTCAAACAGGCTTTAGGCCAGGGATGGGAACCACCCTAATCTGGCACTCCTGGCACTTTTAACAGAAAAAGCAGCAAAAAGAATAACGCGATTATATGCATGCTTCATCGACCTGAAATCAGCGTTCGATAGAGTGACCAGAAACCGACTTTGGGAAAAACTAAAAACCTGGGGGCTACCGATTAAATTATTGGATGCAATGATCGCCCTACACAGCGAAACCTGGGCAAGAGTGAAACTAGGCGACGGGAGCAGAGTAACAGCATGTATAAAAACACAGCACGGCCTAAAACAAGGTTGCGTACTGGCCCGAGCCTATTTAATCTGTTTCTAGCGGACATAACAAATTACATGCAATCGGCCAACTGCCACCCGCCAAACTTGGCAAAAGAACCGATCCCTTTTTTACAGTACGCAGATGACATCGTGTTGTTGAGTCAAAGCCCGATTGGCCTGCAAAGAGCAATAAATAACTTAGCAATTTACCTCGACCAGGAAAACCTCGAGCTGAACAAAAAGAAAACCAAGGTTGTACGCCTAGTGGATCCAAAAAAACCCAAGTTCAAATGGCATGTTAATGGGGTACCAGTCGAAGAGCAAGCGTCTTATAAATATCTTGGCATAAAACTGGGGCGAGGAGTGACCCACAAGGAACAAAAATCGGACCTAAGAGCTAAAGCCCAATCATTAATCTTCGCCTACAGACTATTGAACAAAAAACTGGGCTGCCCGGCCTACAACCACCTCCTAAAAGTTATGGCTGCCCAAACTCTACCCACCCTTTCATACGGTCTAGAGACATGGTGTGGAAAGGAGTCTGAATTATTAAACGAGCTCCAGACCAGGGTTTACAAGGCTGTTTTTAATCTCCCAAAGTCTGCATCCCCGGCACAGGTACGGCTGGAATTCGGCCTCCAGAATCAGAAATTTCATGGCATGAATTCATTTGCGAAGCTGTGCCACAAATTTCGATCATCAGAGCCCGGCACATTGAACAGTTTATGCTGGAAAGAGATCAAAGCCCAGACGGACCAAGAAACATCCAACACATGGGGGGTATACCTAAGAAAATCCTTGGTCGAACTTGAAATTCAATCAGTTTGGGACAGTATGGTAGGACAGGCAAATTTTAACAGGTCCAGCAATGATTCTGCAAAGAAGAAATCCCTCCAGGAAGACAAAAATACACTGTCCAAACGACGTCACGCGTGGACAGTGATAAATTCCTACACACATAAAGCCCCAAGCCTACCTAGCAGCCCATTTTAGCATCGCGATAAAAAGAGCTTTATTCATCATCGCTTAGGAATACACGACTCAAAGGACCTACAGCCATCATGGAAAGGCAATCAACAAGACGCACACTGTCGATTATGTGGCTATCCCCACGAAACAATAACTCACTTGTTGTGTGCTTGCCCGGCAGTTAAGGACTTGAGGAAATCGCTTTTAAAACCTACTTTTAATGAGTTAAGTATTCGCACATGCAGGCAAGCCGTGATCAGCTGGATGGAAGGCTCCTCAATAATCCTGTCCTGTCGGGGCGTAAAATATTTTGCTGAATTGAGGAAACTCCTCCGGCAAGCAGATTTGGAGAATAACAGAGAGTAAGCCGAAAGATCAGCTTTGGGAACGGGTTTTAGACCAATCACTGTTGCACTTTACGCGGCTATAAAACCAAGGGTCCCATGTACAGCTTATAACAGGAAAAAAAAAACTTACAGCAGGACTTTGAAGCAAGACGAACATTTTTTAATTTAACTCAATTGCACTGAACTTCCTGTTTTAAAGTTGTAAATATAGATAGATATAGAATCATTGTAGGCAGCTTATACCTTATAGGCCCAACTTCTCTAGGCATTTTAGCACCTTAATAAGGTAGCATAGCACTTTGCACTTTAGCATAAGACCTACATGCGCATCACTTATTTCTTACATTATTCGTATCTTTATTAATTGTATGTTGCGTGTTATTGTTTTGTGAACATAATTGTTATGGTTCAGTGGCTATTTTGCTGATCATGTCATGATCATTTTTATTCCCCGCAAATTGTAATGATTTTAAGTAATCACACAATAAACCTTGAACTTGAACTTGATCTTTCGAGATTAGATGCTAACCGCTCAACGACAAAGACACATGTTCCTAGCTGTTAAGCGGAAACTGTGTGACCTAAATCTCAAGTATTCACTCTTGGTTCCAGCCTGTTTCCAGGTCTAGGTAGAAGGCCAGGCTCATTTTTTCACTGACCCTAAAGACACATGGGAGCAAGTGGAGTGCTGTGGCGGCAATGAACCGCCCTTTCTGCTAACACAATCCAATTATACGCTTCCCTCAGGAAGAAGCATGAAGCGGCACAGACGGCGCCATGTGCGGGGCTCCCCCCAGTCGCCCTGCTCCACTGAATCGAAACAATTGATACAGGAGAGAAGAAGTGTACTGAAGGCAGCTGCAGCCTTTGGAGACCCCTTTCCCACATTGGACATCGAGGAGGGAGACACCAAATCTACCAGTGATGAGGACTCTACATCTTCCAATCTTCTTCCATTAGGTCTCGGCACGCCAACTATTGGGATCCCACAAATGGCAGACAATGTTCTACGATTGTTTCAATGTTTCTACTTTACTTGTATAAGTTGTGTATTCCACAATGTTGTTGTACCTAGATACTTAATACTCCTTCGTCCCTAGCATTCAGGGGGACTAACCCTTTGTGGATAGGGGCTGGGACAGCTCTGGGCTGAGGATCTCCTGCATACATGCAGCTACACATTTATCTCATAATGGGGGGGTCTTCAACTACATGAGTTAGAGCAGTATGTGACTGCACCATTAGTTCCTGGAGCCCTCCATGACCTCCAATTGTGATGGGTGCACCTCACTTAGCAGACAGATGCAGGGGTAGCAGATGATACAGGGGTTAGACTGACTCCTACACCATATGGGATTACTGCACTTGTGCACCACACATCATGTCACCTGCCCCCCTTATAGTGTCTATACACTGGCTTACATGATTCTTATGTTTGGGCAGGATGCCGTTGCATCTCTGCTCCGAATGGCATGTTTTGTCAGTTGTTATGTTATTTTTGCTCACAGTTGTTACCTGCACCTGTCTAACACACCTCTTCTTGCAGATACTTGGCCTGGGTGGGGGGATGGGGACAATTCTCCTCCCCCCTTCTTTTTTTCCAGTAATAGCCTTGTTGTCACATACTAACATGTTGACATGGAATGTCCGTGGCATGAATGCCCCCTCTTGCAGGTATGCAGTCTACACATACCTGTGTCACAGGAAAATACAGATATCTCTTCTCCAGGAATCTCACATCACACAGGCGGACACCTTATGCCTACAAAAAAGGTGGAGAGGGCACATCTATTCCACTAATTATTCCACTTATGCTCAAGGGGTACTAGTGCACATTCATAAGGGAGTTCCGTTTGTAGCAGGATATACTGCTGTGGACCCCGAAGGTCACTACCTTTTTGTTGAGGGCCATTTTCAGGGCCGGCAGCTGCTGCTTGGTACAATTTATTCACCCAACACTGACCAAGTGCACTTCCTACACGATCAACCCTGCCACCTCAAATGCCCAAGACTGACAGACTGGCTAGAACAGTGGCACCTATCGGACGTCTGGTGCAAGTGTAACAGACATAATTGAGTCTACTGATTTTTCAGGCAGACACTTTAGATGACCCTCCCCTTAGGGCTTCCTTGGACAGCTGTATCTATGACTTTTTTTACATTAACAGGGGCACTGCCACATCCGAATTGGTCAAGGGGCTTTGCCTGGGGAAAACCCTAAACATGAGGTACAAGCTAAATAAAGATATCTAAGGAGTAGAACCAAAGCTGCTACAACTAGAGGAACGGGGCCGGGAGACCCTGGCTGGCAGAGAACAGCTTTGGCAGGTGCAGGGCTGAAATTGCTGTCCTGTGTCAATTATGCAGCCCACATGGCTAAGACGTATTCAGAATCCAATGAGGTAGGAAAGCTGCTAGCATGGCTGATCCATCAAGAGCAGCCTCTGCTCCCCATACTATCTATATGCCAGGCATCGGGCACATGCACTCACTCACAAAGGGGCATACATGAAGTATTCACGCAGTATTGCATCTCCCTATATAAATTCAAGTTTGTAGCTTCACTGGAAGACATTAAGTCTTTCCTGGAGCCTGTGGTTCCCTGTATAAAGTCAGACCAACGAGAGGAACTTATTGGGGAAATCACCCTGCATGAGGTCCAAGAGGCTAACAGGACACCATTAACGGGCAAAACTCCCAGCCGAGATAGACTACTGCTCAAATTCTATAAAACCTACACCACACTACTGGCCCAAAAATGTAAAATGTTATATTATGAGGTCAAGACTGCCTCTTATCTCCCGCTCTCAATGCACAAAGCCCTTCTTATATCATTGCCTAAACTGGGCAGGGACCCCTAGGATCTGCCCTCTCATTGGCACTCCTTAATACAGATTACAAGATCCTAGCTAAAATACTGGCTGACAGGTTGGCCCCTCTGGTTCTGCAGATGGTGCACCCGGACCAGAACGGATTTATTCTGGCCAGGAACACCTCCCTGAACTTGCATCAGTTTATTCGTGTCCTTGAATATACCCCCGCTGACTGGCCACATTCTGCTTTCCCTGCTTTGACCTGGGGAAGGCTTTTGATTCTCTGGCATGGGACTACCTTTTTGAGGTGCTTCCTTGCTATGGCCAGGAGCCACAACTCATCCACTTGGTGAAACTGTTGTACATCAACCCAAAGGCCAGGGTCAAGACAGGACAGCTCATACCACAGGGGCACCCGGCAAGGGCGGAACCACTGGCCCACATCCTGAGAGATGGAGGCCAATGATGGGGTATTCCTCTGAGCGATGGACAGCATTCGGTGTCAATGTACGCAGATGATATACTCTTATACCTTAAACACATTTGGGACATCCCTGCCGTTATAGCACACACACTTAACAGACTTGCAATGATCTCTGGCCTTAGGGTCAATTGCAGCAAGTCATGCCTTTTCCCCATCCTGGACACTACACCTGACCCCACTCTTCAAATCAATGGAGTCCTCTTACCGTGGTGACCCATCACGTTCCGTTACCTAGGAATCCACATATATCATACCACAGCAGACCTCCTGGATGGTAATTTTGGCCGGCCAGTCACTGATCTGAGGTCACAAATGGTGTTTTGGCAGACCCTGTCGCTTTCCATAGCAGGCCAGATAGTCCTCATCAAAATGGTCATGCTACCACACCTTGTACATTATTTCACCAACCTCCCTCTCTATATCACAAAGCCGGTCTTTTGTTCCCTGAAACAATCCACGGGAGACTTTATTTGGCATGCTTCTCGACGCAGGGTGGCTCTAGTTAAACTCTATCTCCTGCCTGATCAGGGCACTACCTTGCCTTCCAAGTACAGTGGGTGTCCAGGTGGCTGGCGAGTTGCCAACTGGAGGACACAGCATCAGTCTCTCACCCATGGGATGTACCCCGAGTGCTACATTAGATTCAACCACATACTAGGATGCCAATGCCTTCCCAGATGTGTGGCATACTGATGTTTCAAATGGAGCCTCTTCCTTACAATAACCGGTGAAGCCTTAAGCACTGGTCCTACTACTCTTGGGTATGCACAGCGATAACCTTGCAACATGAACTAGGTCACTGGCACGACCGGGATCTCTTACTGGAGCGGGACAATACCTACGGAATGGGGTGCCTCCCGTTTGGAGCATTCACTGCCATTGATGCTAACATACATTGGTGAGCCTTCGGATTTTTTCTACGAGTCTTTCGACTCTAACTACGCTTAAGATTGTTCCCGTTTCCACTCTGACATATAAGGGCATCAATAACTTTCAAATACCTACTGATACGTTTTATGCCCCCGATCTACGTACCTCCAATCTCGTGTACCATACGAGGCATATTCCTCCCAAGCGTTTTTTAAGTATTACTTTCATATTTGACGCGTGACACTGCGATTCTTTTCATCGTTTATTTCTACTTCTCTACGAAATGAATAGAGGACTATGTTATTCGTGTCTACATAGTCCGCGTTCGAGCCTTGAAGAAGTCGTCTACACGACGAAACACGTGTTGGGTGTCTGCATCAACGTGATTACTACACTTCAACAACACTATAAGCTTGCTTGACACTATATATTTGGACATTATTCCATTTGTATTGTCTTGTATTTGGACCATATTAGTCTGTGCACTTAGTTGCTTTTTTCTACTTGCTTGTTTGAAATTAAAATTGACTGACAACAGAGTCCGTCTTTAACCACTTAACCGCGGCGGCAATTCCGCCGCGGTGCGGCGGTTTTATTGAGTGGGCGGGGCCGCGTCGGCCAACGGACGTGCGCAGCACTACGGAGGTAGTGCTCGCGACGGCCGTTGGCCGACGGACGCACGTAAAGGGTTAAAATAATTTTGCTGTGCTCTATATTGTATAATTTGGATTTATGTATAGAGAGGAATTTCAATTTTCCTCATACGGGGCAACACTGGATAAGTGGCACAGTGTTTTGTATTGAGCACGCATTTATACGAGGTTCTCTTATACTCTGCAAACGTTACGGAGGTGCTGATTGTTCTTTTTATAACCACTGCCATTTGTTCCCAGTGTGAAACTCATAGAGCATGTTCATTAAATGTTGTGCTTTCTAAGGTGTACGAAAGCAAGCATCAAATCTACCTATTTTACAAATTATTATTAAACCTTCATTGTTCACAGGATACAGCTGAGATCATCGGACATCTCTGAACTCAGGACCAGTCAATCCACAAGTGCATTCATTATGTGCTATGGCACTTGTAGAAATGTGGATGAGATATTCGTCACGTTTGTGAAGGAGCACCCATCCACCAAACTGTAAATCAGGCCCATGGTATCTGGGACGGTGACAAAGAGATTTAGATGAAAGCAAATGAACAGAGACTGTAAGAGATAGCTACATATTCAAAGTAAAGGAATACATTCAAATGCTCCTGAAGAAGGAATGTAGTCGGAAAGACATATGAAGACACAGAGATTTGGAAAGAGATTGCAATTTTAAGGGACATTGTCAGTACTGCTGAAGGCCAATAATAGGATGAAAGCTTTTTAATGTGGAATCTACATTGTGTTATAATAATTACATGTTTACTTCATGATTGCTTCAATGGTATTTATCATTTGCTTGCACAAATTTTTAATAATTTAAACGTGATGCCCTTGGCTCTACATTGTTTTTTTGGAATTTGAAAGCAATCAACAGGTGGTAAAGTGGGTTGTAATTGTTTCTTTTTAAAAGAGTAAGTGAAAGGAGGCTCTGCCTCACATTTTTTCTGCAGCATAGTTACACACTGACAGCACAGAATAGATAGTTCTGCATAACAAGAGTCTGATCGTTGCACAATATAGCATTACAGAAATGTGCAAGGACCAATACAGTTGTTATGGGCCTTGATTTGTAGTTGCAAGCACAATAGACAACCATGGGCCTGTGCAGTGGCTAGGAACTTTACTTGTGTTTTCGAGCCAAAAGCAAGCTGTTCAAATAGACTCATTCACTATTTCACTTAACATAGAATGGTGTAAACATGGCAGTTTTATTTGAGAGCAATAGAAAGTGAAACAATGTCATTTGTAGGTCCAAGGCCTCTACCTCTCATTTTTGTTCTTGGGAAATTCTATTACCTCCATTGCAAGAGCAAGCAACTATATTTTGGATTGACAATTGAAGAATTCTAAAATTGGATATACACACAAGCTATTAGGAATGAGAGAAAGACAGAAATTATAGCCGGGAGAAAGAGGGCATACTATAGACGGTTATTTAGGGGCCCTGAAGGGGAAAGTGAGCAGCCTAAATAGATATAAAGTTATTCAGGGAGACTGAGATATGTAGTGTGTATGGTAGGCAGAGCATGTAAGGTAGGCAGTGAAAGAGATAAGTGTGAACACTAGAATGTTTAAGTGGGAGTGAGAATTGGACAGTTTCAATGTGTGAGAGTAAAATACAAATAAAAAGAGAGGGATTGAATACAACGGAAGACAGAGAGACTGGCTGAGTGAAAGGTGGAGAATAAGAGTGCCATTGATTCATAGGGAGTTGGAACAAGAGTAAGAAATATTTACATTTATGGAGCGATTAAGAGGAACAGAGGAAGGAATTGCCTTTAATGACTGAGTGAAAGCAAGGGGAGGTATCCATGAGGGACAGCGAGAGATACAAGCTGACAAAGCAAACAAAGCAACTTGCAAGGGGTGTAATTAGAGGACGAAGAACATTTTGGGGAGATGGTGCAGGTACTAGAAAGTTACTGTGCAAGGGATAGAGTTAAGGCCATTGTGCGAGTGAGTGAAAGGCAGACAGTGATTGCAAAGTGAGTGGATAGCAGAGTGACGGTTATATCCCTGAAAAACAACACAGAAACCAGATATAAAAGAGGATAATAACTTGAATGTATGAGAGATTAGGGAAAAATGTATAGTAGGTTTTGTTGGTACAGTACGTACATACTTGGTAAATTTCGGCAAATAAGGGCGGCTGCTGAAGTGGACCGGGAGAGGCTGAAATTGTTGGGAACCAAACTGATATATTTACAGTAGGGAGCAAACAGAGATTGAGAGATAGAATCCAAGTTAGAAGCGAGAGGAGAGAGTGACAAAGAGACAGATAGAGATAGATAAGAGAGACAGACTTAGAAATAACGTCTGGTTATGGAAAGGAGGCACACAAAGGGACACTTAGAGTGACTAAGGGGAGAGGGACACTGAAAGAGACAGCAGGGAGTGTTTGAGATACAGCATTGGCACAAAAGAGACAGCAAGATGGAAACAGTGTGAAAGACAAAGAAAGGAGCTGACAGAGTAAAATGCAGTGTGTAGCCAGCGAGAGCTGGTTTCTTAAATGTTAATGAAAAGCTATAGAAAGAGTAAACCCATTGGAAGAGGAGAAGAAAGACAGAGAATGTCCTTTAAAAGATTGTAAAAGGGGACTGGAGTAAGAGCAATAGAAGGATAGCGAGTGATTTGTGTTAACATGCCAAGTAGTAATATGGATCCGGATAAATCTAATTCCAGATAACAAACGCGAGTGGGGATGAACATAAGGTATAAAGATACTTTGAGAGGGCAGAATACATATCTGGCCAGTGATAGAGCGAATATGGTATAGTGATTGAGAAGTTTATGAAGGCAAAAAGTATGAAACTGGCAAGTGTGGAAAAGAGAGGTAAAGGGATAGAATGGATCAGGGAGGGAAAATACACAGCAAATTTTGGATAAACCAGAAGGGGTGCACGTGTGGCCATGGAGAGACTAACTGCAAGGGAGGTGTTGTGTAATACAGTGATCTTGCGAAAGAGGAAACTGGTGAGAGACTGACTCGTAGGAAAGGAGTTAGAAAGAAAGGGAGTGGGTAAGAGAGATTCAGATTGGATGTAAAATAGAGATAGCGAGAAGGGTGGTGACTGAGAAAGATGGTAAGCTAGGGTCAGATAGAGTGAGAGCGAGAGAGTGCGAGTGAGCCTGAGAAAATGAGAAGTGATGTGAGAGATACAGACAGAACACAAGAGGAACAAAAAGCACATTTTATGGAAAGAGTGTGAGAAAGAGAGAGGAAGGGACTGACAGAGTGATATGGAGGGAAACGGGATCAGAGAATGTAGCACACAGAGAAACAGTTTCCTTGATGAGTAAGACGATCTAGAGGTATTAGGTATCAGACATGTTTGAACATATTGAGCTTTGTGATGTTAGTAAGAGCAGAAGCGAGGAAAGTAGAGAGGAGCACAGGAAGAAAGTGAGCGGTTACTGTAAATACAGAGGGGTATATTCACAAGAACGTGCGATAAACATCGCCAAAATAGCTTACCGCAACTTCTCACATCGCAGTCCATCGCGGGAAAACAACGCCGTGTTAACGTGGCATTCCCAACACGGCGATACCGTGCGATAACCGCACGATAACGCGGCGAATGTTCGCGAAACAACTACCGCGACGGCGATAAAAATGCAAACCCCAACGCGAAAAAAGTTGCGATGGGCCGAACCGCGATAAAATCTGTGTGATAACTAGCGAGAGGCCAGCAAGTCCCACGCGTCATGCGGGGAAAAGCACAAGAAAAGCACTCAAAAAGATCACACCAAAAACCAGATGAACCGCGGAGCACCAAGGATGCACCCGGACCAAGTGCAGAGGACAACGTGAAACCCACAAGAGCCACGGAGGCCCAGCCAGGAAGCCAGGTGTCGTGGAAGGGCAATGAGAAGAGGGAGAGGAAGTCGGGGCACAGTGTGCAGGAAACCCGGATCCACGTCACGGATGAGATAGAACACCACCACCAACTGTACGTCACCTCCAACGTGTCATTGGCAAAAAAGACGCTGAGATGGCAGACCATCTTGGACTATGTGAATGCCGTTGCCATGCCGAGGAGGACAATGGAAGAGGACAAGAGGCGCTGGAATGATGCAAAGGGCAAACCCAAGAAGGAACTTGCTGCCAACATTAAAGCAGCAACGCAGATTGGAGGTGGGGGGCCAGCAGAACACCAGGAGCAGGATGAAATGGAGAAAATGGTGGCCACAGTCATCAGTCGGGAGACGGTGACAGGAGCAGAGAACCCGGACACTGCTCAACATGACCTGACACAACATTAATAGGGTGAGTACCTACCAGGGAGTGGGGGGACGGGGGAGATGGGCAC
Organism: Calotriton arnoldi; assembly: GCA_963921515.1. Taxonomy (NCBI): domain Eukaryota; kingdom Metazoa; phylum Chordata; class Amphibia; order Caudata; family Salamandridae; genus Calotriton; species Calotriton arnoldi. Next base: position 189,827 of record CAWUFW010015485.1, on the reverse strand, counting down.
AATGGCACACATGCACAATTAAGCAGAGCACACTGCACACCCACAATAACTCCGGATCATGTCCCTGATCCCCCTGGAACACTGCAGCACACACACAAACACCAAGTAGTCTCACCTCCACCATGTGCCCAAAGGGCCCCCACCCAACACATCACCAATCACACAACCAACACATGCACACGTGCGAAACCCAGCGAAGATGCGTATCCGTCAGCCACACTGACAATGCAAGAGACACTACATGACGAGTAGCATGGCTGCAGTCCAACTATCATATCAATGTGCAGGCCACGACACTGATGCGGCAGAGTGTGGGACAGATCCACAAAGGTGCAGGTCACACTTGGACACATCCACGTGCACAATAAACCCCTGACGTCAACTACACATCCGCCTACCTACCATGACCACGAGTCGAAACACGACGAAGGGCACAATTCACTCAAGTCAGCAACATCTCAGCACTGTAGACGCACAGAAGTGAAAGACACACCGCCTGAAAGGGATGAGTGGCAGCCAATTCAGAGCTGCAGGGGCGACTCAGCCACAGTGCAGCATACACACATAAGAAGAAGACCACCCCAACATTGTCAACAATGTGGTACATACTGCAACACTTCCACAACAGAACACAGGACACAACGGGTGCCGCATGCGTGCACAAAATGGCCAAGCACATCTGGCATCGCAGGAATCCATGACATGACAATGGACGAGTACAACCTGTAACCTGTATCAGTTTTATTCACACATGCAGTGCCAGTAGACAATTTGTACTGTCCCGTTATTGTACAGGACGGACACAAAGTGACGTGCTCAGGTGAAGAAATTGGCAATGAGGGTGTTCCTACGGGCTATTCCTGCTGCAGCTGCAGTGAGGTGTGGGCCATCTGCCCCATCGTCCTCATCATCGTCCGGTGCATCTGGCACTGGGATCCATTGGGCATTGGAGCGCACACAGATGTTGTGCAAAACACAACACGCAACGATCATCTTGCACACAATGTCTGGCCTGTACAGGAGCCTTCCGCCTGTGATGTCCAGGCACCTGAAACGTGACTTCAACACGCCAAATGTGCGTTCCACGATGCCCCTAGTGCGTTTGTGGGACGCATTGTACTGCCTCTGGGCATGTGTGTTCGGGTCTCGGAGGGGTGTCATCATCCAAGTGCAGAGTGCATATCCCTGATCACCTGTGACAGTGCAGAGAGAGATGAGTCAATTGGTGGTTCGGCATGATGTGTTGGCAGGCACACTAGTCCAGTGACGCCTGTGCTGGCTGTGCGTGGGGTGAGTGTAAGACAGCCCCCAGGGAGTGTTTGGTGCTGGCAACAACTACAACAGTCATCACTCAATCAGAAGTTCAAAGTACAAACAGCAAGGGACCATGACTTGAGGTGCACAGAGTTAGTGGCCCCGGATGCACAGTGGCCGGCACAGGCACACCGCCACGGGACGGTGACTTGCGATGCACTGGGTTAGGGCCATGAGAGCTGAGCGGGTCCTCGTCGATGTCCAAGGTGACTGTCGCTGAGTGTATCGTGGGACAGTGGAAGGTGTTCCCCCAGGGCATGATGTAGAGGGCACAACCAAGCAGCAACAGGCAACATGGGGGAGATGAATGCCACAGACACATGCCAAACACCAAGTCTGTACCTGCCAGATGATGAGGACGACAACCCCCATGCCACAGACTCAGACGCCACCAAAGTTCAACCAGAGAGTGACCATGACTCACGGCGCACGGAGTCAGTGGCACCAGGGCTGCAAGGGGATGCAGTCTGCGATGAGGCGTGTACATTGCTGTAGACTCAGCCATTCAGAACTCAAGACCCAGTCACAAATGTGGGACCTACTTGACCGCAGTGTCGGCCGTTGGCAGCGGTGTGCGTGGGCCAACCGCAGTTCAGCCAGCTCCTCCGGGAACTCACACACACGGCGTTGGAATGTCATGTGGCGATGACGTGTGGCTCACGGGGGCTGAGGCACCAGAGCTGAGCATGTGTGCAGCCTGCGACGATGCCGTGCCCTGGCTGGTCCCGCCTTGATGTGATTGGTGTGAGGCCGGGTGGCCTGCAGTGCATGCCGGAGCCAGTAGTCTGCAGGGACCCACAAACACGTGTCGCCAGCTTGAGTTGAACAGGGTTAGTGGCACCACATGTCGCAGGCTTGCGTTGAACAGGGTTAGTGGCACCAGGTCAGTTGGTGCTAGTGTTCGGTCACCTCCGTAACAAGGATCCGGCTTTCATCCGGACTGAACCGCATCTTCCTCTTACTCCTCTCCGTGCGTTCACTGGTATGGACTCTGCCATTCATGAATCATGACTGAGTGCTGGATGTGGGACCTACTGGACCGCAGTGTGGTCCGTGGGCAGCGGTCAGCATGGGCCCACAGACACGTGTCGTGTGCTTGCGATGCAGACTTTGGCGTCACTGATCGGAGGGAGTATAGTGATGTGGACGCTGCCATAGACATTTGGTCACTGCCATTCAAGGCTCAGTTCAATATGTGACACCAACTGGGCCGAAGTGTAAGCCGGTGGGGTATGTCAACGAGAGAGGATTGCTGCCTGCGTCGTGGAGGCTAGCGATGGTCTGAGGTGGCTGCCAAGGTCGCGTGCCTGGGGCTTGGAGCTTGCACCGGAACGTGGTGGGCCCTCTTTGACACATGCCGGTGTCGGCAGGTGAGCGTAGCGGCCTTGGTGCGCTGGGGCAGGCAAGACGGGTCTGGGGACCAGCGGCCTGGGGTGCAGCAGGCGCACAGGGTCGCAGGCCCAGCCGCTCACGGCGTCGGCCTCGTGGCGGGCTGAGTAGCGCCGCCCTGGCAGACACATTGGCCATTCCGGAAGAGAACCACGCCCAGAGCGACAGGGTTTTTATTCACACCCCTACGCAGGCCTGGCGTACGCAGGGCCAACCCACTCCGCCCACGCCTACAGGGGGGACGTAACAAGCGACACTTCCGCGTTCTACCCCACAGCCTGGGCTGACATGGTAGCGTCCACTGGCCACTACACTCCATGCACCGGCAGTCAATGTCCACATGGCCATTTCCGTGGTTTGCACACTCAAGTCTGTCCAGCACATCCACGCCACACTTGTCATTGGGTAGGTTCTCATTCATTAGTCACTTGCCTCCTTCGCACATGCCTGCTTCCAGCCTCTCCACACATTCTGCTATTGTGTGGCTGTGGTGCCATGCCGTAGCTGGGTTGTGTACATGGCAAGCCCAGGTTCCCAATGGAGTCGTGTTGTCGTGTCTGGTCGGTGGGCATGTTGTGTGGCATGTTGCATGTAGTTTTGCTGCGTGCCCATTCCCAGGATCGTGAGTTGCATGGCTGTGGAGTTGAGGTGTGTGGTCTGTTCATTTGGTACTTACCAACGAGCAATGCATTTCCATAGGTGCCATCCTGGAAGCGCTGGTTGATGATGGACTGTCGGAAGATGAATGATTCATGCACACTGCCTGGGTAGTTGGCCACAACATTGGTGAAGAGTCCCCGGTGGTCCACTATTGCCTGCACATTGATGGAATGCGTGTGCTTTCTGTTGTGGTAGTTGTGTGCAGTGTCGGCAGGGGGCACGAGTAGGACATGTGTGCAGTCAATAGCCCCCAACACGTGGGGGAATCCAGCAATGGCGTAGAAGCCTTGCTTGGTCTCCAGCTGCTCCTGCGCAGTGTGGGGGAAGTGGAGGTGCTGGGGTACCAGGCTGATGATGGCATCCAGGACAGGTGTGATGAACTTGGATAGGGCTGGCTGTGAGACTCCTCCGACTCTGGCAGTTGTTGGTTGGAAGGTACCAGAGGCCAACAGGTGCAGCACAGCCAGCAGCTTTGTCTGGGGAGGGATGTTGGTTGTCCGCTGTGTTGGTACCGTCAGCCTGTGGGCGATGTGGGTCAGGATGCGGAGGATGGTTGTCCTTTTGAGCCTGTAGTGGGCAATGACCTCTCTGGCGTTAAGTCTGTGAGGCTGGTGCGTTTACGGTAGGTCCGCTGTCTTTGTCTATGCTGCCTCTGTGGCAGTCCGGGGAGGGGTGGGGGGGTCCTGGGGGTGGTGGCGGGCCTGGGGGTGGTGGCGGTGGGTGTTGTGGCCCTCTTGGATCTCCAAGCGGCATGATCAGTAGCTCCATGCCGTCTGTTGGTCTTCAGGTGTGGCTCTGGTCTGGGCTCCCTTTCAGACTGCAGGTGGTCATCCCGCTTAGCACCAGCAGAAGGCAGGTGTTAAATACCTGCTGCTACCGTGGCTTATCGCCTGTTTTTGACTCGCATCGCAGATCTGGCTGTCTGTTGTGAATCGCGCGTTGTTGTCTTTTCGTGTGTTTTTGCACGGACACGCCTATTCTGCATCTCATTAGCGTTAGTTGGCGTGTCGGCCGTGACGATGTTTTTTGCGGCAGCTATCACGGGTTATGTGGTGATGTAGGCAGTTAGCACCAGCTTGCGAAAAGGGCGGTAATTCTATCGCCACTTTTGCTGCGCTAAAGTGCCGATAACTCGGCGATAAGTCCTTGTGAATATGCCCCACAGGCTATTAATGTGAGATACAGATCAGTCAAATGTGGACTGATTTTAATAGAGCTACTGTGAATGTAAGGAAAGTATGAAGTCTCTTAGAGAGGTCAGAACTGTGAGTGTTAGAATGATAGTTCGAATATGACATTGTAACATAACGTGTATTCGTAAAGTTCACCTGTAGTTATCTTGGCTCTGAATAACAGATATTTACTGTTACCCATCTCAATTGTACTTATCGTTTCGACCTCAGATGGATGAAGGGCTGAGTGGACCCACAGGGATTTGAACCTGTGACCATGAGGTCGAACACAGGCTCCTGCAGTAAATGCATTAGTCCACTGAGCCACCAGACCCCGATCCCTATGTTAGTTAAAGAAGATGAAAAGGGAGAAAAGGAATGAAAGAAAGAGTGAGAGGGAAAATGAGAGCGAGAGGCACAGAAACAAAAGTTAAGAAAGAATGGGATTGAGCATGTGGGACAGAAGGAGATAGGGAGAAGTGAAGAGGTATGGAGGGTGACAAGGCCAGAAGCAAAATAGTTATGTAGACAGAAAATGAGAGTGTGACAAAGGAAGAGAAAAGGATGGGAACAACTTGGAGCGAGAGTAAGGGAGGCTTGGAATGTAGGTGCTTGAAATTGAGCAAATAATCTTAGGAGTCATGGATTTATTTACTTGCTCTCTTATTTGTTTTTTGAATTTGAGTTTTTAATTCCTACATTGTCTTTTTCACGGATGATGGGATACACTTCTTCAATAACATCTCCAGTTGAAATTTGGTGAAGATGTTTTCCTTGTTGTAGTCTCTGCTGTGTATCTACTGCACTCTGAGTCAGCTGTATTTAGAGGGCACGTTTTAGATTAATGTTATATTAATTAAAATAGAAGTCAAAATACCAAGGAAAACAGAGAGATGGACGGACATTTCTATATTCATATTGATTGAAACAGTTGGAGGCAGAGGAAAAGAACGAGAGAGACCAAGAGCGTGAGCGAAACGGATAGAAACATAGAGATGGAAATAAATGGTGAAAGAGAGAAAAGGAGGAAGAGGGAGAAAGAGGAGGGAGCAAGACAAAGCGAGAGCTAAAGAGAGAATGAATGAGATAGCGAATGAGAGCAATGAAGTGAGGGAGAGAGATATTTCGACCTTGTTTAAGAGTGAGTGAAGGAGGATTCAAGACCAAGAGGTGTCTTAAAAAAAGGAATAGAGGAAGACCCAACGGTGGTGCATGTGAGACAGAGAGCGAGAGAGGTGATAAGAGAGAGGTTCGAAGGGGAATCAAGAGGTAAGGGTGTTGGTGGGAAATTGCTGCAAGAGTTAGAGATAGGAGGCAGAATGAGATGCCAAAGGCAAAAGTGAGTGAGAAAAAGAAAACATTGAGAGTATGCAAGCGACTTTGGAAAGGAAAGAAGGGGAGAGAAAACAGTGAGACTGAAAAGAGGGAGGATGTGGGACACAAACGAGGGCAATGAAGGATAAAGGAAACAAGCCAGAAAGAAAAAGACAAAGTGAGAGAGAGAAACAAAACCAAAGAAGGACAAAAGGAACGGGGGGTGTATGGGGAAAATAAGGACAGCATGAAAGGCAAGGAAGAGAGTTATTGAGAGGTGGCATACCGAGACCAGAAGAGTAAGTGAGGTAGGGTAGAAGTGAAGAGGGAACGAGAAATTAATGAGAGTTGGACAGAAAGAGAGACACTTGAGGAAAAAAGGAGGGAGAGAGAAGAAGGTAAACAGTATGAAAGGAAAATGAAGCGAGATGAAGACAGACAGCGTATTAAAGGAAAAGAGTGGGAAAACTGAGAAAAAGTAACACAGAAAAATACAAGGGAAAAAGAGAAACTCAGATAGGCAGAGAACGGCCGTAAAAGAATGAGACAGGGAATGACAGTACAAAGAAAGAGAGAAACCGTGAGAGGCAGCGAAGATATGAGAAGAAAGAAAGTTTGGGAAGGTCAGAGTGAGGGTGTGAAAATGTAGGTGCAAAGAGAGAGATGGAGAAAACCCAAGAAATTGAGATGGAGGAAAACAGGAACTGAGGGAGGAAATAGGAGAGGGTGAGAAATGGAGACCTAAAAGGACAGAGGTACGGATATATGTAGGGAAGGTGGGGTAGAGGGAGGAAGAGCGAAATAGGTTGGATATAGGAGAGAAAATAAATGGATAAAGGACAGGAAATATGAGAGGAGGTTCATTGATGGAGGGAATGAAACATAAGACAATAGCAAAAAGAGAGAAGGAAATAGCGACAGGGAGAGTGTCCGAAGGGATGGAATGGTAGATGAGAGCAAGAACACAGAAGGTCAGGCCGAGAGCAGATAGATAAATTGAAATAGAACTGGTAGCAAGGGAAGAAAGAGGGACACAAAACGAAAGAAAGAGAGGATGGGAAATGGAGGTTGAGACGTAGACTGGCAGGGAGAGAGGGAGAGGAAAAAGGGAAAAGGGAGAAAAAAGAAGGTGGGGAAAGTGAGAGGTAGGGACTGAGAAATTGAGGACAGGAGAGGGAATGACAGGTACAGAAGAAAGAGGCAGAGACAATGAAGCAGATATTGAACATACAGGAAAAGATCAAGAGATTTTCTTTTGTGAAAGGTAGGCAGGATTAGAATCAGGATAGGCTCTAGAAAAGATGGGACCTTGTAAGTGAAAAATAATACAAACAGTTTGGCAAACACTGACACATGCAGAATGGCTTACACTGAAAATTGCCATGTGTTAGACCTGGCACCATTGGTGTGGGTCTCCCCTGCATTTTTTGCCTTTGCCTCCTGTGTTTTTTTGCTGTGTGTTGGACTCCGTTTTGCTGGTCTAGATGCTTTGGGTACTTTGCCACTGCTGTTCAGTGCCAAAGTGCAAGTGCTCCCTTTGTAAAATGTTGTTATAGATTAGTGATTCCATGATTGGCATATTTGATTTTCTTGTCAGACCCTAGTACAGTGAACTGTGTGTGCCCAGGGCCTGTGAATCAAATGCTGCTAGTGGGCTGCAGAACTGATTGTGCCACCCACAGAAGCAGCCCATAAAATGTGACTCTGGCCTGCCATTGCAGAGCCTGGGTGCAGTCTGGGACTGCCATGTCAACTTGGCAAGTGCACACACTTCCCAGTCCCCAAATCTTCCCTTTTCTACATATTAGTCACCCCTAAGGTAGGTCCAAGGTACCCCTGTGGGCAGGGCGCATTGTTTGTGAAAGGTAGGATATGCCCTGATGTGTGTGGCATGTCCTGATAGTGAAATACTGCGCATTTCGTTTTTCACTATTGCAAGGCTACCTGTTCCCATAAGTCAAAATGGGGAGTTTGTTTATAACATCTTATAAACATAACTGGCCCTGGGAACAAGGTAGGAAAATACACATTAGTATGCCTGAACTCAGAATGTTAAAATGCATCTTTTAGTGAGGGTGATTTTTACATTTTGTGTTTGAAAATGCCACTTTTAGAAAGTAGGTATTTTCTTGCCTAACCATCCATTGTGCCTCTGCTAGGCTTGTGTATTGCATGTCTGGCTTTTGGATGACAGGTGCTGGAGAGGGGCAGTGGCTCCAGAAGTCTGATGAGTCAGGGCTGGGCTGAATGGACCTGGGCTGCATTTAGAGTAGGGTGAGGAGATTTCCTTTCACCTGAATGGGCCTGGTCTACCTTCAACAATGCTGTCTCCACCTCCTGCCAGGAAGCTCTACCAGTGAGGACAGAACTGGTTTTGGCTGGGTACAGACACTCTCTGCCTTCAGAGAACAAAGGATTTTATGGTATGAATATTGGGGCCCAGAACTTTAGATCACTTCTGGGAATCAAGAGGAACCTTTGCCAAGGAGAAGAGCCGGAGAAGCTGAGGAGGAGTATTGCCCCTGTGTTGTTTGCTGTCTGGGGTTGGCCTGCAGTGGCAAACTTGCTGCCAAGTAAAGGAGAAAAGGACTTTGCTGTTTGCTTTGTCGCCTGCTGGAAGAAAAGATCTCCAAGGGCATGAAATTGAGCTTGCCTCCTGTTCTGAAGTCTCAGGGACCCAAAGACTTCATCCCTTCTGTCTCTCTGCATCTGGAACTGCTGTTTCAGCTGCTTCAGAAGGAAATAGCAACAATGACGCTGGTGAGCGACGCCGTAAACTGCATTGAAGCCGTGGGCACCGCTCATGAAGAGCATGACGCACCGCCCCGACTTGCACCGTAGGCCGGATGGCTGCTGACGCCGTGCCGCATCGACCCCAAAGCCGTCACCGAGGTCGCTGCCTGCACCGGAGACGAGAACAACGCTCGTGACGTCTACGTCGCAATGTCCCGACTCGCGCCGCAGCCCCGACTTCACCGATGCCGGTGCTTCATCAACGCGGAGCCGATCCTCTACGTGGGTGATTCCTGAATCCATCGACATCGCACCGTCGTAAGGAACTGACGCCTCGCCGCCGTTGTGACATCACCTCCCCGACACAGTAAGGAACCAACGTCTCACCTCCCCTGCACCACAGTAAGGAACCGAAGCTTCACCTCCCCTACGGTCATAAGGAACCGGCGCCGCCCGGCGCCAACAAAGCATCACCTCCCCGACGCCGTGCACTGTCTTTGCGTTCATCAATTCCAAGGTACTATTCTTTGTGGGCCTGCTTGACTCCGTGCCCGACGCCGTGCACCTCGCGGTCGGTGCTGTACTTTGGAATTTTCATCTGTCACAACGTCGTAATTATTCCAGGTGGAGTTACTTGTTGCTAGAAACTTTAATTGAGTGAATAACCTATTTTTGAGGATATCTTGATGACTGTATTGTGGAATTTTTTTGTCGTTTGGTCTTGTTTTGGTTTAGATAAAGATTACTTATTTCTCTAAACTGGTGTGGTGTCCATTTGCAGTGTTTTCACTGTATTACTGTATGTGTTCACAAATGCTTTACACACTGCCTCTGAGATAAGCCTGTCTGCTAGTGCCAAGCTACCAAGGGGGTGAGCAGGGGTTATTTTAGAAGTGTATTCCCCCTGCCCTGACTAGAAGCAAGGGTCCCTATTTGGACAAAGGTACCTAACTCTGCCAACTAGAGACCCCCATTTCTAACATTGGTGGTCAGCGGTGAGGATCTGGACTTGCATCCGTGTCTTACATGCAGTGATTGGTGTACACTACTAGTCTAGTGCAGACCATTACGCAACCACATACATTTGGTTGAGTTTTTTTTCCTGGGAATTTTTTGCATCTTGAGAACTGCCAATTTTCACCATGAACAAATCAGCATCACTTGCATTTGTGGATAATGAATTTGAAGAGGAAAGGGTTGATACCTACTCTGTGCCACAACTGAAAGCTGTCTGCAAACAAATTAAAGTCTCTGTGAGAGGCCTCACCAGAAAGGAGTAATACCAAAAGGCACTGAGGGCCTGGTTGGAATCAAGGAATGCCAGTGAGCATACCGAAGAGCCTATGGTGGAGGGAGAGAATTTAGATGGGCAGCAGGAGGGGCTATTGGGCCTGACTGGGGGGAAGTTGCCTTCCAGGGTGGGCAGCAGTGTATCTTCAAAGGGTCTGTTTCCAGAGGAGTTGGAGGACAGGGAGAGAAGCAGAGTGCATGAGATGGAGCTTGCAAAGCTCAGGCTGGGGAAAGAGTGTGACATGGAGAGTAAGAAAGTGGAGTTCGAGACCAAGAAATTGGCCATGGAGGAGAAAAAGATGCTTTTAGAGCATGAGAGAGGGTTGACGGAGTTGTATCTGAAAGCGAAGAGTTTAGAGATCAATCCCTCTGGTGGCAGCGCACCATCAGTGCCTGGAGAAGGAAAGGTATATATTCCCAAAGATGTTATTAAGGATTTCATGAAGCATGAGGACATTGGTCAGTGGTTCAAGGCCTATGAGGTAGCAATGAGGTCCCACCGGGTCCCTGAGAAAGATTGGGGAGCGGGGTTGTGGGGCCGCTTTGTCAGTGAAGGAAGGGAGACATTGCTAGCTTTGCCCACTGAGGATCAGATGTCCTATGCCCCAATGAAGGAAGCCTTGATAGCCAGATATGGGTTGACCCCAGAGCTGTATAGGCAGAAATTTAGAAACTGCAAGAAGCTGGAGTCAAGTACTTGGGTGGAGTATGTGCCCGATTTGTGCAGAGCACTGGATGGGTGGGTGAAGGGTAGCAAGGTGAATGATTTGCAGGGGCTCTATGATTTGGTTGCATGGGAACACTTGTCAGATAATTGTTTTCCAGAGCTACGCCAGCACCTGATTGACAGTAAGCTGACTGACCCCAGAAAGCTTGCTGTGGAGGCGGACTGCTGGGTCAGCACCAGGGTCCAAAAAGGTCGTGTGGGAGACTCCGCCAAAGGTGGGCAGGGTCCCCAGCAGAAGAGTGGGGGGGACAAGGGTAAACAGAAGGAGTTCCAGAAAGGGCCCCAAAGTAATTCCCAAGGTAACCAAGGTGAGGGTTCCCAGGTTCCCACTGAGAAGAAGCCATGGATCCTGACAGGTAAGCCTGTTCAGAGGGGTTCCAAGGCATGTTATGGTTGTCGTCAGGTGGGCCACTTCCAAGGGGATCCTAGGTGTTCCAAAAAGGTTACCACCGCACCCGCTGGTGCAACCCCCCGGGAAATGGCTAGTGTAGCCTTGGGGGAGGAGTCGGGTGCCCCAGAGGGGTGGGGTCCCACAGAGATGTCCCTGGTCTCTTTAGGAGACAGTGAGATGGTCCCAAGAGCTCATCTGCCTGATAACACTAAAAAGTACAGGCAGTGGGTGACCATAAATGGCCATAGTGTGGAGGCTCTGAGAGACACCGGAGCCAGTGTGACAGCTGTCAGTTGTCAGCTGGTGTCTGAAGAGCAGGTGGTCCCCAACGCATTCTACCAAGTAGTTGCCACTGACAATTCAGAGTGCCTCTGCAAAGTGGCAGGTTCCCTTTGAGTGGGGGCTCTCAGGTACCTTGACTGTAGCTCTGAGGCCAGCCATGCCTGTTGACTGTCTGCTAGGCAATGATTTGGAGAGCTCCCCTTGGGCGAAGGTAGAGCGGAGGTCTCATTTAGAGATGTTGGGTATGCCTGAGTGGCATGTGTGACCACTCGGTCAATGGTAGCCGGTAAGGGCATTCAGGAGGACCTGGAGCCTGAAAGAGTGGCACAGGTGCCTGCCAGAAAGAGAAGAGGCAGGGGGCGTGGGAAACTGGCCCCCAAAGTTCCCACGGTCCAGGAGGAGGCTGACCCTGGGCGGGATGCCCTGGAGCCTACAGGAGAACAAGTGGCTGAACTGGGGGACCTACCTGAGCTGACCCATTGCCAGCAGGAATGAGGCCCCTCCAGGGAGGAATTCTGCCAGGAGCAGCAGAAGTACCCTTCTCTTGTTGGTTTGCGGCAACAGGCTGTAAACCAGGCAGCAGGTGATCAGTCCGGATCACATTGGATATACTGGGAGAATGGTCTCCTGTATAGCGAGGCTAAGGTTGCTGAGCCGTGGTCAGCCCGTGTGCTGGTGGTACCCCAGCGCTTCATAGCCTTCCTACTGGGTCTGGCTCATGATGTGCCTTTGGCAGGGCATTTGAGGCAAGACAAGACCTTTGAAAGGCTTGTCACCCACTTTTACTGGCCCCAAATGCGCGGGCACTCTGATACCCATTGTAGGTCTTACCAGACTTGCCAGGCAAGTGGTAAGAGTGGGAGGAAATGTAAGGCTCCTCTCCAACCTTTCCCTGTGGTCAGCACCCCCTTTGAGAGAGTGGGTATTGACATTGTGGGACCTCTGGATCCCAAGACAGCCATGGGCAACAGGTTCATCCTGGTCTTGGTGGACCATGCCACCCGGTACCCAGAAGCCATCACTCTCCGGACTGTGACGGCCCCCGTGGTGGGTCGTGCATTGATGGGGATTTTCTCCTGCGTGGGGTTCCCCAGAGAGCTGGTGTCCGACCATAGTACCAACTTCATCTCCAAGTATATGAATGCCCTGTGGCAGGAGTGCGGTGTAACCTACAAGTTCACCACTCTTTACCACTCCCAAGGTAATGTGCTGGTTGAGAGATTCAACTGGACCCTGAAGGGCATAATTATGGGTCTTGGTGAGCCCATGAGGCGTAAGTGGGACGTCCTCTTGCCATGCCTGTTGCTTGCTTACAGGAAGGTACCGCAAAAGTCCTTAGGGTTTAGTCCCTTTGAACTCATGTATGGGCATCCTGTGAGAGGACCTCTGAGTCTGGTGAAAGAAGGCTGGGAGAAAGCTCCCAGTAAACCTCCCCAGGATGTATATAGCTACATGCTGGCCTTCAGAAACCAGACTAAGCGCTTCATACAACTCACTCAGGCGAATCTGGAAGCCAGCCAGGAGGAGATGAAACGGTGGTATGATCAGAATGCCACTCTGATCGAGTTTCAGCCTGGACAAAAAGTTTGGGTCATGGCCCCAGTGGAGCCTTATGTGCTCCAGGATAAGTGGACTGGACCATTTGAGGTGGTGGAGCGCAAGAGTAAAGTCACCTACTTGGTGGACTTGCAGTCTCCTAGGAACCCTTTGCGGGTCCTGCATGCAAACCGCCTGAAGCCCCACTTGGAGAGGTCCGAAGTGGGCATGCTCCTAGCAACAGATGCTGGAATGGAGGAGGAGACTGAGCCTCTTCCTGACCTCCTGTCTGCAAAGGAGCATGATGGGTCAGTGAACGGTGTATCACTCTCCCCCGCCCTGACTCCTGAACAGCAGAGTGACTGTCACCAACTGTTGGGACAGTTTGCTGCTCTGTTCTCCCTGACCCCTGGTGTCACTCAGTGGTATGTCCATGATGTTGACACTGGGGACAGTCCTCCTGTAAAGCACAACATTTACAGAGTGACTGACAGAGTCAAGGCTTGCATCAAGGAGGAGGTCTCCAAGATGTTAGCACTAGGGGTGATTGAGCCCTCAAACAACCCTTGGGCCAGCCCAGTGGTCTTGGTCCCAAAGGCTGCTGCACCCAGAGCCAAGCCAGAACTCTGGTTCTGTGTGGACTACCGAGGACTCAATTTGGTCACCAGGACTGATGCACACCCCATCCCCAGAGCTGATGAGCTCATCGATCGGTTGGGAGCTGCCCGGTACCTCAGTATGTTTGACTTAATGTCTGGGTACTGGCAGATTGCCTGAACTGATGGGGCATAGAAGAGGTCAGCATTCTCAACGCCAGAGGGGCACTACCATTTCCGGGTGATGCCCTTTGGGTTGAAGAATGCCCCTGCCACCTTTCAGAGGTTGGTCAACCAGGTGTTGGCTGGACTGGAGGATTTCAGTACCGCCTACCTGGATGACATAGCAGTGTTCAGTGCCACTTAGGAGGAACATCTGCACCACCTCTGGGAAGTGTTGAAGGCTCTGCAGGCCTCATGATCAAGGCAAGTCAGTGCTAGATCGGGCAGGGTTCGGTGGTGTACTTGGGACACCAGGTAGGGAGCTGCCAGGTGGCGCCCCTACAACCCAAGATTGATACCATCCTGGCGTGGGAACCCCCAAAGACTCAGACACAGGTGAGAGCCTTTTTAGAACTCGCAGGGTATTACAGGAGATTTGTTAAGGGGTATGGCACCATTGTTGCCCCCTTGACAGAGCTGACTTCCGGGAAGCAGCCCAAGAAAGTGAATTGGACTGACGCCTGCCAGAAGGCTTTTGATGCCCTGAAATCTGCCATGTGCACGGCGCCCGTGCTTCAGGCGCCCAACTTCTCAAGGGAATTCATTGTGCAGACAGATGCTTCAGAGCATGGTGTGGGTGGTGTGCTCTCACAGTTAAATGAGTAGGGCCTAGACCAACCTGTAGTCTTCATTAGTAGGAGGTTACTTCCACGGGAACAGAGGTGAAGTGCGATTGAGCGTGAGACATTTGCTGTGGTCTGGGCGCTGAAGAAGCTGAGGCTCTACTTGTTTGGGACTCACTTCCGGGTTCAGACAGGCCATAGGCCCCTCAGATGGTTGATGAAAATGAGGGGTGAGAATCCAAAGTTGTTGAGGTGGTCCATTTGCCTACAGGGGATGGACTTCACGGTGGAACACTGCCCTGGTACAGAACACGCCAATGCTGATGGTCTGTACAGATTTTTCCACCTTAGTGAAGAGAACTCCCAAGAGGCTGGGTAGTTCTCCCCACCTTTCAGCTGGAGGGGACATGTGTTAGACCTGGCACCACTGGCGTGAGTCTCCCCTGCATTTTTTGCCTTTGCCTCCTGTGTTTTTTTGCTGTGTGTTGGACTCCGTTTTGCTGGTCTAGATGCTTTGGCCCCTTTGCACTGCTGTTCAGTGCCAAAGTGCAAGTGCTCCCTTTGTAAATTGTTGTTATGGATTAGTGATTCCATGATTGGCATATTTGATTTACTTGTCAGACCCTAGTACAGTGCACTGTGTGTGCCCAGGGCCTGTAAATCAAATGCTGCTAGTGGGCTGCAGCACTGATTGTGCCACCCACAGAAGCAGCCTGTAAAATGTGACTCTGGCCTGCCATTGCAGAGCCTGGGTGCAGTCTGGGACTGCCATGTCGACTTGGCAAGTGCACACACTTGCCAGTCCCCAAACCTTCCGTTTTCTACATATTAGTCACCCCTAAGGTAGGCCCAAGGTACCCCTGTGGGCAGGGTGCATTGTATGTGAAAGATAGGACATGCCCTGATGTGTGTGGCATGTCCTGATAGTGAAATACTGCCAATCTCATTTTGCACTATTGCAAGGCTACCTATTCTAATAGGACAGAATGGGGAGCTTGTTTATAACATCTTATAAACATAACTGGCCCTGGGAACAAGGTAGGAGAATAAAGTTTAGTATGCCTGAACTCAGAATGTTAAAATGTATCTTTTAGTGAGGGTGATTTTTACATTCTGTGATTGAAAATACCACTTTTAAAAAGTAGGCATTTTCTTGCCTAACCACCCAGTGTGCCTCTGCTAGGCTTGTGTATTGCATGTCTGGCTTTTGGATGACAGGGGCTGGCGAGGGGCAGTGGCTCCAGAAGTCTGATGAGTCAGGGCTGGGCTGAATGGACCTGGGCTGCATTTAGAGTAGGGGGAGGAGATTTCCTTTCACCTGAATGGGCCTGGTCTACCTTCAACAATGCTGTCTCCACCTCCTGCCAGGAAGCTGCACCAGTGAGGACAGAACTGGTTTTGGCTGGGTACAGACACTCTCTGCCTTCAGAGAACAAAGGATTTTGTGGTATAAATATTGGGGCCCAGACCCCAGAACTTTAGATCACTTCTGGGAATCAAGAGGAACCTTTGCCAAGGAGAAGAGCCGGAGAAGCTGAGGAGGAGTACTGCCCCTGTGCTGTTTGCTGTCTGGGGTTGGCCTACAGTGGCTACTTGCTGCCAAGGAAAGGAGAAAAGGACTTTGCTGTTTGCTTTGTCTCTGGGCACCGCTCATGAAGAGCACGAGGCACCGCCCCGACTTGCACCGTAGGCCCAATGCCTGCTGACGCTGTGCCGCATCGACTCCGAAGCCGTCATCGAGGCAGCTGCCTGCACCGAGGCTGAGGACACCGCTCGTGACATCCATGACGCAACGTCCCGACTCGCACCGCAGCCCCGAATTCACCGACGCCAGTGCTTCATCAATGCAGAGCCGACCCTCGACGTGGGTGACTCCTGAATCCATCGACATCGCATCGTCATAAGGAACCGCCGCCTCGCCGCCATCGTGACGTCACCTCCCCGACACAGTAAGGAACCAACGTCTCACCTCCCCTGCACCGCAGTAAGGAACCGAGGCTTCACCTCTCCTTGGGTCATAAGGAACCGATGCCACCTGGCACCAACAAAGCATCACCTCCCCGACGCAGTGCACCATCTTTGCTTTCATCAATTCCAAGGTGCTGCTCTTTGTGGGCCTGCTTGACTCCATGCCCGATGCCGGGCACCTCACGGTCGGCGCCGTACTTTAGGATTTTCCTCTGTCGTAATAACTCCAAGTGGAGTTATTTGTTGCTAGAAACTTTAATTGAATGAAAAACCTATTTTTGAGGAGATCTTGATAACTGTATTGTGGATTTTTGTTGTTGTTTGGTCTTGCTTTGGTTTAGATAAAGATTACTTATTTCTCTAAACTGGTGTGGTGTCCATTTGTAGTGTTTTCACTGTATTACTGTATGTGTTCACAAATGCTTTACACAGTGCCTCTGAGTTAAGCCTGTCTGCTCGTGTCAAGCTACCAATGGGGTGAGCATGGGTTATTTTAGAAGTATATCCCCCTTACCCTGACTAGAAGCAAGGGTCCCTATTTGGACAAAGGTACCTACCTCTGCCAACTAGAGACCCCCATTTCTAACACCATGGATTTCTCTCTTTGCTTTTGTTGTTATTTTATCCCTGAATATTTTAACTACATCTACTTTTCATGTAATAGGATCATGCTCTTCCTACCTATTCAAATGTTTGTATATCAGATAGAGTTCCTCAGGGTTCTCGATTTCAGAAAATGAAGGCAGTGTATTACCCGGGTTTTTATGGTGCAGTTTTGTCTCCGCCATGATATTACTCTGCACTTGCCGCAGCTATGTTAGTAGTGAGGCTCTTAATAGAATCAAGCTAAGGCAGTCACCTTGCTTAAAATGGTGAGTAAAACCCAGGTGAAAAACTCACCTCAATAGTATTATTGGTTGCCCTTTGACTGACCCCTGGTCAGCTTTTCCTAACAACAGTGTCTGTTTTCCTAGCAGCCTTTGTACTTTGTCCTCAGCACCTCATGCTGTCAAATCTTTTCAAAACCAGGCTTCCAGCTATCAGAACTTGTCTTTCTCTGATGGCCTCCTTTTTAGGTTTCGCCTGCACAGTGCTTGCTCTGTGCGTGTGAAATCTCTTGTATTTAATATATCTTAAAAGGGAGCTCTTACCAGTTCCCATAGCCGAATTACTGTGTTTATTTGCTTTTGTGTGGACATTTTTTTGTTAACTTCACCTGGCTGCACACATTTATGATACTTCTACTAAAGCTGCTCACACTGTTTAAGCCCCATTCACTGTCAAGATAAGATCTCTGCCCACGGAAAAGGCAGACAGCTTCTAACAGTATGCTGGAATGCTTGCTTTTTAGGTTGAGCCTAGGCAGCGTGCATGCGTTGTCTGCAAGACCTGCTGTAATCACTATATGAGCGTAATCCTGCCTTCTGCTTGCCATTGGTTCACTCCTGCATCGCTCTTATTTCCTGGCACCTTATTGGTTAGTGCTCCCAATACATCACTTCCATTTGTAGGCCAGGAGCACCGGCCAACTATAGTTTCCTTACACTGTAGGTGTTTATGTCTTCCTTTGGGGACTACTTATTTATTTCCATGGTGCCCGCTTCACGGACCGCCACGCGCATAGATTTTATGCACACAGGCATCACGCTTTGTGTGAGCACTGTGCCCGCTTACAGGTTAGAAAAACACCAGTCATGTTGTATTTATAAATATCACGTGCTTCCGAGCCGGGGATCCCGATGCCTACAAAGCCGAACACATGGCAGACGCATATTTCATTAGCTCAGCACTGATTTCGGTTGCACCGGTTTCTGGAACAGGGAAATACCTTTCTGCTCAGATTTAACTTTAAATAAAGGCAGCACTGCTCCTGCAAGCACATAATCGCTCGTGCGGTGCGTGAGAGCCGCCACGCGCATACGTTTTATGTACACAGGTGCCACACTTTGTTTCAGCACGGCAACCACTTTCACGTTAGAAAAATACCAGCCATGTTGTATTTATAAACATCACGTGCTTCTGAGCCTGGGCTCCCGATGCCTGCCAAGCCGAACACATGGAAGATGCATTTTTCATTAGCTCACCACTGGTTTTGGTTGTACTAGTTTCCAGAACAGGGAAAAGGCCTTCCTGCTCAGATTTAACTTTCAATAAATGCGGCGGTGCTCCTGCAAGCACATAAACGCTCCCACAGCTTGCAAGTGAAAAAGAGGGAGAGGAGGATACAGGGTGAGACGCTGCATACTTCTGCTCCCACCATCGCAGCCACGCACCGCGGAGGGATTCGCTTTCTACAAATGTGCGGAGAAGCGCTGCTGCACAGAGGATTTTGGGGTTTGAAGTACCAAGAAATGTCAGAAAAGCGGTGGCAGTTTTCTGCCAAAAGGCCACCCCCCCTTAATGAACCTCTAGCTCTGCGCTTCGCCTGGGGAATAATAACTTCACACTTTACCTCTTGCACTTCCCCCTCAGCGAGCCCCCCCAGACACAGCCACCGGCAGCCACTTCCCACCATCCCAAAAAGATAGCAGCACCTTTGACAACACCTATCTAATTCCCAACATGACTCATTTTCTGAATCACGCTTTCACTTCAAAGCTAACGGGCTTTATTACCAGAGAGTTCACCATAAACCAGCAGCTGCATCTGGGATTTGCCTTTCTACACAATTTCCTCAGCAGCTTTGCCATAAAAAAGCATTTTTGTACCTCAACATTTCCCTCTTATCTAGCAGCCTTCAGTGTACAGCCTGTTCATGTGATGTTGTTTTACTCAATGGGACTGGGTTGAGGGCGCCTGGTTTAGCGTCTTCCTGCCGTGGGACAGCCCACTAAGCAGAGGATTGAATTTCAGGCAGATATCACGTTCAGAGAGACTAACTGACACTTGTGACTGACGTTTGTAATGCTTCTGTTTACTGCATTGTGTCCCACAAGATAACCTGAACACAGCACAGATTCCCACGCACCGCGCTCACACACATGGATGATAACTTTATTAGACTACCGCATATCTTGGTTTCTGGAAAAAGGATGCGGGTTTCCTGCTGAGTAAAGTTTCCTTGCAATGACTGTTAATGCACACTTTACCTGTTTCAACTAAAATTTGCACCAGTTTAATCTCCAGGGGGCATATTATCAAGAACGGCGTTAAAATTATCGCTGGTTTAGCGGCAGAAAACTGCCGCTAAAGCGGCGATAATGGGCTTGATAATATGCCCTGGAGAATTCCAATAGAAGCCCATGTTCACACCAGAACA
The DNA here is from genome assembly GCA_963921515.1 of Calotriton arnoldi. Lineage (NCBI taxonomy): Eukaryota > Metazoa > Chordata > Amphibia > Caudata > Salamandridae > Calotriton > Calotriton arnoldi. The sequence continues at coordinate 170,411 of CAWUFW010015485.1, read as the reverse complement.
TGGACTTCTATTGGAATTCTCAAGGGCATATTATCAAGCCCATTATCGCCGCTTTAGCGGCAGTTATCTGCCGCTAAACCGGCGATAATTTTTAACGCTGTTCTTGATAATATGCCCTCAGTTACATTTTTGTAATATCAGCAAAATGCTCTTATTGCATTACTTAGAATAGAGAGGAAGCTTGCATTGTGGGCTACAAAAATAATGTATTTATGCCATAATGCATAACGGTTTCAACAAGATGCTTTATATAAAATAAAGTTTACGTTATGAAGACATGAATGAAAAGAAGCATCGGATTGTCTAACCATATGAGGATCAGCATTTCACATCTTATTTTTCAGTAATCAGTGAGCACCTCCACAAACTAAGTCATCACAGATCTATTCTAAAACAACTGATGGTCAATTCTGACTCTAGGTCTTTACTATTTAACTTTAGCAACAAAGAAAACAAGCATTGAAAATGCAATCGGTCTCGCCTTTAATTAAGTTAAAGCCATTTGCTTTGCTAATGGTATTGTATAGCAAAGCAAATGGCTTTAACTTAATGAAAGGCGAGACCTATTGCATTTTTAATGCTTGTTATTTTCTTTCAGGCCATCAGTGTCTTGGTACAGTAGTGAATACTTTTGCCATTTTCCTAGAGTATAATTTTACATTAAACAAAGAAAAAGAAACAAAATAATAAAGAATGGATTGTTTGGTCCCCTTTCCGTAGGGGCACAGACAGGAAAAAATGTACTTGGATACTGTGCACAGTAATTGCCAGTAGCTGAGATTAATTCAAGCATCCACTGCATCACTGTTTGTACTTTTTTTTCACATAATTTTTCTGGGGACATTTGTTCCTTCAAACCTATTGTGTCAAGCAGGCAATGAATATTATTTGACACCAATACATGACGGCCTCTGCATGGCTTGTTTTGCTTCGGGCACTGACAGACCTTGCATCATGTTACTCTGAAAGACACTACAATGTTGAAATAGTTTCGATGTTCCCCTTCATAACTGGCTGTAATATGCCCCGTGTGACTGCAACACGTCCATGACTGGTTTTGGTTCTACACCCAGCGCTGCTGATCCAAAGAGGCCGCAGAGGAGCCTGCCAGCACCGCAGCAGGTTAATTTCAGGCAACAGAGGTCACTGTAGGGTGACATGAACAACGTGTGCTTTTAAAACAAACACCTGTGGTTCCTTGCTCTCAGACTCTGGAAGTGGGCGTGGCTTCCGAAGACGTTCGCACAGGGGGAGCTGAGCTCACGTCATGCAAATGTATTTAGACTCGGTACAAAACTGTAACATATTTCAGTTCACTTATACCAATGCAAACAACAAAAAGTAAATGTAAGCCACCCAAAGCTTACCGGCGTCCTAACAACGCGCTGATGAGAAACAGTATATTTCCAGCATATGACAGTGTTAAATCCCTTATGATGTTTTTTTCTCCAGGAGAAAGTCGGCCAGGCAATTTTAAAACTAATCGCAATAAACTATCCAAAATAACTACCAATTACCAGCTCTCATCCCTCCTAATGTGCTTCTATTGTCCTGCGCGTGGTGATCTGATAACTCGCGACACAACCATCTACGATAATATTGCACTTATGTTTAATTCATTTGCGTACACAGTCTACTTCCAGTTAATAAAGTCACATCCCCACATACTAAACCCGTGTTGCACTTCTAGGAGCTAGATAGAGTTGTTTTTTTCTCAATAGTCACCGATGTGTGCAAATATGTGAAAACATATCACAAAAGTATCAGTCGGACAGATACTGGTGCATGAAAGGGAAAGGTCAGACGGGGACACGCATACACCATGATAATTTATTTTGAGAGGCGAGAAGGGAGGTCTCGCAATGCTAAAACTGACTAGGGGGAGCTATATACCGTGAGGACTTTGAAGTTACATGGGACCGAAGCTATGCTGTGTATTTGACAGTTAAACATCAATTCTTTTGACTGTATTTCACACTGAACTGTGCTGTAAGGCAACACACAATAAATAATTTAGGAGAAGCCGAACCCGCACGCCCTTAGCTTCCACAGCCCCTCCTCGTGGTGAGGCACGCGCTGTACAGAGCAGGTCCCGCCTCGCCCTCAGCCTGTGGCCGCAAGTCCCCAGAGAGATGGCAGTCCCAGGAATATCACGCCTTTCCCTCCATGAGAGCACCAGTCCCGCGGAGGAGCATGGCTGCCCGAGACACGTGCCGCTCTCGGCTCCCGTCTGACTCAGAGGAAGTCGGATGGCGCTGCATAGCATACTTGGGAGGAGGAAGGGGTGGGTGGAGGAGGAGGGCAGGGTGGGTGGTGTGTGGGTGGGAGGATAAGGAAAGGGGTGGGTGGTGCGTGTGGGTGGGAGACTGTGGAAGGAAGAGCATTAGTCAGTGCGCCGCAAGAGAAAGGGGCAGCGTGCAGGCGAAACTGTACACGAGCTGGGAGGTGAGACGAGCTGTCGCCAGTGTGAAAAATATAGTGCGTCCATCTCAAGCCGCGAGTAAAGCATCCAGTCCACATCTTCTGTCCGTCCGCGTGCACATCTGGAATCCGTATCGATTCCAAAAGGCCCTCGCATGGCGAGAGCAGCGCATGCGCGCTGCTAACGCCAGGCGAGACCTAAAAAACAAACATTGTTGTAGCCAATAAGTCTACAAAATATACAAAGCTGAGATGGACTCTGAGACCGCAGTGTCAATGGGTTTGTTTTTAAAGTATTTAATGCAACGGTAAAGCCGGAGACAGGAATGTAAAGAGCAGAGACAAGATGGCCATACGGTCCACGCTTCCCTTTCGGGATGCATGCTTATGTTCGTGCTCGGTAAATGAGGTTATGGCAGGAGGCAGTGCCAGGTCTGCAAGTAAAGGTCTCGGTCTCCTGTGTCCTTGGGAATGGAACCTTTAACCTTTGACCTGCAAGTGACAAAGGCCTTGATTTACACCAGGATGGACACACTGCTTCGTCATATCTCTCAGCCCTGCTCTTCTCCTGCTGCTGATCAGTGCCTATTCATGGGCACTAACTGACTTCGCATTTCCACCATGACCAGCTTGGGAGGGGGTCTGATGCAAATAAACTAGTGTTGTTGAGAAATCAACCTTGGGTTTGAATCCCAGGCACCATGATCATGAAAAATAATTTAAATAAAGTGGAACCAAAAATGCAAGAGGAAGGTGGCATGGGTGGTTGTTCACGTCAGCCTGATGCAATCTCTATATCTCTCCCCCTGATGCTCCAGCAATGCAAGTGTAGTGTTCGAAGCTTGATACAGGGTAAAGGAGTGCTCCTTCAGAGAGTGGAGCTTCAGATAATGGAGACAAATGCCACCGTTAGTGATGCTCAGTTGCACCCTTCCATTCCCATAATAGCTCCTTCCACCTGGTGGAAGTAAAATCCGAAAGCACCGGTTTGAACATCACAGTTTAAAAGCTCTAGTTTAGCATGAACATGCAGGCATTACATTCAGAGTTCAGTGAGGCTCATGTGCTAACCAGCATCGCCTGCACGCACTGCGGCTGGTTCAGCTCTCCCTGTTCTCTGTCTGCTTCATTCCTCCTCTACTCTTATTACTGTTCTCTTTTCTTCCTCTTCACTCCACTCTCCACTCCTGCACTTCTCTCATTGTCCCTTTTCCTCCTTTCATTCCCTTTTCTCCCCTCCAATCCTTTCTTACTCTTCCATCAACTAACCTTTCTCACACTTCCCTCTCTGTCAACTTTTTCTGCTTAATTTTTCTTCTCTCCCCTTCACTCTCTTTTCACCTTTTCCCCCCATGTTATGCCCTCTCCTCCTTACTAACTTTCCCTTCTCTCTGTTGTCACCTTTCTCTCGCCTTCCTCCCAACCTTGCCATCATGCCACATAATTCCAATCCGCATAATTTCACCTAATGCCACACAGTTCCACTCAATACAATTTCATTCCACACATTACCATTCCACACCACATAATTCGGCAACACACAACACAATGCAACTCAACAACACATTTAGACAACACACCACATATATCCAATTCACACCACAGAATCCCACATCATGCCACAACATACCAAACATACCACTACACAACACAAAATGCCACTCCAAATAATTGATTTATTTATTTATTGTTAATTTATTTAAAGGTTTTATATAGCGCTGGCTAGACCCAGAGGTATCAGAGCGCTTTACAGAAGCAAGAGCAAGGCACATATCCACGGAGCAATGGATAACAAAAATACAATAAGGGACGTGAGACATCCATTAACGAATCCGGATCAAGGCCACAATCTAAGGATCAAAGGTTACATACAGCCAGTCGCGGCTCCTGGAGGGAGTTCTGCGGGGTGGTGGGGTGGGGTGGGATGGGGGAGGGGCAGGGTGGGGGGTAGTAAACTCCAGCATACGGCCGGACGGCGTTAAGTACATAAATAAATAAATAAAACGAATTACATTGCGCGCGCTGCAACGCCAAATGGCGCGTAAGTTTTATTTATTTATTTATTTATGTACTTAACTCCGTTCGGCCGCATGCCGGAGTTTACTACCCCTCACCCTGCCCCTCCCCCTCCCCTCCCCCGCCCACCGCCCCGCAGCACTCCCTCCAGGAGCCGCGACTGCATACAGTTAAAAATAAGGCGAGTGATGCAGAGGGATACACAATTAAATATACAAAGACACATTTGTAGTTACAGGAATGAGGTCAAAGCAATTAACAAAGTTAGGGGATAAAAAGTGCAGGCTCAGCTGGAGCCCGCAATAACAGAGCACTGTACAGAAATTCACAGAAATGTGGTTAGAACAGAAAATAACTAAGGGACAATGAAGAGCAAGGATGTTGGAACAATAAGGGGAGCACAGGGCGGATCAAGGCCAGCAGGTCAGCCGAGGGATGATCTGAAACACAGGAGCCAAAAGAGATCAGGTTCAGAAAGATTCATGGGCTCCAGTATTTATTAAGGAGATGGCGTTTCAGGTCTCTTTTGAAGCCAGGGTAAGAGGGATTACAACAAAAGTCTCTTGGTAGGGTGTTCCAGATGCTTGGCGCATTTCGTGAGAAGGAGCGAGTCTGGGTGGATTTCCTTTTTAGTAGCGGGGGAACAAGAAGAAGAACATTGGAGCTTCTCAACGGCCTGGTAATTCCTGCTCTAGTGAGTTTGTTTAGGTAGTCCGGGGATTGAGAGTGAAGAGCTTTGTGGGTGATGCATGCGGTCTTGTAGATGCATCTTCCTTCGATGGGGAGCCAGTTAAGGGACTTAATGGCAGGCGTGATGTGATCATACTGTTTGCAGTCTGTAATAAGATGGGCAGCCATGTTGAGCATGGATCTGAGGGGGGCGAGGTGAGTTTTAGGGGTTCCGGTGAGTATGGCCTTACTGTAATCGAGTTTAGAGAGGACAATTCAATTCAATCAATTCAATTCAATTCAATCAAGCATTTGTATAGCGCACTACTCACCCGGGGGGTCTCAAGGCGCTGGGGGGAGGGGGTCCGCTACTGCTCGAACAGCCAGGTCTTGAGCTGTTTCCTGAAGGCGAGGTGGTCTTGGGTCAGGCGGAGGTGGGTCGGAAGGGAGTTCCAGGTCTTGGCGGCCAGGTAGGAGAAGGACCTTCCTCCTGTGGTGGCTCTTCGGATGCGGGGGACGACGGCGAGGGCGTGGCTGGACGATCGAAGCTGGCGTTTGGGAGCGTAGAAATTGAGGCGGCTGTTGAGGTATCCTGGGCCATGGTTGTGTAGGGCTTTGTGTGCGTGGGTGAGGAGCCGGAAGGTGATTCTCTTGTTGACTGGGAGCCAGTGCAGGTCTCTCAGGTGTCCGGAGATGTGGCTTCGGCGGGGATGTCCAGGATGAGTCGTGCTGAGGTGTTCTGGATCCGCTGGAGTCTCCTCTGGAGTTTGGCGGTGGTTCCGGCATAGAGGGAGATGCCGTAGTCCAGATTACGCGATTGAACGACCCATTTGAAGTCAACATAGGGGATGAAGGGTTTTATTTGTTTGAGGTGTTTAAGTGTGTAAAGTGCTCCTTTGGCTGAGTTATTGATATGGTCCTTCAGCGACATATCTTTGTCCATGGTGAAACCTAAGTATTTAGCCGTGTTGGATAGAGTGAGCGGACAGTTTAGGGCTTTGAGGTCAGTGATCCAGCCTTGAATAGGGAGGTGGTTACTTTTGGGGGAGAAAAGAATGATTTCAGTTGTGTTGGGGTTCAATTTAAGATGGTTGGAGTAGAACCAGGATTGAATCTTGCTCAGTGAGGCGTAATTTGTTGTGTTTGGTGTTGAAGGTAGGAAGTGAACCAGTTTAGGACTGTGCCATTTAGGCCAGAATGAGACTTAAGAGATTCCAGTAAGGATATATGGTTGACTGTATCGAAAGCAGCTGAGAGGTCTAGCAGAATACGAAGGCAAGCATCACCATTCTCTAAGGAACAGTGAATGTCATCAGCAATGTTAAGCAAGGCAGTTTCTGTGCTGCAGCCGTTCCTGAAACCAGATTGGAAGGAGTCCAGTAGGTTGTATTTGTCAATGTGTCTGTTGAGTTGTTGTAGGACACATTTCTCCATGGTTTTAGCTAGGAGAGGGAGGTTAGAGATAGGACGGAGGTTGTTGGAATCATTCGGGTCTGCCTTGTGGTTTTAAAGAACGGGAGTGATTTGCCCAAGTTGCAGGGAGTCAGGGACGCAGCCAGAGGCGAAGGAGGTGTTGATAATTTTAGTCCAACATGGGGCGATAATGTGTTTAAGGTTGTGTACAAGATTTGCCAGGAGAGGGTCTTTGGTATGGGAGGTCGGCTTAAATTTTGCAATGATATTAAAGACTTCAAGCTCGGTCATGGGTGTAAAATTTGTCCAAGTGGCGTTGTTTTTCAGTTGTATGTTGGAAAGGGTGCCCCAGTACCAATTGGAGTAGATAGATAGAAGAAAGAATCAGGAGGACGGGTTGAAGTGGAGAGAGGGGGGATGTTAAGAGAGATATTCTGAGCAGGAAAGGCCATGGTTTGAGGGATGGATTGATCAATTTTGGCAATTTTGTCTCTGAAAAAGCTGGCAATTTCCTCACATCTCTCATTGGAGGCCATCAAGTCAGGAGGGGCAGATGATGTTTGTTTTCTGACGATGTTAAAGAGTTCTCTGGGCCTATTTTTTGCACAATCAAGTTCAGTACGGAAGAAAGATGCTTTTTCTCTAAATATATGCTTCTTATAAGCTAACCTTTCAGATCTAAGGAGAGCTAAATGTAATGACGAGGGGTGTTGTCTCCAAGTCCTTTCCGCTTGTCTAAGTTGTCTTGTTTTGTTATTGAGCTCAGGATTGAACCAAGAATTAGATTGGATTGTTCTTTGTTGTTTAAGTTTAAGCGGTGCGATTTGGTCAAGAACATCAGTTATAGCCTTGTTGAAATAGTCTGTAAGCTTGTTTGCGTTTTGGGAGTGCAGGAGACATTGGAGTTGAGCATGAACTTTTGACTCGAGTTCAGTTGGCGGGACTTGTTTGAGGTTTCTGGTCCAGAGCTTAGGTTTGTTATTTAAAACTGGGGAAGGAAGGACAATGGACAAGATGTTCAACAGAATGAGATGGTGGTCAGACCAGTCAATGGGGACGATGTCAGTAAGGGAGACCAGATCATTGCTAGTGATGATGGCGTCAAGTGTGGCACCTTTAATATGGGTAGGTTTGTTGCAGAGTTGCTTTAGGTCATTCAACTCAAGAAGGTTAGTGAGGCGCTTGACAGTGGAATCATCTGCATTATTCCAATGAATGTTATAATCACCTAAGAACACATTCTTCGAGTCAGAGAGGGAGAAATGAGTAAGGAGGTCAGATAGTTCTTCAGCGAAGGATAGGAGCTCACCTGGGGGGTGGTAGATATTATGCAATGTGATAGGTGAGGAGCCTTTGACATTGAGTTTCACGCCAAGGTATTCAAAGGTCGAGTATTCAGCATTCTTAAGAAGGGAGAGTTGAATTTTGGTTTTGTGGATTATGGCTAGACCTCCACCTGTTCTATCAGGTCTGTCATGTCTAATGATGAAGTAGCCGGATGGAATAAGTAGGTCAAGAATGGCCTTCGAGTGGTCATTGAGCCAGGTTTCTGTGAGAAAAGAAATGTCAATAACCTCGTTGAGGATGGTTTGGGCAATATCCGTAGAATTGTGAGCAGCAGATCTGCAGTTAACGAGCATGCAGGAAAGAGGGTTAGGATTGACCTTAGCCGATTTGAAGGTGTGGATGGTGGTGTATTGCGCCGGTGGTCTGGGTGAGTTGTGAGTAACAGGGACTCGGTTTGAGCTCACTATTACTGGGATGTTGGAGGAGGGGAAACGTTTGGTAGCCTGGAACTTAGGGAGATAGGATTTGCTAAGGGCGTTTAGTTCCAAAGTGGTGAGAGAGCAATGAGCGCTGTAAGGCCTGTGAGCCCGCCTGCAAAGGGGGATGGTCTGCCAAGTGGAGCTTTGAGAGAGGTTGGGAGAACTATTAGGTGAAGTATAAAATGTGAAGGGGCGGGCCCGGGTGTACTGGTTAGAGAGATCCAGTCTAAGATGAGTTTGTTCGGTAACCAGAGAGTTGAGTTTCAGTTCCATTCTGTTCAGATTCAGAGCAAGAGAATTTGAGGGGAATCCTGCAGTGAAAGGGTGGGGGGATGCAGGAGGATCATTGCAGACAGGGGAGCGAAACATCGGGATGGGAGGGTGGTCAATGACAGGGGAGGGAAACACCACATTTGGAAGGTGGTCAGAGACAATGGGAATAGGATTCAATAAGCACTGGGTGAAATGCTTAGGGTCAGCAATTAGATGGGGGTAGGAATTGGAAGAGTGAATGTACGAAGGTGATCTCAGGGAAAGAGCTTCAACACACCGATTGCAATGGACTTCATTAGTAGGTAAATGTGCTGTCAGACTTGGGACGGGGGGCGGGGGGTTCTGAGCTGTGAGGTGAGTCAATGACTGGGGTCGAGAAGTAGGCCCTCATCAGCAATGGTGGATCAGGGGTGACGCTAGGAGGGAAGGCATCAGCTCTAGGATTAGCTGAAGAGGGGCTGAGAGAGGGGCCCACAAACTTAGGCGAGACAAGAGAGTTGTCAAGGATAATGTTAGGGAGATTGCACGTTGGTGAGGGCAGAGAAGTTGGTACTGAGGGCGAGGATCGGCCGTGGGATGCGGAAGGGGCGAATGGGCTGGTGGAACAATTCCGGGGGGCCTAAATGAGGATGGAGGGTTAGTAGGAGGAGGACAATGAGACTGTTTGGGGAGAGTGAGTTGCGACACAGGGGAAAGAGGCATTTGAGGCAATTGGGGAGTTTGGCCTAGTTGTGATGGCAAAGTGGCCAAAGTACTGAAATATCTGTCAAAGATGTTGAGGTGAGGGTCAGATGCTTGAATGAGAATATTCCCAGTCCTAAAAATGGAAATATCAATGTCCCCATTGAACGCAAGGGAAGGGGTAGTCGTCAGTTTAATTCCATACGGAATTTTGATTGTTTTAGTGATAGGAAGCTGGAGAAGGAAGATGTTTTTCCATTTAGTCGGACGTTTGGTGTAGAATATAAAGTCCAATTTCTTCATGGAACTAAACAGGCTGTGGTAGGTATCCACTATTAGAGTTTCAGGGTGCAGTTTCAACAATTTATGTTTGAAATTTTTCATGGAGTTCTTAGAGATATTTGTCGGATAAGTGATGCTCCACGAGTTTGGGCCATGACTAACGAGAGCAGAGTCGGGGGATTGTGAGGGGGGTTTGTAGGAGACATGATTAGGTACAGGAAAAAAATAGTAGCTGTCTAAGAAAGGGAGGAATCAGATTAGAAACGCAACGCTGGACAGGGAGAGCCATCACGAAAATGCAAGAGTCACCCAGTCAAAATCAAAGCATTAGAGGGGGTCAATAATACGTGCCTCCAGAAACTTTTCCGGTAGGGGGTGGATCAGCAGGGGTGAACCTTAGGGACGGCTGGGGTCCAAGGAATGGGAAGGGAAGGAGCCATCAAGGGTTTGAACCAGGAAGGGGAAGAGGAAAGAAATTGATTACGGTTGAGGTGATAAATAGTTGAGTGGTAATGCGAGTTTTGGATGTAAAGGGTTAAGGGAATACCAAGATTACTGCTCCGGAATGGAGGTCCAGTTAAGACTCGGTGGGATTCTAATTAGAGCAAAGGGAAGGAAGACTTTCTTCAATAACTAAGAATAGATCAAAGTCCTACCTCAGTTTTGCTAACACCGATGCTAGGAGAGTCATTCTTTTCATGACAATGGGCTGCTGGAATCGCCATCTTGGGAGTCCAATAGGTGGGAAGGAGGGAGACAATCAAAATGGAGGGTAGGATAGGACCCTACACATTGCACCCCCATCCGAGTGCAAACATGATGCTCAAAGAGAACAGAGCAGGAAAAACACTCAAGCGAGCCCAGCAAGGGCAGGGATCATTCAGTTAAAAAGAAAAAAAATCAAAAGCGTCCAACCTCAAGGGAGAATTCAGCACGAACCGTCAGGCTCCAAAGCACGAGCCGGTCAGACGGATCCAGCACTCCCAGCGCCGGGCAGACAACGCCTTAAACCAAGGCTCAGATGCCAGCAAAAGAGGAGGAACCAGCGATTAAACCAGCGGAAGCGGGGCCGCCAGGGAGCCAGTCAAAGTCTCCGGAAGCCGCAAGGTGAAAAACAATGGAGACCAGGAAGTGGAACAGCCACCTCCGGCTGAAAGCAGTTAGAATATCGGCAACGTTTGGAACGCCAAATTCAACTGCGGCAGCAGCCAAGGAGCCGATCCAGGACTCCGGCAGTTGGCGGCACAAGCGCTGACCAAGCTACGGGACCTAGGCACGGGGGTATCGACAGTGACTGGAGCCAGGAGCCCAGGCAGTACTCAGTCACGGTTAATCACCCGTCGAGTGCAAGAAGCCGATCCAGGACACCGGCAGATGGAGGCACAAGAGTTGATCGAGCTACAGGACCTAGGCATGGGGAAATCGACAGTGACTGGAGCCAGAAGGCCAGGCAGCACTCAGTCCTGGTTCAATCACCAGTCTAGTGCTCCATTAGAGGCCTTTCCAGCAACAGGAGTCAGGAGCTTAGGGGCCGCTCACCTGGATTCCAACGGTTGTCACAAGCCCGACCCTCAAAGGCAGGGTGGCCTGCGGGGCAGGGACTAGAGAGGCATCAGGGCCACTGCAGGTAGCTGGCCTCACCAACAAAGGCAGCGTGGATTGCGGGACAGCTGGAGACCAGAAAAGCGTCAGAGGACCGCTGTTGGAAGCCGTCAGGTGCCCTCAGCGGCTGTGATTCTTGTCCGGTCCAGATACCAAGTGATACCGGTCATCACAAGCCCGATCATCAAAGGCAGCGTGGCCTGCGGGACAGGGATTAGAGAAGCATCAGGGCCACTACAGTTAGCGGGCACTACCAACAATGGCAGCATGGATTGCGGGACAGCTGGCGACCGGAAAAGCGTTGGAGAACCACTGTTGGAAGCCGTCGGGTGCCCTCCGGGGCTGTGATTCTTGTCCGGTCTAGATACCAAGTGATACCGGCCGCCACAAGCCCGATCAATAAAGGCAGCGTGACCTGCAGGGCAGGGACTAGAGAAGCATCAGGGCCACTGCAGGTAGCGGGCCCCACCAACAATCTCACAGTGGGTTGCGGGACAGCTAGAGACCAGAAAAGCGTCAGAGGACCTCTGTTGAAAGCCATCGGGTGCCCTCCGCAGATGTGAATCTTGTCCGGTCCAGCTACCAAGTGGATTCTCGATGTGGCAGGGTCCGGGAGTGGTGCTCTTCACACTGGTAGGTTTGCGCCCAACAGTTTATCAGTTATCGAGTTCAGTCGGGGTCCGACAGAATACAGCATCAGACTTTAGTAGTTCCTTGTTGCTCAAAAAGAGAGGTGGATGGGTAGGCTAACTGGGGATATACACGCAATGTGAATCCCTAGCCCAGAGCTTCCTAGGGGAGCTCCTCTCCGTCGGCCATCTTGTATTACACTCCATGACACACAATCCCACTGCACATAATTCCAGCACACTAAATTGCACATAATTACTATCTACATAAATCCGCTGCACACCATGCCACATAATTTCATTACACACATCCACTCCACACCGCTCAATTCCACGCCACACAATTTCACAACTAACAATTCCAATCCAACTCACATAATTACACTCCAAATCACATACATCCACTCCACGCCATAACATATGGGTAAAAGACATTGTCATTTACAACGCAAATAGCTCTAACTCTTGCAAATGCGAGACCGATTGGCATTGCCAATGCTTGTTATACTTAGTTGCGTAAAGTAGATGCTCTAGCCTTAGAGTGTTTGTGGCATTTCCAATTCATGCCTCAGTACCTTTCTTTGCACTTTGTAGGTATTATCAGCTTGATTATTTCAGCTTAATCTATTTCGTCATTATGATCAAATTCTAAATGTTGTAATAATCATTGCAAGCTAAAAAAAAAGTTAATATACAAAAGCTATGCTATATTTTGCAACTAAACAAGCAGACACAAGTGCAGTTACCTTGCAGACAACAGGGTCATTATTTGAATGGTGCAGCAGGTGCAGTAGCACTGGGCCCAAAATTTGTCATAACTCCTCTAAACACATAATATTGCTACATTTGACCTCTAAACAGGCATTCACAAGTGCAGTTACACTGCAATTAAAAGGGACTTGATTTGAATGGTGCAGCAGGTCCAGTGGCACCTGGGCCAAAGGCTCTAGGGACCCCACTAAACCCAGATTATTGCAAAAATGTAAACTAAGCAGGCAGGCACCAGTGCAGTTACCTTGCAGACAACCGGGCCATGATTTGAATATGCAGCAGCTGCAGTGGCATCGTGCCCAAAGTTGTCAGAAATCCTCTGAGCACCTAATATTGCTATGTTTTACTACCATACAGGCAGTCACAATTGCAGTTACCTTGTAGTTAAAAGGGGCTTGATTTAAATGGTGCAGCAGGTGCATTGGCACTGGGTCCAAAAGTTCCCATAACTCCACTAAACACCAAATATTGCTATATTTTATTACTAAACAGGCTGTCACATGTGCAGTTATCTTGCAGGCAACAGGGTCATTATTTGAAATGTGCAGCAGGTGCAGTGGCACCCGACCCAAAATGTATCAGAACTCCTCTAAACACTTAGGGGCTGATTACGAAATGGCCCGTAAAGGCTCTGACCGCATCGGTTTCCTTTCCGACCGCCTCATTATGTTGGAGGCGGTCAGAAAGGAAACCGGCCGGTCATTCCGGCTGGCTTCCGACAGGCTCGGAGAGCCCGTCTGCCAGTCGGAAGCCGGCAAGTGATCTCAAGGGCGGGTGTTTCCGCCCTTGAGATTACGATCACGGTTTCCGACATGGTTTCCATGCCGGTTTGTCCAACATGGAAACCATGTCGGAAAGCGTGTTTGGAGGCCCACAGCAGGGCCCCCTTTGGTGCACGGCCTCAGGTTGGAGGCCGAGGGGAGTGCCCCCTGTTGATCCCTGCACCTTGTGGCTGGCACCTTGAGGTGCCTGCCACGGGGTGCAGGGATGAACCGCACCTCCCATTTCACTATGGGAGCATGCATTATGGCCGGTTTACCGCCGTAATGCATGCTCCCATAGTGAAATATAGGAATGTGACTGAACAGTGTTCGATCGCATCCTAATGAGGCGGTCGGGACCGCAGACAAGGTGTCCGTCGGTCTCAGGACTGAGTTGGTGTCGGACGGAAGTAATTCCCCGACATCAAAATCAGGCCCCTAATATTGCTATATTTTACAACTAAACAGGCAGTCGCAAGTGTAGTTATCTAGCAAGCATTAGGGTCATGATTTCAATAGTCCAGCGGGTGCAGTGGCACCGGGACCAAAAGCTCCAGGCACCCCAATAAACACCGATTATTGCTATGTTATACAACTAAAAAGGCAGTCACAACTGCAGTTATCTTTCAGGCACTAGGATCATGATTTGAATGTTACAGCGGGTGCAGTAACATCGGGCCCAAAAGTTGTCAGAACTCCTCTAAACACATAATATTGCTACATTTGACTACTAAACAGGCAGTCACAATTGCAGTTGAAGTTACCTTGCAGTTAAAAAGGACTTGATTTCAATGGTGCAGCAGGTGCAGTGACTCTGAAGCCAAAGGCTCTAGGGACCCATCTAAACCCAGATTATTGCTAAATTGCTCTACTAAACAAGACAAGTGCATTTATCTAGCAGGCAATAGGGTCATGATTTGAATGGTGCAGCATGTACAGTAGCACCAGGATCAAAAGCTGTTGGCACCCCCACTAGACACCTAATAGTGCTATATCTTATTACTAAACAGGCAGCCACTAGGGCAGTTACCTTGCAGGCAACAGGGTCATAATTCGAATGGTGCAGCAGGTGTAGTGGCATCGGGCCCAAAAGTTGTCAGAACTCCTGTAAACACCCAATATTGCTATATTTTACTATTATACAGGCAGACACAATTGCAGTTATCTTGCGGTTAAAAGGGGCTTGATTTGAATGGTGCAGCAGGTGCAGTGGCACCGGGGCCAAAAGCTCTAGGGACCCCAATATACGCAGAATATTGCTAACATTTACTACTAAACAGGCAGTCACAGGTGCAGTTACCTTGCAGGCACTAGGGTCATAATTTCAATGGTGCAGCAAGTGTGGTTACACCGGGGCCCAAAGCTCTAGGAACCCCTCTAAACACCAATTATTGCAATATTTTACTATTAACTAGGCAGTCATAAATGCAGTTACCTTACAGGCAATAGGGTCATGATTTGAATGGTGCAGCAGGTGCAGTGGCACCGGGGCCAAAAGTCGCCATAACTCCTCTAAACACATAATATTGCTATTACATCAATTAATTCTATTATTTCCTTCTTTCAATTATTAAACAAGTCATAACACTTTAACACACGTTCTGTAACTTATATTGTACAACTACTCAGCAAGCTACAACTTACAACAACAAGCATTTACAATGCAATAGGTCTCGCAACTGCGAGTTTTAGAGCTATTGGTATTATAAATGGCAATGCCTTTGAAAAATTAACAGGTATTGTAATTTATAATAGTAATTTTCCACCAGTACCATAACTACCACTATTATTATTACTATCACCACAGAGTAGTAATAGTAATAATTGTAGTGGTGGTTATGGTACTTGTGGTGGTTGTAGCGGTGGTGGTAGTGGTGGTGGTATTGGTACTGGTGGTGGTGGTACTGGTGGTGTTAGTGGTGGTGGTACTGGTGGTCTACGTGGATTTTATTTCATTACTTATGCTACTGCTGGAATATTTTTAACAAAAAATACAAAAACTAACAAACATTATCATTTGCTACGCCAATAGCTCAAACTTTTAGTAATGCCAGCCCTATTGCATTTCAAATGCTTGTTTTATGTTGCAGGCATGAGGTGCATCATCTACTTCCCAAAATACAATCTTAGATTTGTAGACACTCGTAACAGTCCTATGGTAGGAGGCAGTTGTTCAGCCAGTGTAAGGCTAATAGCTCACACAACTTTGCATTTTGATACCTGAAGTTTTAAATTACAATAAATGTAGTAGACCTCGGGCAGGAGACTTGAGTTACCAGTAACTGTGGAAAGAGCAATAACTTTTTAAACTGGTGCTTTATTTCACCTTTTCCGTGGTGAGAAGGTTACGTAACTGTTTTATTGCGTTCGAATGGGCACAATGGGGCTTATTTACAAGTCCCTTGCACTGCCGGTGCTTCACTTTTGTGTGGGAAAAAGTGACGCAGCGGCGGCGCAAGGGGCTTGTAAATAAGCCCCAATGTCCTGTTTCTCTGGCTCCAAAGCAGCTTTGCTGACCTGGTTCTCTGGCTCTACAACGGCTCTGCTGACCTGGTTCTCTGGCTCTAAAGCAGCTCTGCTGACTGGTTCTCTGGCTCTACAGCGGCTCAGTTGACCTGGTTCTCTGGCTCTAAAGCAGTTCTGCTGACCTGGTTCTGTGGCTCTAGAGTGGCTCTGCTAACCTGGTTCTCTGGCTCTACAGCAGCTCTGCTGACCTAGTTCTCTGGCTCTAGAGCAGCTCTGCTGACCTGGTTCTCTGGCTCTAGAGCAGCTCTGCTGACCTGGTTCTTAGGCTCTAGAGCAGCTCTGCTGACCTGGTTCTCTGGCTTTGAAGCAGCTCTGCTGACCTTGTTCTCTGGCTCTAGAGCAGCTCTGCTGACCTGGTTCTCTGGCTCTACAACGGCTCTGCTGACGTGGTTCTCTGGCTCTAAAGCAGTGCTGCTGACCTGGTTCTCTCCCTCTAAAGCAGCTCTGCTGACCTAGTTTCTCTGGCTCTACAGCAGCTCTGCTGACCTGGTTTCTCTGGCTCTACAGCAGCTCTGCAGACCTGGTTCTCTGCCTCTAGAGCAGCTCTGCTGGCCTGGTTCTTAGGCTCTAGAGCAGCTCTGCTGACCTGGTTCTCTGGCTCTACAACACCTCTTCTGACCTGGTTCTCTGCCACTAGAGCAGCTCTGCTGACCTGGTTCTTAGGCTCTAGAGCAGCTCTGCTGACCTGGTTCTCTGGCTCTACAACGCCTCTGCTGACCTGGTTCTCTGGCTCTAAAGCAGCTCTGCTGACCTGGTTCTCTGGCTCTAAAGCAGCTCTGCTGACCTGGTTCTCTGGCTCTAAAGCAGCTCTTGCTGACCTGGTTTCTCTGCCTCTAGGGCAGCTCTGCTGACCTGGTTCTCTGCCTCTAGAGCAGCTCTGCTGACCTGGTTCTTAGACTCTAGAGCAGCTCTGCTGACCTGGTTCTCTGGCTCTAAAGCAGCTCTGCTGACCTGGTTCTCTGGCTCTAAAGCAGCTCTGCTGACCTGGTTCTCTGGCTCTAAAGCAGCTCTGCTGACCTGGTTCTCTGGCTCTAGAGCAGCTCTGCTGACCTGGTTCTCTGGCTCTAAAGCAGCTCTGCTGACCTGTATTCTCTGGCTCTAAAGCAGCTCTGCTGACCTGGTTCTCTCCCTCTAAAGCAGCTCTGCTGACCTGGTTATTCTGGCTCTACAGCAGCTCTTCTGGCCTGGTTCTCTGCCTCTAGAGCAGCTCTGCTGACCTGGTTCTCTGGCTCTAAAGCAGCTCTGCTGACCTGGTTCTCTGGCTCTAAAGCAACTCTGCTGACCTGGTTCTCTGGCTCTAAAGCAGCTCTGCTGACCTGGTTCTCTGGCTCTACAATGCCTCTGCTGACCTGGTTCTCTGGCTCTAGAGCAGCTCTGCTGACCTAGTTCTTAGGCTCTAGAGCAGCTCTGCTGACCTGGTTCTCTGGCTCTAAAGCAGCTCTGCTGACCTGGTTCTCTGGCTCTAAAGCAGCTCTGCTGACCTGGTTCTATGGCTCTAAAGCAGCTCTGCTAACCTGGTTCTCTGGCTCTAGAGCAGCGCTGCTGACCTGGTTCTCTGGCTCTAAAGCAGCTCTGCTGACCTGGTTCTCTCCCTCTAATGCAGCTCTGCTGACCTGGTTCCTCTGGCTCTACAGTAGCTCTGAGGACCTGGTTCTCTGCCTCTAGAGCAGCTCTGCTGACCTGGTTCTCTGCCTCTAGAGCAGCTCTGCTGACCTGGTTCTTAGACTCTAGAGCAGCTCTGCTGACCTGGTTCTCTGGCTCTAAAGCAGCTCTGCTGACCTGGTTCTCTGGCTCTAAAGCAGCTCTGCTGACCTCGTTCTCTCCCTCTAAAGCAGCTCTGCTGACCTGGTTCTCTGGCTCTACAGCAGCTCTGCTGACCTGGTTCTCTGGCTCTAAAGCAGCTCTGCTGACCTGGTTCTCTGGCTCTAAAGCAGCTCTGCTGACCTGGTTCTCTGGCTCTAGAGCAGCTCTGCTGACCTGGTTCTCTGGCTCTAAAGCAGCTCTGCTG
The DNA here is from genome assembly GCA_963921515.1 of Calotriton arnoldi. NCBI lineage: Eukaryota > Metazoa > Chordata > Amphibia > Caudata > Salamandridae > Calotriton > Calotriton arnoldi. The sequence goes on along the minus strand of CAWUFW010015485.1, from coordinate 152,593 downwards.
ACCTGGTTCTCTGGCTCTAAAGCAGCTCTGCTGACCTGGTTCTCTCCCTCTAAAGCAGCTCTGCTGACCTGGTTATTCTGGCTCTACAGCAGCTCTTCTGGCCTGGTTCTCTGCCTCTAGAGCAGCTCTGCTGACCTGGTTCTTAGGCTCTAGAGCAGCTCTGCTGACCTGGTTCTCTGGCTCTAAAGCAGCTCTGCTGACCTGGTTCTCTGGCTCTAAAGCAGCTCTGCTGACCTGGTTCTCTGGCTCTACAATGCCTCTTCTGACCTGGTTCTCTGGCTCTAAAGCAGCTCTGCTGCCCTGGTTTCTCTGGCTCTAAAGCAGCTCTGCTGACCTGGTTTCTCTGGCTCTACAGCAGCTCTGCTGACCTGGTTCTCTGGCTCTAAAGCAGCTCTGCTGACCTGGTTCTCTGGCTCTAAAGCAGCTCTGCTGACCTGGTTTCTCTGGCTCTAAAGCAGCTCTGCTGACCTGGTTTCTCTGGCTCTACAGCAGCTCTGCTGACCTGGTTCTCTGGCTCTAGAGCAGCTCTGCTGACCTGGTTCTTAGGCTCTAGAGCAGCTCTGCTGACCTGGTTCTCTGGCTCTAGAGCAGCTCTGCCTACCTGGTTCTCTGGCTCTAAAGCAGCTCTGCTGACCTGGTTCTCTGGCTCTAAAGCAGCTCTGCTGACCTGGTTCTCTCCCTCTAAAGCAGCTCTGCTGACCTGGTTTCTCTGGCTCTACAGCAGCTCTGCTGACCTGGTTCTCTGGATCTAGAGCAGCTCTGCTGACCTGGTTCTTAGGCTCTAGAGCAGCTCTGCTGACCTGGTTCTCTGGCTTTGAAGCAGCTCTGCTGACCTGGTTCTCTGGCTCTACAACAGCTCTGCTGACCTGGTTCTCTGGCTCTAAAGCAGCACTACTGACCTGGTTCTATGGCTCTAAAGCAGCTCTGCTGACCTGGTTTCTCTGGCTCTACAGTAGCTCTCAGGACCTGGTTCTCTGCCTCTAGAGCAGCTCTGCTGATCTGGTTCCCTGGCTCTAAAGCAGCTCTGCTGACCTGGTTCTCTGGCTCTAAAGCAGCACTGCTGACCTGGTTCTCTCCCTCTAAAGCAGCTCTGCTGACCTGGTTTCTCTGGCTCTACAGCAGCTCTGCTGACCTGGTTCTCTGGCTCTAGAGCAGCTCTGCTGACCTGGTTCTTAGGCTCTAGAGCAGCTCTGCTGACCTGGTTCTCTGGCTCTACAACGGCTCTGCTGACGTGGTTCTCTGGCTCTAAAGCAGCTCTACTGACCTGGTTCTCTGGCTCTAAAGCAGCTCTGCTGACCTGGTTTCTCTGGCTCTACAGCAGCTCTGCTGACCTGGTTTCTCTGGCTCTACAGCAGCTCTGCAGACCTGGTTCTCTGCCTCTAGAGCAGCTCTGCTGGCCTGGATCTTAGGCTCTAGAGCAGCTCTGCTGACCTGGTTCTCTGGCTCTACAACACCTCTTCTGACCTGGTTCTCTGCCACTAGAGCAGCTCTGCTGACCTGGTTCTTAGGCTCTAGAGCAGCTCTGCTGACCTGGTTCTCTGGCTCTACAACGCCTCTGCTGACCTGGTTCTCTGGCTCTAAAGCAGCTCTGCTGACCTGGTTCTCTGGCTCTAAAGCAGCTCTGCTGACCTGGTTCTCTGGCTCTAAAGCAGCTCTTCTGACCTGGTTTCTCTGCCTCTAGGGCAGCTCTGCTGACCTGGTTCTCTGCCTCTAGAGCAGCTCTGCTGACCTGGTTCTTAGACTCTAGAGCAGCTCTGCTGACCTGGTTCTCTGGCTCTAAAGCAGCTCTGCTGACCTGGTTCTCTGGCTCTAAAGCAGCTCTGCTGACCTGGTTCTCTGGCTCTAAAGCAGCTCTGCTGACCTGGTTCTCTGGCTCTAGAGCAGCTCTGCTGACCTGGTTCTCTGGCTCTAAAGCAGCTCTGCTGACCTGTATTCTCTGGCTCTAAAGCAGCTCTGCTGACCTGGTTCTCTCCCTCTAAAGCAGCTCTGCTGACCTGGTTATTCTGGCTCTACAGCAGCTCTTCTGGCCTGGTTCTCTGCCTCTAGAGCAGCTCTGCTGACCTGGTTCTTAGGCTCTAGAGCAGCTCTGCTGACCTGGTTCTCTGGCTCTAAAGCAGCTCTGCTGACCTGGTTCTCTGGCTCTAAAGCAGCTCTGCTGACCTGGTTCTCTGGCTCTACAATGCCTCTGCTGACCTGGTTCTCTGGCTCTAGAGCAGCTCTGCTGACCTAGTTCTTAGGCTCTAGAGCAGCTCTGCTGACCTGGTTCTCTGGCTCTAAAGCAGCTCTGCTGACCTGGTTCTCTGGCTCTAAAGCAGCTCTGCTGACCTGGTTCTATGGCTCTAAAGCAGCTCTGCTAACCTGGTTCTCTGGCTCTAGAGCAGCTCTGCTGACCTAGTTCTCTGGCTCTAAAGCAGCTCTGCTGACCTGGTTCTCTCCCTCTAACGCAGCTCTGCTGACCTGGTTCCTCTGGCTCTACAGTAGCTCTGAAGACCTGGTTCTCTGCCTCTAGAGCAGCTCTGCTGACCTGGTTCTCTGCCTCTAGAGCAGCTCTGCTGACCTGGTTCTTAGACTCTAGAGCAGCTCTGCTGACCTGGTTCTCTGGCTCTAAAGCAGCTCTGCTGACCTGGTTCTCTGGCTCTAAAGCAGCTCTGCTGACCTCGTTCTCTCCCTCTAAAGCAGCTCTGCTGACCTGGTTCTCTGGCTCTACAGCAGCTCTGCTGACCTGGTTCTCTGGCTCTAAAGCAGCTCTGCTGACCTGGTTCTCTGGCTCTAAAGCAGCTCTGCTGACCTGGTTCTCTGGCTCTAGAGCAGCTCTGCTGACCTGGTTCTCTGGCTCTAAAGCAGCTCTGCTGACCTGGTTCTATGGCTCTAAAGCAGCTCTGCTGACCTGGTTCTCTCCCTCTAAAGCAGCTCTGCTGACCTGGTTATTATGGCTCTACAGCAGCTCTTCTGGCCTGGTTTTCTGCCTCTAGAGCAGCTCTGCTGACCTGGTTCTTAGGCTCTAGAGCAGCTCTGCTGACCTGGTTCTCTGGCTCTAAAGCAGCTCTGCTGACCTGGTTCTCTGGCTCTAAAGCAGCTCTGCTGACCTGGTTCTCTGGCTCTACAATGCCTCTGCTGACCTGGTTCTCTGGCTCTAAAGCAGCTCTGCTGCCCTGGTTTCTCTGGCTCTAAAGCAGCTCTGCTGACCTGGTTTCTCTGGCTCTACAGCAGCTCTGCTGACCTGGTTCTCTGGCTCTAAAGCAGCTCTGCTGACCTGGTTCTCTGGCTCTAAAGCAGCTCTGCTGACCTGGTTTCTCTGGCTCTAAAGCAGCTCTGCTGACCTGGTTTCTCTGGCTCTACAGCAGCTCTGCTGACCTGGTTCTCTGGCTCTAGAGTAGCTCTGCTGACCTGGTTCTTAGGCTCTAGAGCAGCTCTGCTGACCTGGTTCTCTGGCTCTAGAGCAGCTCTGCCTACCTGGTTCTCTGGCTCTAAAGCAGCTCTGCTGACCTGGTTCTCTGGCTCTAAAGCAGCTCTGCTGACCTGGTTCTCTCCCTCTAAAGCAGCTCTGCTGACCTGGTTTCTCTGGCTCTACAGCAGCTCTGCTGACCTGGTTCTCTGGATCTAGAGCAGCTCTGCTGACCTGGTTCTTAGGCTCTAGAGCAGCTCTGCTGACCTGGTTCTCTGGCTGTGAAGCAGCTCTGCTGACCTGGTTCTCTGGCTCTACAGCAGCTCTGCTGATCTGGTTCTCTGGCTCTAAAGCAGCACTACTGACCTGGTTCTATGGCTCTAAAGCAGCTCTGCTGACCTGGTTTCTCTGGCTCTACAGTAGCTCTCAGGACCTGGTTCTCTGCCTCTAGAGCAGCTCTGCTGATCTGGTTCCCTGGCTCTAAAGCAGCTCTGCTGACCTGGTTCTCTGGCTCTAAAGCAGCACTGCTGACCTGGTTCTCTCCCTCTAAAGCAGCTCTGCTGACCTGGTTTCTCTGGCTCTACAGCAGCTCTGCTGACCTGGTTCTCTGGCTCTAGAGCAGCTCTGCTGACCTGGTTCTTAGGCTCTAGAGCAGCTCTGCTGACCTGGTTCTCTGGCTCTACAACGGCTCTGCTGACCTGGTTCTCTGGCTCTAAAGCAGGTCTGTTGACCTGGTTTCTCTGGCTCTAAAGCAGGTCTGCTGACCTGGTTCTCTGTCTCTAGAGCAGCTCTGCTGACCTGGTTCTCTGGCTCTACAACGGCTCTGCTGACCTGGTTCTCTGGCTCTAAAGCAGCTCTGCTGACCTGGTTTCTCTGGCTCTAGAGCAGCTCTGCTGACCTGGTTTTTAGGCTCTAGAGCAGCTCTGCTGACCTGGTTCTCTGGCTCTAAAGCAGTGCTGCTGACCTGGTTCTCTCCCTCTAAAGCAGCTCTGCTGACCTAGTTTCTCTGGCTCTACAGCAGCTCTGCTGACCTGGTTTCTCTGGCTCTAAAGCAGCTCTGCTGACCTGGTTCTCTGGCTCTAAAGCAGCTCTGCTGACCTGGTTTCTCTGGCTCTAAAGCAGCTCTGCTGACCTGGTTTCTCTGGCTCTACAGCAGCTCTGCTGACCTGGTTCTCTGGCTCTAGAGCAGCTCTGCTGACCTGGTTCTTAGGCTCTAGAGCAGCTCTGCTGACCTGGTTCTCTGGCTCTAGAGCAGCTCTGCCTGACCTGGTTCTCTGGCTCTAAAGCAGCTCTGCTGACCTGGTTCTCTGGCTCTAAAGCAGCTCTGCTGACCTGGTTCTCTCCCTCTAAAGCAGCTCTGCTGACCTGGTTTCTCTGGCTCTACAGCAGCTCTGCTGACCTGGTTCTCTGGATCTAGAGCAGCTCTGCTGACCTGGTTCTTAGGCTCTAGAGCAGCTCTGCTGACCTGGTTCTCTGGCTTTGAAGCAGCTCTGCTGACCTGGTTCTCTGGCTCTACAACAGCTCTGCTGACCTGGTTCTCTGGCTCTAAAGCAGCACTACTGACCTGGTTCTATGGCTCTAAAGCAGCTCTGCTGACCTGGTTTCTCTGGCTCTACAGCAGCTCTCAGGACCTGGTTCTCTGCCTCTAGAGCAGCTCTGCTGATCTGGTTCCCTGGCTCTAAAGCAGCTCTGCTGACCTGGTTCTCTGGCTCTAAAGCAGCACTGCTGACCTGGTTCTCTCCCTCTAAAGCAGCTCTGCTGACCTGGTTTCTCTGGCTCTACAGCAGCTCTGCTGACCTGGTTCTCTGGCTCTAGAGCAGCTCTGCTGACCTGGTTCTCTAGGCTCTAGAGCAGCTCTGCTGACCTGGTTCTCTGGCTCTACAGCGGCTCTGCTGACGTGGTTCTCTGGCTCTAAAGCAGCTCTACTGACCTGGTTCTCTGGCTCTAAAGCAGCTCTGCTGACCTGGTTTCTCTGGCTCTACAGCAGCTCTGCTGACCTGGTTTCTCTGGCTCTACAGCAGCTCTGCAGACCTGGTTCTCTGCCTCTAGAGCAGCTCTGCTGGCCTGGATCTTAGGCTCTAGAGCAGCTCTGCTGACCTGGTTCTCTGGCTCTACAACGCCTCTTCTGACCTGGTTCTCTGCCTCTAGAGCAGCTCTGCTGACCTGGTTCTTAGGCTCTAGAGCAGCTCTGCTGACCTGGTTCTCTGGCTCTAAAGCGCCTCTGCTGACCTGGTTCTCTGGCTCTAAAGCAGCTCTGCTGACCTGGTTCTCTGGCTCTAAAGCAGCTCTGCTGACCTGGTTCTCTGGCTCTAAAGCAGCTCTTCTGACCTGGTTTCTCTGCCTCTAGGGCAGCTCTGCTGACCTGGTTCTCTGCCTCTAGAGCAGCTCTGCTGACCTGGTTCTTAGACTCTAGAGCAGCTCTGCTGACCTGGTTCTCTGGCTCTAAAGCAGCTCTGCTGACCTGGTTCTCTGGCTCTAAAGCAGCTCTGCTGACCTGGTTCTCTGGCTCTAAAGCAGCTCTGCTGACCTGGTTCTCTGGCTCTAGAGCAGCTCTGCTGACCTGGTTCTCTGGCTCTAAAGCAGCTCTGCTGACCTGTATTCTCTGGCTCTAAAGCAGCTCTGCTGACCTGGTTCTCTCCCTCTAAAGCAGCTCTGCTGACCTGGTTATTCTGGCTCTACAGCAGCTCTTCTGGCCTGGTTCTCTGCCTCTAGAGCAGCTCTGCTGACCTGGTTCTTAGGCTCTAGAGCAGCTCTGCTGACCTGGTTCTCTGGCTCTAAAGCAACTCTGCTGACCTGGTTCTCTGGCTCTAGAGCAGCTCTGCTGACCTGGTTCTCTGGCTCTACAACGCCTCTGCTGACCTGGTTCTCTGGCTCTAGAGCAGCTCTGCTGACCTGGTTCTTAGGCTCTAGAGCAGCTCTGCTGACCTGGTTCTCTGGCTCTAAAGCAGCTCTGCTGACCTGGTTCTCTGGCTCTAAAGCAGCTCTGCTGACCTGGTTCTATGGCTCTAAAGCAGCTCTGCTAACCTGGTTCTCTGGCTCTAGAGCAGCGCTGCTGACCTGGTTCTCTGGCTCTAAAGCAGCTCTGCTGACCTGGTTCTCTCCCTCTAACGCAGCTCTGCTGACCTGGTTCCTCTGGCTCTACAGTAGCTCTGAAGACCTGGTTCTCTGCCTCTAGAGCAGCTCTGCTGACCTGGTTCTCTGCCTCTAGAGCAGCTCTGCTGACCTGGTTCTTAGACTCTAGAGCAGCTCTGCTGACCTGGTTCTCTGGCTCTAAAGCAGCTCTGCTGACCTGGTTCTCTGGCTCTAAAGCAGCTCTGCTGACCTCGTTCTCTCCCTCTAAAGCAGCTCTGCTGACCTGGTTCTCTGGCTCTACAGCAGCTCTGCTGACCTGGTTCTCTGGCTCTAAAGCAGCTCTGCTGACCTGGTTCTCTGGCTCTAAAGCAGCTCTGCTGACCTGGTTCTCTGGCTCTAGAGCAGCTCTGCTGACCTGGTTCTCTGGCTCTAAAGCAGCTCTGCTGACCTGGTTCTATGGCTCTAAAGCAGCTCTGCTGACCTGGTTCTCTCCCTCTAAAGCAGCTCTGCTGACCTGGTTATTCTGGCTCTACAGCAGCTCTTCTGGCCTGGTTTTCTGCCTCTAGAGCAGCTCTGCTGACCTGGTTCTTAGGCTCTAGAGCAGCTCTGCTGACCTGGTTCTCTGGCTCTAAAGCAGCTCTGCTGACCTGGTTCTCTGGCTCTAAAGCAGCTCTGCTGACCTGGTTCTCTGGCTCTACAATGCCTCTGCTGACCTGGTTCTCTGGCTCTAAAGCAGCTCTGCTGCCCTGGTTTCTCTGGCTCTAAAGCAGCTCTGCTGACCTGGTTTCTCTGGCTCTACAGCAGCTCTGCTGACCTGGTTCTCTGGCTCTAAAGCAGCTCTGCTGACCTGGTTCTCTGGCTCTAAAGCAGCTCTGCTGACCTGGTTTCTCTGGCTCTAAAGCAGCTCTGCTGACCTGGTTTCTCTGGCTCTACAGCAGCTCTGCTGACCTGGTTCTCTGGCTCTAGAGCAGCTCTGCTGACCTGGTTCTTAGGCTCTAGAGCAGCTCTGCTGACCTGGTTCTCTGGCTCTAGAGCAGCTCTGCCTACCTGGTTCTCTGGCTCTAAAGCAGCTCTGCTGACCTGGTTCTCTGGCTCTAAAGCAGCTCTGCTGACCTGGTTCTCTCCCTCTAAAGCAGCTCTGCTGACCTGGTTTCTCTGGCTCTACAGCAGCTCTGCTGACCTGGTTCTCTGGATCTAGAGCAGCTCTGCTGACCTGGTTCTTAGGCTCTAGAGCAGCTCTGCTGACCTGGTTCTCTGGCTTTGAAGCAGCTCTGCTGACCTGGTTCTCTGGCTCTACAACAGCTCTGCTGACCTGGTTCTCTGGCTCTAAAGCAGCACTACTGACCTGGTTCTATGGCTCTAAAGCAGCTCTGCTGACCTGGTTTCTCTGGCTCTACAGTAGCTCTGAGGACCTGGTTCTCTGCCTCTAGAGCAGCTCTGCTGATCTGGTTCCCTGGCTCTAAAGCAGCTCTGCTGACCTGGTTCTCTGGCTCTAAAGCAGCACTGCTGACCTGGTTCTCTCCCTCTAAAGCAGCTCTGCTGACCTGGTTTCTCTGGCTCTACAGCAGCTCTGCTGACCTGGTTCTCTGGCTCTAGAGCAGCTCTGCTGACCTGGTTCTTAGGCTCTAGAGCAGCTCTGCTGACCTGGTTCTCTGGCTCTACAACGGCTCTGCTGACCTGGTTCTCTGGCTCTAAAGCAGCTCTGCTTACCTGGTTTCTCTGGCTCTAAAGCAGGTCTGCTGACCTGGTTCTCTGCCTCTAGAGCAGCTCTGCTGACCTGGTTCTCTGGCTCTACAACGGCTCTGCTGACCTGGTGCTCTGGCTCTAAAGCAGCTCTGCTGACCTGGTTTCTATGGCTCTAGAGCAGCTCTGCTGACCTGGTTTTTAGGCTCTAGAGCAGCTCTGCTGACCTGGTTCTCTGGCTCTAAAGCAGCGCTGCTGACCTGGTTCTCTCCCTCTAAAGCAGCTCTGCTGACCTGGTTTCTCTGGCTCTACAGCAGCTCTGCTGACCTGGTTCTCTGGCTCTAGAGCAGCTCTGCTGACCTGGTTCTTAGACTCTAGAGCAGCTCTGCTGACCTGGTTCTTAGGCTCTAGAGCAGCTCTGCTGACCTGGTTCTCTGGCTCTAAAGCAGCTTTGCTGACCTGGTTCTCTGGCTCTAAAACGGCTCTGCTGACCTGGTTCTCTGGCTCTAAAGCAGCTCTACTGACCTGGATCTATGGCTCTAAAGCAGCTCTGGTGACCTGGTTCTCTGGCTCTAGAGCAGCTCTGCTGACCTGGTTCTCTGGCTCTAAAGCAGCTCTCCTGACCTGGTTCTCTGGCTCTAAAGCAGCTCTGCTGACCTGGTTTCTCTGGCTCTACAGCAGCTCTGAGGACCTGGTTCTCTGCCTCTAGAGCAGCTCTGCTGACCTGGTTTTCTGCCTCTAGAGCAGCTCTGCTGACCTGGTTCTTAGACTCTAGAGCAGCTCTGCTGACCTGGTTCTCTGGCTCTAAAGCAGCTCTGCTGACCTGGTTCTCTGGCTCTAAAGCAGCTCTCCTGACCTGGTTCTCTGGCTCTAAAGCAGCTCTGCTGACCTGGTTCCTCTGGCTCTACAGCAGCTCTGCTGACCTGGTTCTCTGGCTCTAGAGCAGCTCTGCTGACCTGGTTCTCTGGCCTCTAGAGCAGCTCTGCTGACCTGGTTCTTAGACTCTAGAGCAGCTCTGCTGACCTGGTTCTCTGGCTCTAAAGCAGCTCTGCTGACCTGGTTCTCTGGCTCTAAAGCAGCTCTGCTGACCTGGTTCTCTGCCTCTAAAGCAGCTCTGCTGACCTGGTTCTCTGGCTCTAGAGCAGCTCTGCTGACCTGGTTCTCTGGCTCTAAAGCAGCTCTGCTGACCTGGTTCTCTGGCTCTAAAGCAGCTCTGCTGACCTGGTTCTCTGGCTCTAGAGCAGCTCTGCTGACCTGGTTCTCTGGCTCTAAAGCAGCTCTGCTGACCTGGTTCTCTGGCTCTAAAGCAGCTCTGCTGACCTGGTTCTCTCCCTCTAAAGCAGCTCTGCTGACCTGGTTTCTCTGGCTCTACAGCAGCTCTGCTGGCCTGGTTCTCTGCCTCTAGAGCAGCTCTGCTGACCTGGTTCTCTAGGCTCTAGAGCAGCTCTGCTGACCTGGTTCTCTGGCTCTAAAGCAGCTCTGCTGACCTGGTTCTCTGGCTCTAAAGCAGCTCTGCTGACCTGGTTCTCTGGCTCTAAAGCAGCTCTGCTGACCTGGTTCTCTGGCTCTAAAGCAGCTCTGCTGACCTGGTTTCTCTGGCTCTACAGCAGCTCTGCTGACCTGGTTCTCTGCCTCTAAAGCAGCTCTGCTGACCTGGTTCTCTGGCTCTAAAGCAGCTCTGCTGACCTGGTTCTCTGGCTCTAAAGCAGCTCTGCTGACCTGGTTCTCTGGCTCTAAAGCAGCTCTGCTGACCTGGTTCTCTGGCTCTAAAGCAGCTCTGCTGACCTGGTTCTCTGGCTCTAAAGCAGCTCTGCTGACCTGGTTTCTCTGGCTCTACAGCAGCTCTGCTGACCTGGTTCTCTGGCTCTAGAGCAGCTCTGCTGACCTGGTTCTTAGGCTCTAGAGCAGCTCTGCTGACCTGGTTCTCTGGCTCTAGAGCAGCTCTGCCTGACCTGGTTCTCTGGCTCTAAAGCAGCTCTGCTGACCTGGTTCTCTGGCTCTAAAGCAGCTCTGCTGACCTGGTTCTCTGGCTCTAAAGCAGCTCTGCTGACCTGGTTTCTCTGGCTCTACAGCAGCTCTGCTGACCTGGTTCTCTGGCTCTAGAGCAGCTCTGCTGACCTGGTTCTCTGGCTCTAGAGCAGCTCTGCTGACCTGGTTCTCTGGCTCTAAAGCAGCTCTGCTGACCTGGTTCTCTGGCTCTACAAGCAGCTCTGCTGACCTGGTTCTCTGGCTCTAAAGCAGCTCTGCTGACCTGGTTCTCTGGCTCTAAAGCAGCTCTGCTGACCTGGTTTCTCTGGCTCTACAGCAGCTCTGCTGACCTGGTTCTCTGCCTCTAGAGCAGCTCTGCTGACCTGGTTCTCTGGCTCTAAAGCAGCTCTGCTGACCTGGTTCTCTGGCTCTAAAGCAGCTCTGCTGACCTGGTTCTCTGCCTCTAAAGCAGCTCTGCTGACCTGGTTTCTCTGGCTCTACAGCAGCTCTGCTGACCTGGTTCTCTGGCTCTAGAGCAGCTCTGCTGACCTGGTTCTTAGGCTCTAGAGCAGCTCTGCTGACCTGGTTCTCTGGCTCTACAACGGCTCTGCTGACCTGGTTCTCTGGCTCTAAAGCAGCTCTGCTGACCTGGTTTCTCTGGCTCTAAAGCAGCTCTGCTGACCTGGTTCTCTGGCTCTAGAGCAGCTCTGCTGACCTGGTTCTCTGGCTCTACAAGCAGCTCTGCTGACCTGGTTCTCTGGCTCTAAAGCAGCTCTGCTGACCTGGTTTCTCTGGCTCTAGAGCAGCTCTGCTGACCTGGTTCTCTAGGCTCTAGAGCAGCTCTGCTGACCTGGTTCTCTGGCTCTAAAGCAGCTCTGCTGACCTGGTTCTCTGGCTCTAAAGCAGCTCTGCTGACCTGGTTTCTCTGGCTCTACAGCAGCTCTGCTGACCTGGTTCTCTGGCTCTAGAGCAGCTCTGCTGACCTGGTTCTCTAGGCTCTAGAGCAGCTCTGCTGACCTGGTTCTCTAGGCTCTAGAGCAGCTCTGCTGACCTGGTTCTCTGGCTCTAAAGCAGCTCTGCTGACCTGGTTCTCTGGCTCTAAAGCAGCTCTGCTGACCTGGTTCTCTGGCTCTAAAGCAGCTCTGCTGACCTGGTTCTATGGCTCTAAAGCAGCTCTGCTGACCTGGTTCTTAGACTCTAGAGCAGCTCTGCTGACCTGGTTCTTAGGCTCTAGAGCAGCTCTGCTGACCTGGTTCTCTGGCTCTATAGCAGCTCTGCTGACCTGGTTCTCTGGCTCTAAAGCAGCTCTGCTGACCTGGTTCTCTGGCTCTAAAGCAGCTCTGCTGACCTGGTTCTCTGGCTCTAGAGCAGCTCTGCTGACCTGGTTCTCTGGCTCTAAAGCAGCTCTCCTGACCTGGTTCTCTGGCTGTAAAGCAGCTCTGCTGACCTGGTTTCTCTGGCTCTACAGCAGCTCTGCTGTCCTGGTTTCTCTGGCTCTACAGTAGCTCTGCTGACCTGGTTCTCTGCCTCTAGAGCAGCTCTGCTGGCCTGGTTCTTAGGCTCTAGAGCAGCTCTGCTGACCTGGTTCTCTCCCTCTAAAGCAGCTCTGCTGACCTGGTTCTCTAGGCTCTAGAGCAGCTCTGCTGACCTGGTTCTCTGGCTCTACAAGCGCCTCTGCTGACCTGGTTCTCTGGCTCTAGAGCAGCTCTGCTGACCTGGTTCTCTGGCTCTACAGCAGCTCTGCTGACCTGGTTCTCTGGCTCTAGAGCAGCTCTGCTGACCTGGTTCTCTGGCTCTACAAGCAGCCTCTGCTGACCTGGTTCTCTGGCTCTAAAGCAGCTCTGCTGACCTGGTTCTCTGGCTCTAAAGCAGCTCTGCTGACCTGGTTCTCTGGCTCTAAAGCAGCTCTGCTGACCTGGTTCTCTGGCTCTACAGCAGCTCTGCTGACCTGGTTCTCTGGCTCTAGAGCAGCTCTGCTGACCTGGTTCTCTAGGCTCTAGAGCAGCTCTGCTGACCTGGTTCTCTGGCTCTAAAGCAGCTCTGCTGACCTGGTTCTCTGGCTCTAGAGCAGCTCTGCTGACCTGGTTCTCTGGCTCTACAACGCGCTCTGCTGACCTGGTTCTCTGGCTCTAGAGCAGCTCTGCTGACCTGGTTCTCTGGCTCTAAAGCAGCTCTGCTGACCTGGTTCTCTAGGCTCTAGAGCAGCTCTGCTGACCTGGTTCTCTGGCTCTACAAGCAGCTCTGCTGACCTGGTTCTCTGGCTCTAAAGCAGCTCTGCTGACCTGGTTCTCTGGCTCTACAGCAGCTCTGCTGACCTGGTTCTCTGGCTCTAAAGCAGCTCTGCTGACCTGGTTCTCTGGCTCTAAAGCAGCTCTGCTGACCTGGTTCTCTCCCTCTACAGCAGCTCTGCTGACCTGGTTTCTCTGGCTCTACAGCAGCTCTTCTGGCCTGGTTCTCTGCCTCTAGAGCAGCTCTGCTGACCTGGTTCTTAGGCTCTAGAGCAGCTCTGCTGACCTGGTTCTCTGGCTCTAAAGCAGCTCTGCTGACCTGGTTCTCTGGCTCTAAAGCAGCTCTGCTGACCTGGTTCTCTGGCTCTAAAGCAGCTCTGCTGACCTGGTTTCTCTGGCTCTACAGCAGCTCTGCTGACCTGGTTCTCTGGCTCTAGAGCAGCTCTGCTGACCTGGTTCTTAGGCTCTAGAGCAGCTCTGCTGACCTGGTTCTCTGGCTCTACAACGGCTCTGCTGACCTGGTTCTCTGGCTCTAAAGCAGCTCTGCTGACCTGGTTTCTCTGGCTCTAAAGCAGCTCTGCTGACCTGGTTTCTCTGTCTCTAGAGCAGCTCTGCTGACCTGGTTCTCTGGCTCTACAGCGGCTCTGCTGACCTGGTTCTCTGGCTCTAAAGCAGCTCTGCTGACCTGGTTTCTCTGGCTCTAGAGCAGCTCTGCTGACCTGGTTCTCTGGCTCTAGAGCAGCTCTGATGACCTGGTTCTCTGGCTCTAAAGCAGCACTGCTGACCTGGTTCTCTCCCTCTAAAGCAGCTCTGCTGACCTGGTTTCTCTGGCTCTACAGCAGCTCTGCTGACCTGGTTCTCTGGCTCTAGAGCAGCTCTGCTGACCTGGTTCTCTAGGCTCTAGAGCAGCTCTGCTGACCTGGTTCTTTGGCTCTAGAGCAGCTCTGCTGACCTGGTTCTCTGGCTCTAAAGCAGCTCTGCTGACCTGGTTCTCTGGCTCTAAAGCGGCTCTGCTGACCTGGTTCTCTGGCTCTAAAGCAGCTCTACTGACCTGGTTCTCTGGCTCTAAAGCAGCTCTGCTGACCTGGTTCTCTGGCTCTAGAGCAGCTCTGCTGACCTGGTTCTCTGGCTCTAAAGCAGCTCTGCTGACCTGGTTCTCTGGCTCTAAAGCAGCTCTGCTGACCTGGTTTCTCTGGCTCTACAGCAGCTCTGCTGTCCTGGTTTCTCTGGCTCTACAGCAGCTCTGCTGACCTGGTTCTCTGCCTCTAGAGCAGCTCTGCTGGCCTGGTTCTTAGGCTCTAGAGCAGCTCTGCTGACCTGGTTCTCTGGCTCTAAAGCAGCTCTGCTGACCTGGTTCTTAGGCTCTAGAGCAGCTCTGCTGACCTGGTTCTCTGGCTCTACAACGCCTCTGCTGACCTGGTTCTCTGGCTCTAGAGCAGCTCTGCTGACCTGGTTCTCTGGCTCTACAACGGCTCTGCTGACCTGGTTCTTAGGCTCTACAGCAGCTCTGCTGACCTGGTTCTCTGGCTCTACAACGCCTCTGCTGACCTGGTTCTCTGCCTCTAGAGCAGCTCTGCTGACCTGGTTCTCTAGGCTCTAGAGCAGCTCTGCTGACCTGGTTCTCTGGCTCTACAACAGCCTCTGCTGACCTGGTTCTCTGGCTCTAAAGCAGCTCTGCTGACCTGGTTCTCTGGCTCTAAAGCAGCTCTGCTGACCTGGTTCTCTGGCTCTAAAGCAGCTCTGCTGACCTGGTTTCTCTGGCTCTACAGCAGCTCTTCTGGCCTGGTTCTCTGCCTCTAGAGCAGCTCTGCTGACCTGGTTCTTAGGCTCTAGAGCAGCTCTGCTGACCTGGTTCTCTGGCTCTAAAGCAGCTCTGCTGACCTGGTTCTCTGGCTCTAAAGCAGCACTGCTGACCTGGTTCTCTCCCTCTAAAGCAGCTCTGCTGACCTGGTTTCTCTGGCTCTACAGCAGCTCTGCTGACCTGGTTCTCTGGCTCTAGAGCAGCTCTGCTGACCTGGTTCTCTAGGCTCTAGAGCAGCTCTGCTGACCTGGTTCTCTGGCTCTACAGCAGCTCTGCTGACCTGGTTCTCTGGCTCTAAAGCAGCTCTGCTGACCTGGTTTCTCTGGCTCTAGAGCAGCTCTGCTGACCTGGTTCTCTGGCTCTAGAGCAGCTCTGCTGACCTGGTTCTCTGGCTCTACAAGCAGCTCTGCTGACCTGGTTCTCTGGCTCTAGAGCAGCTCTGCTGACCTGGTTCTCTAGGCTCTAGAGCAGCTCTGCTGACCTGGTTCTCTAGGCTCTAGAGCAGCTCTGCTGACCTGGTTCTCTGGCTCTAAAGCAGCTCTGCTGACCTGGTTCTCTGGCTCTAAAGCAGCTCTGCTGACCTGGTTCTCTGGCTCTAAAGCAGCTCTGCTGACCTGGTTCTCTGGCTCTAAAGCAGCTCTGCTGACCTGGTTCTCTGGCTCTAGAGCAGCTCTGCTGACCTGGTTCTCTGGCTCTAAAGCAGCTCTGCTGACCTGGTTCTCTGGCTCTAAAGCAGCTCTGCTGACCTGGTTTCTCTGGCTCTACAGCAGCTCTGCTGACCTGGTTTCTCTGGCTCTACAGCAGCTCTGCTGACCTGGTTCTCTGCCTCTAGAGCAGCTCTGCTGACCTGGTTCTCTAGGCTCTAGAGCAGCTCTGCTGACCTGGTTCTCTGGCTCTAAAGCAGCTCTGCTGACCTGGTTCTCTGGCTCTAAAGCAGCTCTGCTGACCTGGTTCTCTGGCTCTAGAGCAGCTCTGCTGACCTGGTTCTCTGGCTCTAAAGCAGCTCTGCTGACCTGGTTCTCTGGCTCTAGAGCAGCTCTGCTGACCTGGTTCTCTGGCTCTAAAGCAGCTCTGCTGACCTGGTTCTCTGGCTCTAAAGCAGCTCTGCTGACCTGGTTTCTCTGGCTCTACAAGCAGCTCTGCTGACCTGGTTCTCTGGCTCTAGAGCAGCTCTGCTGACCTGGTTCTCTGGCTCTAAAGCAGCTCTGCTGACCTGGTTCTCTGGCTCTAAAGCAGCTCTGCTGACCTGGTTCTCTGGCTCTACAGCAGCTCTGCTGACCTGGTTCTCTGGCTCTAGAGCAGCTCTGCTGACCTGGTTCTCTGGCTCTAGAGCAGCTCTGCTGACCTGGTTCTCTGGCTCTAAAGCAGCTCTGCTGACCTGGTTCTCTGGCTCTAAAGCAGCTCTGCTGACCTGGTTCTCTGGCTCTAAAGCAGCTCTGCTGACCTGGTTTCTCTGGCTCTACAGCAGCTCTGCTGACCTGGTTCTCTGGCTCTAGAGCAGCTCTGCTGACCTGGTTCTTAGGCTCTAGAGCAGCTCTGCTGACCTGGTTCTCTGGCTCTACAAGCAGCTCTGCTGACCTGGTTCTCTGGCTCTAAAGCAGCTCTGCTGACCTGGTTTCTCTGGCTCTAAAGCAGCTCTGCTGACCTGGTTCTCTGGCTCTAGAGCAGCTCTGCTGACCTGGTTCTCTGGCTCTACAGCAGCTCTGCTGACCTGGTTCTCTGGCTCTAAAGCAGCTCTGCTGACCTGGTTTCTCTGGCTCTAGAGCAGCTCTGCTGACCTGGTTCTTAGGCTCTAGAGCAGCTCTGCTGACCTGGTTCTCTGGCTCTAAAGCAGCTCTGCTGACCTGGTTCTCTGGCTCTAAAGCAGCTCTGCTGACCTGGTTTCTCTGGCTCTACAGCAGCTCTGCTGACCTGGTTCTCTGGCTCTAGAGCAGCTCTGCTGACCTGGTTCTTAGACTCTAGAGCAGCTCTGCTGACCTGGTTCTCTAGGCTCTAGAGCAGCTCTGCTGACCTGGTTCTCTGGCTCTAAAGCAGCTCTGCTGACCTGGTTCTCTGGCTCTAAAGCAGCTCTGCTGACCTGGTTCTCTGGCTCTAAAGCAGCTCTGCTGACCTGGTTCTCTGGCTCTAAAGCAGCTCTGCTGACCTGGTTCTCTGGCTCTAGAGCAGCTCTGCTGACCTGGTTCTCTGGCTCTAAAGCAGCTCTGCTGACCTGGTTCTCTGGCTCTAAAGCAGCTCTGCTGACCTGGTTTCTCTGGCTCTACAGCAGCTCTGCTGACCTGGTTTCTCTGGCTCTACAGCAGCTCTGCTGACCTGGTTCTCTGCCTCTAGAGCAGCTCTGCTGGCCTGGTTCTTAGGCTCTAGAGCAGCTCTGCTGACCTGGTTCTCTGGCTCTAAAGCAGCTCTGCTGACCTGGTTCTTAGGCTCTAGAGCAGCTCTGCTGACCTGGTTCTCTGGCTCTACAATGCCTCTGCTGACCTGGTTCTCTGGCTCTAGAGCAGCTCTGCTGACCTGGTTCTCTGGCTCTACAACGCCTCTGCTGACCTGGTTCTCTGGCTCTACAGCAGCTCTGCTGACCTGGTTCTCTGGCTCTACAGCAGCCTCTGCTGACCTGGTTCTCTGGCTCTAGAGCAGCTCTGCTGACCTGGTTCTCTAGGCTCTAGAGCAGCTCTGCTGACCTGGTTCTCTGGCTCTAGAGCAGCTCTGCTGACCTGGTTCTCTGGCTCTAAAGCAGCTCTGCTGACCTGGTTCTCTGGCTCTAAAGCAGCTCTGCTGACCTGGTTCTCTGCCTCTAAAGCAGCTCTGCTGACCTGGTTTCTCTGGCTCTACAGCAGCTCTGCTGACCTGGTTCTCTGGCTCTAGAGCAGCTCTGCTGACCTGGTTCTTAGGCTCTAGAGCAGCTCTGCTGACCTGGTTCTCTGGCTCTAAAGCAGCTCTGCTGACCTGGTTCTCTGGCTCTAAAGCAGCACTGCTGACCTGGTTCTCTCCCTCTAAAGCAGCTCTGCTGACCTGGTTTCTCTGGCTCTACAGCAGCTCTGCTGACCTGGTTCTCTGGCTCTAGAGCAGCTCTGCTGACCTGGTTCTTAGGCTCTAGAGCAGCTCTGCTGACCTGGTTCTCTGGCTCTACAACGGCTCTGCTGACCTGGTTCTCTGGCTCTAAAGCAGCTCTGCTGACCTGGTTTCTCTGGCTCTAAAGCAGGTCTGCTGACCTGGTTCTCTGTCTCTAGAGCAGCTCCGCTGACCTGGTTCTCTGGCTCTACAATGGCTCTGCTGACCTGGTTTCTCTGGCTCTAGAGCAGCTCTGCTGACCTGGTTTTTAGGCTCTAGAGCAGCTCTGCTGACCTGGTTCTCTGGCTCTAAAGCAGCTCTGCTGACCTGGTTCTCTGGCTCTAAAGCCGCTCTGCTGACCTGGTTTCTCTGGCTCTACAGCAGCTCTGCTGACCTGGTTCTCTGGCTCTAGAGCAGCTCTGCTGACCTGGTTCTTAGACTCTAGAGCAGCTCTGCTGACCTGGTTCTCTAGGCTCTAAAGCAGCTTTGCTGACCTGGTTCTCTGGCTCTAAAACGGCTCTGCTGACCTGGTTCTCTGGCTCTAAAGCAGCTCTACTGACCTGGATCTATGGCTCTAAAGCAGCTCTGGTGACCTGGTTCTCTGGCTCTAGAGCAGCTCTGCTGACCTGGTTCTCTGGCTCTAAAGCAGCTCTGCTGACCTGGTTCTCTGGCTCTAAAGCAGCTCTGCTGACCTGGTTTCTCTGGCTCTACAGCAGCTCTGCTGACCTGGTTTCTCTGGCTCTACAGCAGCTCTGCTGACCTGGTTCTCTGCCTCTAGAGCAGCTCTGCTGGCCTGGTTCTTAGGCTCTAGAGCAGCTCTGCTGACCTGGTTCTCTGGCTCTAAAGCAGCTCTGCTGACCTGGTTCTTAGGCTCTAGAGCAGCTCTGCTGACCTGGTTCTCTGGCTCTACAACGCCTCTGCTGACCTGGTTCTCTGGCTCTAGAGCAGCTCTGCTGACCTGGTTCTCTGGCTCTAGAGCAGCTCTGCTGACCTGGTTCTCTGGCTCTAGAGCAGCTTTGCTGACCTGGTTCTCTGGCTCTAAAGCAGCTCTGCTGACCTGGTTCTCTGGCTCTAAAGCAGCTCTGCTGACCTGGTTTCTCTGGCTCTACAGCAGCTCTGCTGACCTGGTTTCTCTGGCTCTACAGCAGCTCTGCTGACCTGGTTCTCTGGCTCTAGAGCAGCTCTGCTGACCTGGTTCTCTAGGCTCTAGAGCAGCTCTGCTGACCTGGTTCTCTGGCTCTAAAGCAGCTCTGCTGACCTGGTTTCTCTGGCTCTAGAGCAGCTCTGCTGACCTGGTTCTCTGCCTCTAAAGCAGCTCTGCTGACCTGGTTCTCTGGCCTCTAGAGCAGCTCTGCTGACCTGGTTCTCTGCCTCTAGAGCAGCTCTGCTGACCTGGTTCTTAGGCTCTAGAGCAGCTCTGCTGACCTGGTTCTCTGGCTCTACAAGCAGCTCTGCTGACCTGGTTCTCTGGCTCTAAAGCAGCTCTGCTGACCTGGTTCTCTGGCTCTAAAGCAGCTCTGCTGACCTGGTTCTCTGGCTCTAAAGCAGCTCTGCTGACCTGGTTCTCTGGCTCTAGAGCAGCTCTGCTGACCTGGTTCTCTGGCTCTAAAGCAGCTCTGCTGACCTGGTTCTCTGGCTCTAAAGCAGCTCTGCTGACCTGGTTTCTCTGGCTCTACAGCAGCTCTGCTGACCTGGTTTCTCTGGCTCTACAGCAGCTCTGCTGACCTGGTTCTCTGCCTCTAGAGCAGCTCTGCTGGCCTGGTTCTTAGGCTCTAGAGCAGCTCTGCTGACCTGGTTCTCTGGCTCTAAAGCAGCTCTGCTGACCTGGTTCTCTAGGCTCTAGAGCAGCTCTGCTGACCTGGTTCTCTGGCTCTACAACGCCTCTGCTGACCTGGTTCTCTGGCTCTAAAGCAGCTCTGCTGACCTGGTTCTCTGGCTCTAGAGCAGCTCTGCTGACCTGGTTCTTAGGCTCTAGAGCAGCTCTGCTGACCTGGTTCTCTGGCTCTAAAGCAGCTCTGCTGACCTGGTTCTCTGGCTCTAGAGCAGCTCTGCTGACCTGGTTCTCTGGCTCTAGAGCAGCTCTGCTGACCTGGTTCTCTGGCTCTAGAGCAGCTCTGCTGACCTGGTTCTCTGGCTCTAGAGCAGCTCTGCTGACCTGGTTCTCTGGCTCTAGAGCAGCTCTGCTGACCTGGTTCTTAGGCTCTAGAGCAGCTCTGCTGACCTGGTTCTCTGGCTCTACAGCAGCTCTGCTGGCCTGGTTCTCTGGCTCTACAGCAGCTCTGCTGACCTGGTTCTCTGGCTCTACAAGCAGCTCTGCTGACCTGGTTCTCTGGCTCTAGAGCAGCTCTGCTGACCTGGTTCTCTGGCTCTAGAGCAGCTCTGCTGACCTGGTTCTCTGGCTCTACAGCAGCTCTGCTGACCTGGTTCTCTGGCTCTAGAGCAGCTCTGCTGACCTGGTTCTCTGGCTCTAGAGCAGCTCTGCTGACCTGGTTCTCTGGCTCTAAAGCAGCTCTGCTGACCTGGTTCTCTGGCTCTAAAGCAGCTCTGCTGACCTGGTTCTCTGGCTCTAAAGCAGCTCTGCTGACCTGGTTCTCTGGCTCTAGAGCAGCTCTGCTGACCTGGTTCTCTGGCTCTAAAGCAGCTCTGCTGACCTGGTTCTCTGGCTCTAGAGCAGCTCTGCTGACCTGGTTCTCTGGCTCTAAAGCAGCTCTGCTGACCTGGTTCTCTGGCTCTAAAGCAGCTCTGCTGACCTGGTTCTCTGGCTCTAAAGCAGCTCTGCTGACCTGGTTTCTCTGGCTCTACAGCAGCTCTGCTGACCTGGTTCTCTGGCTCTAGAGCAGCTCTGCTGACCTGGTTCTTAGGCTCTAGAGCAGCTCTGCTGACCTGGTTCTCTGGCTCTACAGCAGCTCTGCTGACCTGGTTTCTCTGGCTCTAAAGCAGCTCTGCTGACCTGGTTTCTCTGGCTCTAAAGCAGCTCTGCTGACCTGGTTCTCTGGCTCTAGAGCAGCTCTGCTGACCTGGTTTCTCTGGCTCTAGAGCAGCTCTGCTGACCTGGTTCTCTAGGCTCTAGAGCAGCTCTGCTGACCTGGTTCTCTGGCTCTAAAGCAGCTCTGCTGACCTGGTTCTCTGGCTCTAAAGCAGCTCTGCTGACCTGGTTTCTCTGGCTCTACAGCAGCTCTGCTGACCTGGTTCTCTGGCTCTAGAGCAGCTCTGCTGACCTGGTTCTTAGGCTCTAGAGCAGCTCTGCTGACCTGGTTCTCTGGCTCTAAAGCAGCTCTGCTGACCTGGTTCTCTGGCTCTAAAGCAGCTCTGCTGACCTGGTTCTCTGGCTCTAAAGCAGCTCTGCTGACCTGGTTCTCTGGCTCTAAAGCAGCTCTGCTGACCTGGTTCTCTGGCTCTAGAGCAGCTCTGCTGACCTGGTTCTCTGGCTCTAAAGCAGCTCTGCTGACCTGGTTCTCTGGCTCTAAAGCAGCTCTGCTGACCTGGTTTCTCTGGCTCTACAGCAGCTCTGCTGACCTAGTTTCTCTGGCTCTACAGCAGCTCTGCTGACCTGGTTCTCTGACTCTAGAGCAGCTCTGCTGGCCTGGTTCTTAGGCTCTAGAGCAGCTCTGCTGACCTGGTTCTCTGGCTCTAAAGCAGCTCTGCTGACCTGGTTCTTAGGCTCTAGAGCAGCTCTGCTGACCTGGTTCTCTGGCTCTACAACGCCTCTGCTGACCTGGTTCTCTGGCTCTAAAGCAGCTCTGCTGACCTGGTTCTCTGGCTCTAGAGCAGCTCTGCTGACCTGGTTCTCTGGCTCTACAGCAGCTCTGCTGACCTGGTTCTCTGGCTCTAAAGCAGCTCTGCTGACCTGGTTCTCTGGCTCTAAAGCAGCTCTGCTGACCTGGTTCTCTGGCTCTAGAGCAGCTCTGCTGACCTGGTTCTCTGGCTCTAAAGCAGCTCTGCTGACCTGGTTCTCTGGCTCTAGATCAGCTCTGCTGACCTGGTTCTCTGGCTCTACAGCAGCTCTGCTGACCTGGTTCTCTGGCTCTACAGCAGCTCTGCTGACCTGGTTCTCTGGCTCTACAGCAGCTCTGCTGACCTGGTTCTCTGGCTCTAGAGCAGCTCTGCTGACCTGGTTCTCTGGCTCTAGAGCAGCTCTGCTGACCTGGTTCTCTGGCTCTAGAGCAGCTCTGCTGACCTGGTTCTCTGGCTCTAAAGCAGCTCTGCTGACCTGGTTCTCTGGCTCTAAAGCAGCTCTGCTGACCTGGTTCTCTCGGCTCTAAAGCAGCTCTGCTGACCTGGTTTCTCTGGCTCTACAGCAGCTCTGCTGACCTGGTTCTCTGGCTCTAGAGCAGCTCTGCTGACCTGGTTCTCTGGCTCTAGAGCAGCTCTGCTGACCTGGTTCTCTGGCTCTAAAGCAGCTCTGCTGACCTGGTTCTCTGGCTCTAGAGCAGCTCTGCTGACCTGGTTCTCTGGCTCTACAGCAGCTCTGCTGACCTGGTTCTCTGGCTCTAAAGCAGCTCTGCTGACCTGGTTCTCTGGCTCTAAAGCAGCTCTGCTGACCTGGTTCTCTGGCTCTAGAGCAGCTCTGCTGACCTGGTTCTCTGGCTCTAAAGCAGCTCTGCTGACCTGGTTCTCTGGCTCTAAAGCAGCTCTGCTGACCTGGTTCTCTGCCTCTAAAGCAGCTCTGCTGACCTGGTTTCTCTGGCTCTACAGCAGCTCTGCTGACCTGGTTCTCTGGCTCTAGAGCAGCTCTGCTGACCTGGTTCTCTGGGCTCTAGAGCAGCTCTGCTGACCTGGTTCTCTGGCTCTAAAGCAGCTCTGCTGACCTGGTTCTCTGGCTCTAGAGCAGCTCTGCTGACCTGGTTCTCTGGCTCTACAAGCAGCTCTGCTGACCTGGTTCTCTGGCTCTAAAGCAGCTCTGCTGACCTGGTTCTCTGGCTCTAGAGCAGCTCTGCTGACCTGGTTCTCTGGCTCTAAAGCAGCTCTGCTGACCTGGTTCTCTGGCTCTAAAGCAGCTCTGCTGACCTGGTTCTCTGGCTCTAAAGCAGCTCTGCTGACCTGGTTTCTCTGGCTCTACAGCAGCTCTGCTGACCTGGTTCTCTGGCTCTAGAGCAGCTCTGCTGACCTGGTTCTCTAGGCTCTAGAGCAGCTCTGCTGACCTGGTTCTCTGGCTCTACAAGCGGCTCTGCTGACCTGGTTCTCTGGCTCTAGAGCAGCTCTGCTGACCTGGTTCTTAGGCTCTAGAGCAGCTCTGCTGACCTGGTTCTCTGGCTCTACAGCAGCCTCTGCTGACCTGGTTCTCTGGCTCTAAAGCAGCTCTGCTGACCTGGTTCTCTGGCTCTAAAGCAGCTCTGCTGACCTGGTTCTCTGGCTCTAGAGCAGCTCTGCTGACCTGGTTCTCTGGCTCTAAAGCAGCTCTGCTGACCTGGTTCTCTGCCTCTAAAGCAGCTCTGCTGACCTGGTTCTCTGGCTCTAGAGCAGCTCTGCTGACCTGGTTCTCTGGCTCTAGAGCAGCTCTGCTGACCTGGTTCTCTGGCTCTAGAGCAGCTCTGCTGACCTGGTTCTCTGGCTCTAGAGCAGCTCTGCTGACCTGGTTCTCTGGCTCTACAGCAGCTCTGCTGACCTGGTTCTCTGGCTCTAAAGCAGCTCTGCTGACCTGGTTCTCTGTCTTTAAAGCAGCTCTGCTGACCTAGTTTCTCTGGCTCTACAGCAGCTCTGCTGACCTGGTTTCTCTGGCTCTACAGCAGCTCTGCAGACCTGGTTCTCTGGCTCTAGAGCAGCTCTGCTGGCCTGGTTCTTAGGCTCTAGAGCAGCTCTGCTGACCTGGTTCTCTGGCTCTAAAGCAGCTCTGCTGACCTGGTTCTCTGGCTCTAGAGCAGCTCTGCTGACCTGGTTCTCTAGGCTCTAGAGCAGCTCTGCTGACCTGGTTCTCTGGCTCTACAGCAGCTCTGCTGACCTGGTTCTCTGGCTCTAGAAGCAGCTCTGCTGACCTGGTTCTCAGGCTCTAGAGCAGCTCTGCTGACCTGGTTCTCTGGCTCTACAGCAGCTCTGCTGACCTGGTTCTCTGGCTCTAGAGCAGCTCTGCTGACCTGGTTCTCTGGCTCTAAAGCAGCTCTGCTGACCTGGTTCTCTGGCTCTAGAGCAGCTCTGCTGACCTGGTTCTCTGGCTCTAAAGCAGCTCTGCTGACCTGGTTCTCTGGCTCTAAAGCAGCTCTGCTGACCTGGTTTCTCTGGCTCTACAGCAGCTCTGCTGACCTGGTTCTCTGGCTCTAAAGCAGCTCTGCTGACCTGGTTCTCTGCCTCTAGAGCAGCTCTGCTGACCTGGTTCTCTAGGCTCTAGAGCAGCTCTGCTGACCTGGTTCTCTGGCTCTAAAGCAGCTCTGCTGACCTGGTTCTCTGGCTCTAAAGCAGCGCTGCTGACCTGGTTCTCTCCCTCTAAAGCAGCTCTGCTGACCTGGTTTCTCTGGCTCTACAGCAGCTCTGCTGACCTGGTTCTCTGGCTCTAGAGCAGCTCTGCTGACCTGGTTCTCTAGGCTCTAGAGCAGCTCTGCTGACCTGGTTCTCTGGCTCTACAACGGCTCTGCTGACCTGGTTCTCTGGCTCTAAAGCAGCTCTGCTGACCTGGTTCTATGGCTCTAAAGCAGCTCTGCTGACCTGGTTCTCTGGCTCTAGAGCAGCTCTGCTGACCTGGTTCTTCTGGCTCTAAAGCAGCTCTGCTGACCTGGTTCTCTGGCTCTAAAGCAGCTCTGCTGACCTGGTTTCTCTGGCTCTACAGCAGCTCTGCTGACCTGGTTCTCTGCCTCTAGAGCAGCTCTGCTGACCTGGTTCTCTGGCTCTAAAGCAGCTCTGCTGACCTGGTTCTCTGGCTCTAAAGCAGCTCTGCTGACCTGGTTTCTCTGGCTCTACAGCAGCTCTGCTGACCTGGTTCTCTGGCTCTAGAGCAGCTCTGCTGACCTGGTTCTTAGGCTCTAGAGCAGCTCTGCTGACCTGGTTCTCTGGCTCTAAAGCAGCTCTGCACTGGCAGGACAGAGTGCGGAACAGAGTGAAAGGCAGGGCGAAGCAAGAATATGAGTATAGGTGGGAAGACAGAGCGCAACTGAAGAACATGAGGTTTAGTGTAAGGACAGAGTGCGGGGCAGAGGAACAGGCACCTAAAGTTAAAAACATGAGGATAAGTGGCAGGACAGTGTGGGGCAGAGGAACAGGCACGGCGAGTTAAAAACCTGAGGATAAGTGGCAGGATAGAGTGCGGTGCGGCGAGGCAAGAACAATACTGTTGTGTGTTGAGGCAACAAAAGCGAAAAAAATCAAAGTAAATACCATGCGGCACAAAGTTCTTGATATGCTAAAGCGCTGAGGTTTATGTGTCTGCCTTGTATAGTTGCATCGCGCAGTGAAACTGAAACCTAAATCAAGGTGGGAGCGTGTGAAAGCTTACATCGCTCGAGAGGAGTCGCCGTGCGCGTGCACATCGCCTGTCCGGGCGCACATGTTTTGTCTCCCTTCGCGCACCAAACCGACAACAATAGTCTCGCCAAGGCGAAGCAGCGCATGGGCTGCGTTCGCTAGGCGAGACCTAAAAACAACTTAATATTTATCACGTAGGCGAAACCTAATGCAATTACCATTGCTTGTTAATTGTTTTCTCTCCTATTTCTTATCTCACTCACTCCATATTACTTTTGAAAAGTTTCTCAGTAGGCTATGGATTTTAAGGAACTTTGATGTGGTTGTTAGGCAATACTTCGATCTACTGGATTTTTTCAAAAATATTTTTATTGACATTTTCGTATTACAAAGACAGATTGCGTTACGATACATGTAATTTGACTTCATTTCATGCATTTTGTACCATTGGACATTGCTATCCTTGCATTGGGTGGACACGTATCCTGTATTTATTCAATCCTTACAATAAACAATTCCTATGTAGAACTGGGATGCAGAACTGGGATAGTGTTCATGGGATCCAGGGTATATGTATCGGACGGGGTATCAGGGTTGGTACGAATCTCACTTGTTGATATGTCTGAGTGCTGCTAGGGGGGCGGGGGGTGGTCCAGCCATTATGGCCTATCTTCGTGTCCCGTAAGGTTTGTGGTGGTATCGTCGAGCAGCGTTACGTATTTGCTATAACAGGAGAGTTGGCGTGTGTGCTCCTGGTCGGGGCTTGTGATTGTGGGTCCACTGGGGCGTGTGGGGAACCGTCCGGGTCGTCGTGTGTTGGTGGCTGTTTGAATTGGTGCAACAATAGGGTCCACTCCATAGAGATGGGGTGCTTGCGTATCCCCTTCACCTCCCCCTCCCTGAGTGTTTCCTCCTCCGCTGCCGCCCATTTGTGTACTGCTCCCACCCATGCCGCAATCGGGGGACCCGTGGGGGATCGCCAGTGCATAGCTATACCTCTTTTAGCCAGCAATATTGCCAGTGAGATAAAGCGGATTGACACTTTGTGTTGCTTCTGTTTCCGAAAGATTCCTAATGCACAGGCTTCCCAGGTGTTCAGATGCGAAAGCCCCGTGAGATCCCTGAGTGTCTTGAGAACATTGCTCCAATACGGCTGTAGTGTAGGGCAACTCCAGAACATGTGGTGGAAATCTGCTTCCTGTGATCGGCATCTGGGGCAGAGGAACTGGGTGTCCTGGTAAAATCGTTGGAGGCGTGCTGGCGTTTGATACGCCCTGTGTAGGATGTAGAATTGTATATTTTTAAAACGTGCGTTTCTGGACACCTTCTTGGGGTATTCGAGGGCCATCTCCCATTCTTTCTCGTGTATTTGGTGCCCTAGTTCCAGGGGTTTGTTTATGAGCTCCCGAATGGCTTTATAGAGCCATGTGGTCAGGTGTCGCCCCACCCCCATGTGTATGATCGTGTGGATGACCGGATGAGTTGCTGGCTCTCCCGTCGATAAGTCGTGGTGTGATCGATAGCTTTCTATGAGTTGACGGTGGAGTAGAAACTGGCCAGAGGGGAGGTCATAGTCTTCCATAAGCTGGTGGAATGGTCTAAGCTGTCCGTTCTAAAACAAAGACTCCATTTCGGTTAGGCCGTGGTCTGTCCATGCGCGAAGCATGCTAGTTGTGTAGTATTTCTCTTGTTTGGGCCAGCCAACTAGCGGCAGCAGAGGGGAGTACGGAGGCGTCCCTGCCGACATACGGTGTATCCGTTGCATGCATTTGCGTGCCACCACTACTTCTATGGGGTATGTGCGTCGCGGTTTGGTGCCTGGCAGTAGCAAGCAGTGGAGTTCTGGGATGGGTACCTGGCCGGTCGCTGTGTGCGTCTCACCTATGTGTCTGCCTGCCGTCCAGTAGGACAGCGACTGTAATTGTGCTGCCAAGAAGTACGATTCGAAGGACGGTGCGCCCAGTCCTCCCTGTGTGGTGGGTAGTTGTAACTTCGCTGGTGCTATCCTATGTCTGCTTGTTCCCCATATGAGCGAGCTGAGGAGCGAGTCTAAGTCCCGGAAGAATGCTCTGGGTGGGATTACCGGCAGATTCGTGAAGTGGTACAATAGCCGCGGGACTATTATCATTTTGGCTAAGGCCACACGGCCGATCGGGGCTAGCGGGAGTTTCTTCCAGAAACCGACCGCCGATCTGATTCCGGCCAGCGCTCTGTGGTGGTTGCCTTCAAATATGTCGGCCGGAGAGTGGTAGAGACGGATCCCGAGGTAATGGGGGGCACCTGCACTCCAGGTCAATTTCTGTTCACCCATCCATACATCCCGAGGGGTGAGGTTTAGGTGCAGTGGGTAAACTGTGGATTTGTCCCAGTTTACTCTGAGCCCGGAGGCTCCCGCGAATTCTGTCAGTGTTGCCCAAATGGGTGTTAGATCCGCAGTAATGTCCCGGATATATAGTAAGAGGTCATCAGCGTACATGGAGACACTATGTATGGTATCCGCGATGGGAATGCCCCAGTGTTCCCCCTCCCGTCGCAGCCGTATAGCCAGAGGCTCTACAGCGAGGGCGAAGAGCAGAGGCGAAAGTGGGCAGCCCTGCCTCGTGCCCCTCTGCACCGCGAATTCTGGTGATATGCATCGTCCCATGCGGATGCGCGAGGTTAGTTTGGTGTACAGGAGTTGTGTGTATGCCAAGAGGGTGGGACCGATTCCTGCTCGTTTTAGGACCGAGAACAGGTATTGCCAAGTGAGGGTATCGAAGGCCTTCTCGAGGTCTAGGATAAGACAGGCTGCTCTGGGGAACGCAGCACCCACTTGATCTTGGATATGGAATAGGCGGTGTATATTTTGGGACGTGTTTCTGCCTGGAACTAAGCCACATTGGTCTGGGTGAACCAGGGGTCGTAGGATTTGTGTATACCTGTCTGCTAATATCTTCCCTGGTATCTTACAGTCGGCGGACAGAAGCGTGATGGGACGGTATGAGGCCATCTGTTGTGGATCGCGATTCGGCTTCGGGAAGGTTACAATAACTGATTCTCGGAGGGATCTTGGCAGTTTTCCTTTCTCTAGCGCGGCCGCAAACATCTCTACAAGGCGGGGGACCAGCAGGGGGGAGAAGGTTGTGTAGTATTCCAGGGGAAAACCGTCCAGCCCCGGTGCTTTGTTGCGAGCCAGTGCATGTAGTGCTTGGGTGATATCGGCGGATTGTATCTCTGCATCTAGTGCAGTTCTCTCCGCCTCCGTGAGTTTGGGGATTGTCAACGGGTCGAGAAAGTGGTCTACCACTTCCTGCCCAGTCGGTGCTGGGCTACGGTACACCTCAGAGTAGTATTGGTGGAACGCCAAGAGGATTTCCGCTTGGGACCGCACCAAATTTCCGAGGGGGTCAAGCACTTCAGTGATGGGTTTCACGTCTGTGTTTTGTTTGGCTAGCCATGCCAATAGTGTGCCAGTTTTATCCCGCTCCTTATGCATCCGGGTTGCAAACGCCCTAAAGTTGTACCGACGGAAGCCGGTGCTGGCGGCCAGGTACTCTGTCTTTGCTTTTGGCACTTGAGCAGCTACCGCTTCGGATGCGTCGTCTCGTTTGGTGAGGGTGGCTAGCTGCGTTTTGGCTTTAGTTAGTGCTTGCTCCAGCGGCCGTTTTAGCCCTACTATTTGTTTGATACATTCTCCCCGGGCCACTACTTTGAATGTGTCCCATTCCACTAATGTAGATGTCGCTGTTCCTGCGTTATTAGTGAAGTATTCCTGTATGCTTTGCCCCTGTTCGTGTTTGAAGACTTGGTCCGTCAGGCAGTCCCGTGGTAGTACGCCAAGTGGGTACTGGGGGATGGGGGGGTCTCCAGTGTAACCGCAGAATATGAGCGTCATGGTCAGAAATGACCCGGCCTAGGTAGTCCGTGTGTTGAATTTTGGGTATTAGCGGCGCTGAGCATAAAAGCCTATCTAGTCGGACTCGCAGGTTATGTGGTATGGAGTGAAACGAGTACAGTCGAGTCTGTGGATGACGCATTCTCCATGCATCTATGAGTGCCCATTGCGTGACCCAGGTTTTAAACCGTTCCGTTTGCTTGTGGGCTGGAGAGTGTGTGGGTGGGGGGTGGGATCGATCTAGGGTAAGATTTGAGTGCACAGTTATAGTCGCTCCCAATATCCATGGTATGGAAGCAAATTGGGCTAAAACACCTGTGAGGCGGTCCCAGAACCTGTCTTCCTCTTCATTTGGGGCGTATATACTGCCCAAAAGTACTGATTGCCCATCTAAGAGTCCCTCCAGCAGGGCATACCTCCCCTCCTTGCCCACCACTCTTCTGAGTACCTGGAATGGGGTTCCTGGTCGGACCCTAATCAGCGCCCCGCGTGCGTATGCTGAGTATGACGTGGCACATATAGTTCCACGCCATTTGGCCTGCAGTTTACCTATTTCCGGTGTGGTTAGGTGCGTCTCCTGCAAGAACGCGATTCGTGCATTCTGATGTTTTGTATATGAATATAAGGCGTAACGTTTGCTTGGTGTATGGAGGCCCCTAGTGTTTAGTGTTAAGATACTGATGTCTGCGTTCTGCATTGTCGTAGCCATTTGGGGTTGCCAGTGCGTGCTAATGCAGCGAGTATCAGCTGGAGCATAGTGCCCGATGATTCCCTAGCAGTGTGATAAACATATGGGAGAGCGATGTCGCCCGTTCACGTGATGCGGTCACCCTGTTATGTGGAGGTCCATGAGGGGAAGGGACTATACTGAACGGGGGCA
This sequence comes from Calotriton arnoldi, assembly GCA_963921515.1. Lineage (NCBI taxonomy): Eukaryota > Metazoa > Chordata > Amphibia > Caudata > Salamandridae > Calotriton > Calotriton arnoldi. The sequence goes on along the minus strand of CAWUFW010015485.1, from coordinate 123,268 downwards.
GTGAACAGTTAACTGGGGTTGGGAAACAGTCCCAATACCAAGGACCTATCGCTGGCGTCGATACATCCAAATCAACTCTCATAGAAGAGGAGAGTGCAACAATATGATGTGGGGGTGGCAGTGCATGTCTGCGAGGTGGGTCGCCGACCGGGCATTTGCAGGATCAGTGGTCGTCGTCTGGACTGTGCTTGATCAGGCATGTGTTGCGTGCGTGTAAAGGGTAAGTCTTGGTTGTGCAGGCCGTTGAGGGACTGCCAGCCAGGTCACCTTATGCCGAGAGGGTATTAGTTTGTCCATCAAACATGGTATCAGCCGTCTGGGGGTAACCAGGGGTGTGACTGAGTACACCCCAGAAGCGTTCCGTCGCTGTCATCCTCTCCCTCCGAAGAGAAGAGGTGTGGAGCTCGATCTGTGTCTTCTGCAAGTGGGGAGGTCTGTAGTTCCGTCACTGCTCGCAGAACCTCTCGTCGCTCCTTCATAATTTGCTCCAGGTCCGGAGATTCTTGGGTATGGGTCCCTGCCGCCATGTGTTTACCGTTGTATTACTGTTTCGAGTTCTGTCTCCTGGATCGTGGCGCCTTGAAACTTGGGCCTCTCGTGGTCTCTGCCCTGGACTGTTGTGCGCAGTGTTGATCCGCCCAATCGTGTGCCTCTTCGGCGTTTGCAAAGAAGATGGCAGAGCTGTCATGAATAACTTTGAGTCGGGCTGGGAAGAGCTGGGAATATTGTATATTGTTCGCCCGCAGTCGTCGTTTCACTTCCAGGAACGATGATCTTTGTTGCTGCACCGCCCGTGCGTAGTCAGGGAAGATCATTATCCGTTTATTTTCTACATGCAGGGGGCCCGATTGTCTGGCGGCTCGAAGCACCGCGTCGCAGTCTCGAAAGTGTAGAAATTTCGCCAACATTGGTCTGGGGGCGGCTCCTGGTGGGGGTTTGCGGGCTGGGACCCTGTGTGCGCGTTCAATGGAGAAGAATGCCGTCCGGTCAGCAGTGGGAGTGAAAGATTTCACCCATGCTTCCATGTATTCCACTGAATTCGCACCTTCGATTCCCTCTGGGAGTCCCAACACGCGGATGTTACAGTGCCTCGAGCGCCCTTCCAAATCATCCACTCTCTCCTCCATGGTGGTCAGGCGGCCCAAGACGGTTTGGAGTGTTGTCTGATGTGCCTTGACGGAGGGTTGCAGGTCGGCCATAATCTTCTCCATCCTTCACTTTGTCGGCCAGTTTTCGATGGTCATCCCGGATGAGGCTAATGTCCGTCGTCAGGGTGCCGAGTCGCTCCTCCATAGACACCCTAGAGAGCTCGATGGCTGCCAATACGTGGTCAAGTTTGTCCGAGATAGATTGATCAGACTGAGTCGCAGCTGTTTTGGCCCATGTCCGGGTATTCGGCAGGTTCTCCGGTGCAGTCTCCGGTACTGTTGTGTGCTGCGAGGTCCTCGGCTTCCCCATTGCGCTGTCTGGGAGGGCCCCTCGCACGGTGGGCGCTGCCGGTGGCTGTGGAGCAAGTGGCAGAGTCCCCGCTTATTAGGCGCCCCGGTGCTGTTCTTGGTTGTTTCGCTGGTCGCGTGGAGCGTGCCGGGCGAGGAGACGAGGATGCACTGGCACAGTAGGGGGCAGGGGGGGCTCTGCTCCGATCACCCCAGAGCTTGGCCCGCTTCCTCGCGGTTTTGGCTTTGTACCAGAAAAGATCGGGTGTTGCAGTTCGCTGTGTACGTTGCTCGGGGAAGGATTCCAGGCAGGTATTGTGGCTGTTCTGGTTGCCGAGTTTAGCGTCTCACCGGGGATGCAGTCTTCAGGCCGATGCAGGTGTAGTGTGGATCTCTAAGCCTCCATGTTAGGGTCAGGCATTGTCTGTCCTGGGCGCGTTCAGATTGGCACACTCAGCGGTAGGGGGTCGCTCTTTCAGCACCTATCGGCCTGGGGGTCTGCCGCTCACCTCTTCTTCATCGCCGCGGCGCGTTCACAGTGGGCTCAGGGTCTTGTCTTCATTCATGTCAGCCGCTGCGACCCTCGGGCGCCATTTTGGGGTCAGGCGGCCCCGGCGGAGAGCAGTTCTCTGGATCGCGGCAGGGTCGGGGGTGGGAACCGTCTCACCGCCCCTGGACCACTGATGTCAGGGCTGTCACTCCCGGCACCGCTCGATTGCATGCCAAGCCCGGACCGTCTTCCGGGTCATGTCCATAGCGGCAGAAATGGCGGGCCGCTTCCGGTCGCCGTTGCCGGTTTCCGACCCCTTTCTCACTCTTGGGATGAATGCTGACGGCGACCAATGCCGAGTCGTCCCCTCACTGCTTCCGTGTTCCCGACCGTCTGTCCCTCGGCTCACGCTCTTGGTGTGCACCCCTCGGCATAAGCCCGGACTTACAGGAGCTAAAGTTAGTGGGCACCATCTTGCCGCCGAGAGTCGGGGTCACTAAAATTACCGTTTGCGCCATGGATCTGCTCGACTGCTGGGTTGGTTGTTCACCGCTTGATGCTTCTCATAATCCGATACCAGGGTATCGGTTCGGCAGCCAGATTCGATGCAGGGAAGTGGGCAATATGCCAGCCCGATCGCGGAGCCTCAGCAGAACACGTCTGCCATCGCAGCCTGCTTGGCCACACCCCCTACTTCGATCTACTGGATTTGAGGTTTTGCTGAAAACAGCAGCATGGACATGTTTTTGGGGTGTTCTAATGTGAATGTTACTTGGATTGATATTCAATGGATGAAGTGGTGATGTTCTAGAAATTTTGGAAAATTGCCACTTATATGATGTTCTCCTTATTCTCCTTATTCTTATGAAGAGAATAATTTAGAGTCTGTGTACTGAGCTGAACTTGAATATTAGCATGTAATACATGTTTATAGAAATCATATTTCTTTACCATCTACCCACAATTGTCAACTCTAATATAATCCAGGTGAAAAAATGGATGTGAAACACCAAGTACTGTCCTCAATTAAAGAAAAACAGGAAGAATGTTACTAAAGCTGTGTCAGCATTCTTACATGGCCATGGGATCCCATTTATCAACCAGAACTTTCATTTTTACATGCCAAGAGTCTTTCACAAAGACAATGTACATCCCAATGATATTGGAAACCATATATTCATCACCAATATTCCAAACTGTCTTCAATGCCTCATTTCTTAAGATGTTCAATACATATGAGGCTCTTTTCCAGAACCAACCGTGGTATTTAAACACATTTTAAAATTATTTCTACTTTTCCCTGCTATTTTGAAAGGTGTGCGTAATTTGCGTAATTTGCTGCAGCATATTTCTGCTAAATTACATGTAATTATATGAAATGCGTCTTGCATACCAAATGGTCCATTTGGGTTAAAATTCAAACACTGCCACTCGTGATTGAATTTGTAGTTTTGTGTTCAAAATTAACCAAACCACCCGCTAGGGTAAAGAAATCTACCTAAAATGTTTGTTGACACCCCCCCACCACCTTAAAGGAACTGCCTCTCGCATTCAAAACACTGCCACTTGTTTTCGGATTTGTAGTTTTGCTCAAAAATTACCTGAACGGTCCACAAGCTTAAAAGATCTACCTGAGTGCCACTTGCATAAAAAATTACTCGATCTGTATATTTTGTGTTAAATTTATCCTGGAAATTACACAATGTGGTGTAATCTTGGTATTTTCACGTAGATTTTCTTACACAAAATTAACAACATTTTAACAATTATGCCCACTACTTTTTTACACTTTTTTTCTATTCATGAATCCTTTTTGATTCATTATTCACATATCATTCAGGTGTTTCTTTTCTTTTTAGCCGCCTTCTACAGGGTCGTGATTTGTAACTCACCGTTCGTGAATCAGTTGCTAATTGCTAAATTATGGTTTTGAAAATGCACCTTTCTATTAGCTTCTTTTGCCTTCCATCATTATTTCATGTCCTTTCTCTCTCCCTGGCCTCGTTCATAGACTACTATCCTCATACAATGCGCTTTCAACTTTTAATACTGTAAAGTGGCGGCATCCTGATACAGGACAAGATTCTTTATAACACCTGTATGCCTTGCTTTTATTCTCTGGACCTGCCAAAAGGCTTGTTTAAAAATATTTAGCAAGTACACATATTGATCTATTTCACCAACACACACTTTTTAATGTAGAGAAAATTCTAATGAACAAAATGACACAAAATTAAACAAATCCAAAAGGGTAACCGGAGATATAAATGGTCAACGGTCAGAGAAGACCATGACATAGGCATGACTTGAGGACATCTGCGATGGAGCCCTGGTCAGATATACCAAATCGATTGGCTGCTGTGAAAGTCTGGAAGTCAAAATGTTCCAAAATGGAAACAGATGTCTCCCCGCATGTTGGTCCCACTAAGACTCTGGAACTTTTCAGGTTTTTGCTTGAAAAACGTTTCTACATTTCTAAGTCCCAAAACATAAATGGGCTTTGTTGTTTTTTCAGAGATGCTGGAGCCTTTCTCGGAGGTAAATCTGAAATTCAAACCGGCGCCATTAAACTATCAGACATGTACTTTTCGCAGAATTGCCCCTTAGCTCTGGAACAAGTTTTCAAAAGTTTCTAAACTTTTTCCTGGTGCCCAAGCAACCACTAGAGTACACTTCTAAACACCCCAGGACCTCGGTGGTGGGTACCTAGGGACTCTCAGGGTCCCAAGCAGAGCCCACTAGCAACATCCAGTCCAAGTCCCTGTTGCCACTGGTCAGCTGGGAACACAGTGAGAAGACATCTTGCAGCTTTTTGTGTCCCTGTAGCCACATAGGAAGACAGCGAACTGTCCCCTTCTTTGTCTTGGGCACAAAGAAGAGCAGGTCCAGTTAGAATTGCTTATAGTTCACAGTGTGTCCAGTCCTCTTTATTTCTTTCACAGATCCAGAAAGTGTTCCAATGGGGTACCTTGAGGTACCACATTTAGGCCTGGCTCTAGTTAGTGGGTGGGAATGACCCTTGGACACTCCATAACCAATAGATTAAACGTTTTTGGGGGCAAGCCTACCTACTTTTTCAGTAGTTCCTGTTTGCTTTACTGTAGACAGGCACAAAATGCCATGTGTGAGGGCATTTCCAAGATAGTCAAAGACCACACTAAACTTGGGCACTGAGGTTTGTGCAGGGGAGTACACTATGGTAATCACTAGTGTTCTCCCTTCCAAGTCCAGTTTGAGGCAGACACTGCACCCACAAGAAACACAGAGACAGAAATCTGGTGGAACAAAAGCAGCGTGTTTCAGCAACCAGACAGGGTATACATAAGAATTGCATCCTGTTCTCTCCTTTTTGATTGTGCCAAGTGTTACATGTGGCTCAACAGAACTGTCAAGCAGGATTGGACATTGTTGTGTCTCCAGAATGCCCACAGCTCCCACCCTATATATTCTATTGAGCTCAGAGGAGTCATCTCTGCCCATTCAGGTAAGCCTCTTGTGTGCTTCTGGGAGAAATTTTACATCTCATTTATATCTCTTCCACGGCTGACCCATGATGGGAGCTGCTGGAAAGTTAATGCAGAGTAGGCTCTGGCAACTTCAGGCAGGGAAAAGATCACTTTTTAAAAGCTAATTGACCTTAATATTTATTAAAAATCTGATTTTTCCATTGAATTGGATTTTTAATAACTATTAAAGTAGTTGTTTCTTTTTTGTTCTCGCTGGTCCCCTTCCTTCCCGAGATTCATTATTAGTATTTTAATCTGCACACTGTTATTCTACAAGGGCAGCTAGGTCTTCCACAGTGAAAATAGCTTTTAGGGCCTTGTCACTGTAGGGACATGGTAATATTAATTTTCTAGCTGTCCCACTTTTAAATGCCATGGACCCTGCCTTGTGGTATACAAGGGTTACATAGAGGTGACTTGATAATATTTAAAGAGGGGGACAGTTTGACACATCACATTGCAGGTTTTACACTGCAGCAGTCAGGCTATACAGTGTAGGCCTGTAGTGATGTTTGCACTGTCACTGTAGTGGATAGCACAGTCGCTGCTGCAGTACAAAGTGTAATTTACCTACCAGGCCCAGTTGTCATTAATAACCAATAGTCCACTTAAAATATGCCTTTTGGCGAATTCCTAAGGGTGTTTTAACGTAGCTGTTATAACCAAAGCAAACAATAGCCTTATTTTAACCTTTGGTTTTTCAGTAATGTTTTGCGGTTTTTGATCATATACTACATCAGGCAGTGACTTGTGACCAACCAAAAGACTGTGTGCATTGGGGATTTGCCAGACCCTGATCATAACCTCCCACAGACAGCTAATCCTGACTGCCTATATATATATATATATATATATATATATATATATATATATATATATATATATATATTATCTACTGGCGGTCGCCAGTAGATAGTTATAGTTACAACCTATTATCCATAGGAAATCCGCGACATTCTATTTGAAATAACGTTGGCGCCGGTTGACGAATCTTCGTGAAAGTTTCCAACTTGTTGGGGCGCTCCGCTCCGCTCCTACCCTGAAAGTCTCGGGGTGATACGTGAAGCGGGGGCCGAGAAAAAGGGGGGTCCCAAAACGCGTTTTCCCCATTCATTTTTCCATAGGAACCTTTAGTCGCAGCTACAGCCCGAACTGCTGAACGGAATTACACCAAATTTGGCAAAGAGGTAGCCCTTGGTTCAGACTGGTGCCTTTTGCTTAAATGGTGTAAATCCGTTCAGTAGTTCCTGAGAAATTCACAAGTAAAATCACATATATATCTATGGGCGCGTCGGATACGCGTACCCTCAGCGCACCCTGCGCGCACCGTCCCGATCACGAGCTGCATGCTAATTGGCTGTCAGCTGGCTGTCAACATTCCGATTCAGGAAGTGTTGGCAGCCATTTTGTCCCTCGGTAGAACCGAGGGACAGAAACAAGTGCGGAAAGCGCAAAAAGGGGGCAGGGTAGAAACACCCTAACCCCCTAGGTGTGCTCAGGGGGTCCCACAAGGACCCCCTGGGCAAAAAAAAGCATTTTTTTTTAAATCGGCAGGATGCGCTCAGGGTGCGCGTATCCTGCCGAAAAAAAAAAATCGAAGCGCGGTCTCCCGCGCTTCGATGTTAATTGGCCCCCGGGTGGGCCAAGTCCCGGGGGCATGGGGGGGGTATTTATAATATGAGGGGGGCCTCTAAGGCCCCCCCAAGCCCCGGGGTCCGCTACCCCACGGGGCTTTAAAAATAAATGGTGCGGGAGGGCTCTCGGCCCTCCCGCAGCCCCGGGGACCGCCACCTCCCCGGGGCACTAAAAAATTAAAAATGGGGGTCCGTTTTGGACCCCTGAAGCCCCGGGGACCACCACCTCCCCGGGGCTGTGAAATTGTTGGGAGGGGGCCGCGCGGCCCCCTCCTGGAGCCCTTGATGGCCCTGGGGATCACCACCCCCAGGGCCGGCTCCTGCAGTGTCCTGAGGTGCCTACCCCCGGGACACTGTAGTTTGCTATGACAGGACGGGAGCCTCGCGGCTCCCGTCCTGTCATAGCAAACTTGGTTTGCATTTTGAAAGAGAGAGCAGGAAACCTGCTCTCTCTTTCAAAATGCAAACTCAATTGCTTTCCACATGGGGAGCAACATGTTAGCTGCTCCCCATGTGGAAAAGCAATGCCTGCTCCCGTAGGACGCGGGGAGCCGGCTGGGACTGTGGGGGTATTGGGGACCCCCCCACGGTTCCCAACGTTGTATATAGGCCCCGGGGGATGGGGTCCCCGGGGAGAATACAAATTAGTACAAGGTGCTAATTTTTTTTACGGTAAAATTAGGAGACGCGCATCCAGCGCGGCCCCTGGTGTGCACGTGTTGGATACGCGACCTGTTACACGTTTGGTACACGAATCAAACGCGTTGGGTGCGCGACCCCTAACGCGTTTGGTGCACGATTCCAACGCGTTGGGTACGCGAATCCAAGAAAAAAAAATGTACAAAAATTTCAGATATAAATGAAGTTTAGGTGTTTAGGTCTTGGGTGGCTCTAAAAAGAGCCGTTCTGTTTTTTGGGATATTTTGGTACCTACAAGTAAGTACCGATGCAGAGTCTAAAGTTGATGAGGAAGACTCTGTTACCCTCATCTGTAAAATGTACACCATCTCTCCTATAGATGCCGTCCATATTAAAACGCAGATTGTTGTTGTAAATGGAGCCCATTCTATAATCTCTGAGATAAGCAGAAACAGCTTTATTGACGTGTTTCCTAGCTTTCTCAATCTGTGGACAAAATTTATTGGACCAGTTCCATTTCTGTCTTTGACATATATTAGAATATACAAAGTCAGTTTGGGGGAAAAGTGATATCAATTCTCCAAAGGTGTCCTTCATAAGCATTTCCAGACCTACCCCAGTCAAAGTGCCTAGGTCATTGCCACCACAGTGCACAATTATGAGGTCAGGGTGTTGGAGATGCAAAAGGATTTAACCAATGGCATCAATTGGTGCCACTTTAATCCTCTCTGTCCAATCCATTTAATGTCTACATTTGGCAAAGCTAGGTCTTTGTCAATGCCACTGTTTTCTGCATACCTTTGGCTCCAGAAAATATAGCTGTGTCCCACAATCCACACTCTAAGCATCTTGAAAGGAGGTCTGGATGCACTCAGAAGGTGTCTGTATGTGAAATGGCAGTTTGACTACTAAAGTTTTTCTAAAATGGTGGATAAGATGCAGTTTGAAAAAAACTGAAAAAAAAATGATTGGCTGTTTGAGAAGATTATAGACTAAAAAGTAGGGTGCATGTTTCTGAGTTTCAAGAGCACGTTTCTTATTGGTTAATGAAAAGCGTTTGAAAGGAACATTAGACAGGATAAGCTGATATTTTGAAAAGTCAAGCGCACTTGTTGTTTGGATTAGCAACATTGTGTGCTGAACTTGTGACCTGTGAGTTCAGTTCAGTGTTCCATGAACTGTTACTATGGTAACAGGCTGTAAGCAGATTGGGGGTAGGGTTGAAAGTTATATCAATTGGATAGGCTTGAAATGTGTAACCAATAGAAATGTGTGTTAGCTTTTGAATTAATGTGGGAAGTAATGTAATTTGATATTTACATGTATATGTGTGCAGAAAGAGAGGGAAAGTTTGCCATTTTTTGGTTTTGCTAAGAGCAGTGCAGTACAGACATTTGGTTTAAGAACATCTGGTGTGTGACTGACATACTTCTTAATCAACAAATTAATTTGAAAGGTGAGTTATTAATTTGTGAGGTGTTGTATGTTGTGTCTTTGTTTTTAATAAGACTAATGTTTTTCTCCTGCTAAAGTCCAGGGAGTAGTGTTGCTTGTCTAGAATCACACTGTGAGTCTGTGTGCATTTGGGCAACCACTGTGAGAGAAGCATTTGGGTACTTCATGTCTTTGCAGACAGATAACCGCTTTAAAACCTGTCATGTTGTCAAATTTTCGTAGTATTAGAAGCCAGTTATTGCTTGTGCATTCGCAGAATGAGACAGTCATTCACAGTAGACTGCAGTAGTGAATTTTGTAAAAAGTGTGCAGTCACCTTACCCCTTCCAGACTAGTGAATGTGTTTTGGAAAGGTCCAAGGAACTGTGTTGCTTGTCTAGAATCACACTGTGAGTCTATCTGCATTTGGGAACCATTGTGAGAGAAGCATTTGGGTACTTTATGTCTTTGCAGACAGATAACCGCTTTAAAACCTGTCATGTTGTTAAGTTTTCGTAGTATTAGAAGCCAGTCATTGCTTGTGCATTCGCAGAATGAGACAGTCATTCACAGTAGACTGCAGTAGTGAAGTTTGTAAAATGTGCGCAGTCACCTTACCCTTTCCAGACTAGTGAATGTGTTTTGGAAAGGTCCAAGGAACTGTGTTGCTTGTCTAGAATCACACTGTGAGTCTATCTGCATTTGGGCAACTATTGTGAGAGAAGCATTTGGGTACTTTATGTCTTTGCAGACAGATAACTGCTTTAAAACCTGTCATGTTGTCAAGTTTTCGTAGTATTAGAAGCCAGTCATTGCTTGTGCATTCGCAGAATGAGACAGTCATTCACAGTAGACTGCAGTAGTGAAGTTTGTAAAATGTGCGCAGTCACCTTACCCTTTCCAGACTAGTGAATGTGTTTTGGAAAGGTCCAAGGAACTGTGTTGCTTGTCTAGAATCACACTGTGAGTCTGTATGCAATTGGGCAACCACTGTGAGAGAAGCATTTGGGTACTTTATGTCTTTGCAGACAAATAACCGCTTTAAAACCTGTCATGTTGTCAAGTTTTAGTAGTATTAGAAGCCAGTCATTGCTTGTGCATTCGCAGAATGAGACAGTCATTCACAGTAGACTGCAGTAGTGAAGTTTGTAAAATGTGAGCAGTCACCTTACCCTTTCCAGACTAGTGAATGTGTTTTGGAAAGGTCCAAGGAACTGTGTTTCTTGTCTAGAATCACACTGTGAGTCTATCTGCATTTGGGCAACCATTGTGAGAGAAGCATTTGGGTACTTTATGTCTTTGCAGACAGATAACTGCTTTAAAACCTGTCATGTTGTCAAGTTTTCGTAGTATTAGAAGCCAGTCATTGCTTGTGCATTCGCAGAATGAGACAGTCATTCACAGTAGACTGCAGTAGTGAAGTTTGTAAAATGTGTGCTGTCACCTTACCCCTTCCATACTAGTGAATGTGTTTTGGAAAGGTCCAAGGAACTGTGTTGCTTGTCTAGAATCACACTGTGAATCTGTGTGCATTTGGGCAACCACTGTGAGAGAAGCATTTGGGTAGTTCATATCTTTGCAGACAGATAACCGTTTTAAAACCTGTCATGTTGTCAAGTTTTCGTAGTATTAGATGCTCCAGGAATCACGCTGTCACTTCCCATGCACTCCTCTAGTCAGCAATCCAGCACCATGTGCTAATGCAATCAGTGCGTCAAAACTTAAACACTTATAAATTCCCCTATGCACACTCCTTGCAGTACCCAGGCCTTAGCACATAGACTGCTACAAATCCCTATCTTCTACCCATGAAGTCCTCTAACCACCTACACACTTGTCTTTCAGTCCTTCAATTCTCAGGCAGTATCCATACACTCCAATAAAGACATTGTTACTCCCCATGCACTCCTCCAGTCAGCTATCCAGCACATATACTAATCCAAACACTGTGCCATAACCAAACACTTATAAATTCAGCCAGGCACTGACCTTAAAGTACTCTAATCATTCAGTCAGTACCCAATTACTCATGCAGTGTCCCAGGCTTTAGTACATAGACTGCTTCAAACACCTATCAAGTATGCATGTAGTCCTGTAACTACCTACACACTTGTTTTTCACTTCTTCAATTCTCAGGCACTATCCATACACTTCAATAAACACCTTGTTACTCCGCATGCACTCTTCCACTCAGCCATCCAGCACATATAGTAATCTAAACACTGTGCCATAACCAAACACTTATGAATTCAGCCAGGCACTCACCTTGAAGTACTCTAATCATTCAGTCAGTGTTCAATTACTCATGCAGTGACCCAGGCCTTAGCACATAGACTGCTTCAAACACCTATCCACTACGCATGTAGTCCTGTAACTACCTACACACTTGTTTTTCACACCTTCAATTCCCCAGTCAGTATCTATACACTCTAGCAGTCTCCTCTAGTGACCCATTCAGCTCCATGTACTAATCCATTCAATGCGCCAAAACCCAATCACTTAAAAATTCACCTAGGCACTATCCTTACAGTACTGTTTACATTCAGTTACTATCCAAATACTCATTCAGTGATTTAGAGCCTTAACACGTACAGTGTTTCAAACTCCTATCCACTATACATGTCATCCTCTAACCATCTACGCACTTGTGTTTAAGGCTTTTAATTCCCCAGTCAGTCTCCTTACACTTCAAGAAACACCCTGTCATTCCCCTTGCAATCCTGTATTGACCCATTCAGCACCATGTACTAATGCATTCACTCTGCCAAAACCCAACCGCTTATAAATTCACCCGGGCATTCTCTTTGCAGTACTCTAATCATTTAATCAGTACACAAGTACTCATGCAGTGATTCTGGCTTCTGCAGATGGACTGCTACAAATCTTTATCGAATATGCATGCACTCCTTTAATCACTTACACACTTATCTTACACACCTTCATTTCCCCAGGCAGTATCCATACACTAAAGCAAACATCCTGTAACTCTCTTTGCAGTGTTGTAGTGACCCATTCAACACTATGTACTAATCCATTCACTGTGCAAAAACTGAATCACTTTTAAATTCACCAAGGCACTCTCCGTGTACTACTCTAATCATTGTTTTGCAACCCAACTACTTATACAGTGAGCTAGGTTTTAACACGTGCAATGTGTTTCTATAGTAATTGAAGGGTATAATTTGTAAATTTATTAAAATTAATTTATTTATAATTATTTCTTACAGATATTGTTTATCATCATTAAAACAAACTTATCATGCCTAAAAAATCAAGAAAGAGAAAACGACAGCAAAATGAAAATTATTTGAACAAATCTGCAGAAGAAGTATTGGATGACCAACATCATGTGGCTAAAAAGAAAAAGTCTTTCGGTAAGACAACAAAAGAATTCCTTAAAAAAATTTCAAAGCCTAGAAATAGTGTACAAATTGTACAAAGTAAAAACAATGCTTCAACTAGAAAAAAGAATATGAGTAAAAAGAAAGGAGTAAATGGAAAATTACATTCAAACGATACAATGAATGGTAAAAGAAGGCAAAATCAGTATAAAGAAATCAGGAAAAAGATTTTTTATAATAGAGTTGTTTTTAACTTGCTTAAAGATGTTAAAAAATATAAAAGAAGAGCACTATTTTATAAAAAGAAAAAGTATATTGAATCCATTGTTCAAAAAGCTTTGGAATTAAAAAGGAAATTATTTATTTTAGTTTTGAATAGAATTCGATCACTACATAAACCAATCCATTTTTTGAAGGCCAAAAGTAAGAAGAAAAAAGTAATTAACAGAACTAATTTTTGTGAATTTTTTTTGGGTGAATGGAAACATAGTTCAAGTTCAGAGCCGTTCTTTAATGAAGAGAGTTATTTTCAGACCAATAATTTATTGCATGCAGTTGATACCAGTGGTCGTGCTTATGAGGTTAGAAATGGTTGTGCAATTGAGAAAGAGAAGATGGTTCCCAGAAATGTAGAAGAAGTGATAGCTGATGAAGCTCTAGGGAGACGTCCTAAAGCCCCAGTGTATACTTGGGATTGCAGTAGTATTTGTAGTGTACGACAGGAATCTATTGATATTTTACGCAATTTCTTACGAGAGTATACTAAAAAAAGTGTTAAGCAAAAGATTAAGATGTTACAAGGACTAGACCCTTGCAGAGTGAGAAAAAATACTGGTTTGCAAGGTCATTCTCTGGCTTGTCTTTCTAGAAAAGTATGTCAAAGTGTTTTTCATCATTTTAGGATGTTAGCAGTACATCATTCTGAAATGCGGAAGTTAGTTAGAAGATTGTATTATGCAAAAAGTCCAGCACTTAAATTAAATGAGTTGAACAGTGCTCTTTTGTGTGGGTCAGTATCTGATGTGAAGAAGGTTTGTGATGAAATTGAGTTTTGTTACTTTGGTCCGGAAGAAGAGAGTGCAGAAACTGACACATTGATAGAAGAAAATGTTGAAGAGAATGTGCAACATACTACTCCCAAAAAATTTGAAGAACAAATTACAAAGTTTATGGTGATTTCAGGTGAAAGGCCAAATTATTCTTGTATTTGTTGCCGGCGAACTCACTATAGAAATCAGACTAGGAGTGTTGATCTGTATTTTAAAAGTGAAAAACAAAATAATGATGAGTGGAAGAATTTTGCAACTTATTTGTGGGTAGAGAATTGTTTTGATTTGGGTACTGATCAACGTATTTGTAAATATTGTTATAACAAATTGGATGAAAATAAAATGCCTGCTAGAGCTGTTCATAATGATCTAGAGTTGATAACTATTCCTCCGGAACTAATAGATTTAAACACGTATGAGTCTATTTTGATTCAATGTGTACACCCATTTCAGGCTATTGTTCGAATGGAGCCAAAAACAGGTAAATTGCCTCCGAGTGATTTACAGAGAGGATTAAAAGGAAGAGTTGTATATTTACCACTGGATTTAAAGAAAAATATTGACACTATTGGTGTAGAGAATGTAGAAAGTGAACCATTAGTTATTCTAGTTAATGGTGTTCCTACTAAGAGTAAGAAAATCTGGCAAGAATTAGTGGATGTTAGAAAAGTGCAAAAGGCAACATTATATCTAATAAAAAACAATGAGTACTATAAAAATGTGTATGTGGAAGAAGAAGAAATACTTTTAGATGATGACACTGAAACATCAAGTGGTCAAATTGAAAAAGTGGACATGTCGAAAAATGAAGAAATCTATGAACATTATAGTGTACATCCACTTCATTCGAAAGAAGTGATGGGAAATACTATTGAGTTATTCCAAATGAAGGAAGCAAAGGGTACTCCCATCAGTGTATGGGAGAAAAGTTTGGAAGCTCGTTGTTTTCCGCAGCTTTTTCCAACTGGAAAAGGTGGACGATATGATGAACGACCTGTGCAGATTCCTGCATCTGAATATCGGACAACAAGATTGTATGCAGAAGATCCAAGGTTTCGACAATGTATCCCATATATATTTCATCTTTTGTTTGAGAGTGACTTATCTGGACTTTCATATGCAGTCAACCACATTTTGAAAACAGGAGTACATTTTCAAAATGTTTCTGCAAAGCAATTTATGGATAAAGTACATCAGAGAGACGATCATCTAGAATCTCAGTTGATTAATTTGATGGCATGTCAGCGTGGTACTAATGAGTATTGGTACCGTCGTCATGGAGAACTTAAATGCATGCTAAGGAACTTAGGAACTCCTACATGGTTTCTTACCCTAAGCTGTGCTGAATACGCTTGGGATGATTTACTTGAATTTCTTCGTGAGGCAAATTCAAATGTAAAAAATATTGAATACAAGACACCTGGAGAATTGTGCTCTTTGGATCCTGTTAATGTGTGCAGGTATTTTAATCATAGATTTGAAGCTATGATGTCTTTTATCTGCAATAAAAAAAATCCTCCTCTTGGAGAAGTTCTGGATTTTTTTGGGAGAAAGGAGTATCAAGCTAGAGGTGCTCCTCATATACATATGCTGATATGGATCAAAGATGCTCCTAAATTCGGAACTGATTCTGATGATACTGTTTTGTCTTTTATTGAAGAATATGCCACATGTGCTATACCCAAAAGAACAGAAGAAAACAACTTAAAACAACAAGTTTTACGATTCCAAAGCCATCGATGCGGAAAATACTGTCGACGAAAGTACAAGTGTAAGGAAAAGTTTTATACCAAATGTCGTTTTGGATTTCCACGTCCTGTAATATCCAAAGGAAGAGTAAACAGTTTTATGTCAGCTATGAGACATACCATCACTAGAAAGTCTCCAAAAAATACATACAATTTGAGAAGAAGTGAAGATTCAAAATATATAAATGATTATAATCCTGTTATTCTCTCAATGTGGAATGCTAATATGGATATTCAGTATGTTGCGGATAATTCCATTGCTGTTGCCCGGTATGTGACATCTTATATAACAAAATCTGAAAAGACAGAATTGAAAGAAATGTGGGAAGAGATTTCTCACGAGAAGAGTCTAAGTAAGAAATTATACAGTTTCAGTTTGAAGATGTTATCCCATCGAGAAATTGGAGCGTATGAATGCTCAGATCGGTTATCATCTGCAAGTTTATACTCAAAATCTAGAAGAATCATTTGGGTGAGTCTAGGTCTTGCTGCAACGCAAATCGAGTACTTAAATCTGTTCAAGAAATTGAATATTTAGCAGAAAAAGAGCCGGAAAGTACAGATATTGTGAAAACAAATATGTTGGACACATATTATCCAAATAGAAGTCATCATCTTGAGAACATATGTCTTTATGAAGTGCTGCAAAACTACACTTTTAAACGGAATACTACAGAAAACATCACTGATGGAAAATATGCAGTAATTGGTTCCGAAGGATGTTTGGTGAAACAAAGGAAAGGAAATTTGATTAATCACAGAAAACTGAGTTGTGACACTACTGATAAAAGAGAATTTTACTATTTTGCACTTTTGCAACTGTTCAAACCGTGGCGTTCAGAATTGGAATTACTTGGAGAATTTCAGAGTTATGAAGATTCCTTCAATGCTTGTAAAGATACCATACAATGCACTGTTTTTGCAAATTATGTAAAGATGTTGAACGATGAAATTGACCAAGAAGCTACTATTGCAGCTGAGATTGCTAGAGACAGTTCTCAAGACAGTCAAACTTCTGCTGCGATCAGTGAAGATCCACTAGGACAACCAATTGTTGAAAATGAAGCAGCAATTGCTATGAAGGAAGTTGAAACAGCAATGCTTCAAGGTCGAGAAGATATTATGGACTTAACAAACTTGGAAGAACAACTAAATGTTGAACAACAAGAAATATATCAGCAAGTGAAGCAACAGATTGACCATGGATTACTTCATGAAAACAAAGAATGCTCATGCACATCTTTTGAACCTATCCGGATGTATGTGAGTGGACAAGCTGGAACAGGAAAAGGTTTCTTAATAAAAGTAATGACCAGTTATCTACACCGTGGTGCAAGGGTGCCTGTGTCATCACATGGCTGCAGTTTAAGCCACAGTGCAGAAGGAAGCAGAAACTTGCAACATATTTATGTACATATGTTGCATGCCTGTGCTTCGGAAGTACTGCAGTACATTGCAGCTAAAGAGCTTACAGTGTCATGCTGCAGCATTTCCTTATAGTTCTGCACTTATACATTCACCATACACCACAAATGCATTCTTTCAGGCAATTATGCACTACAGATACATTCTTCTAAACTTTCACACACTAGGATAAAAATTTAGCTCTTTTTTTAACCAGAGTAGGTAGTTCTGAAAAGAACTTTTTTTTTGTTTTGTTGTTTTATATATATATATTTTTTTTGAACAATTTTTTATTTTTTAATTTATTTTTTATCAGGAACAAAAAGTCAACGGGACCAACAAAACCATGAAAAAAAGCCAACAAGATGAAAAAACTGTCATTTTAGAAAAGGAAAACCCCAAAAAAATCAGCATCGGTGGTTTCTTTGTGCTGTGCATATTAAATCAATAGACTGCTCCCCATAGCATAAAAGTTTGTTGCATTTAATGCAAACAATTTTCAACTGGCCAAATTCAGGACGGATATCAGGATGGCCAGGTGAAGAGGCTGCCGTAGATGTACTGGCCACTGCTGCAGTTGGAATAACACGCAGTCTTCTGCACTCCTCCCTTGCTAGGTTCACTGGATGCAGTGTCTTGAGATGCTTTAGCATACTGCCTGTTCCACAAGAATATTTTTTGTGGGGTCTCCTCTTGATAATACTCGGCTGCATATTTTGCAGGTCACCTTCACTGCATTTACTTTTTTTTGCCCCGGAGGTATGGTGAAAAATTTCCACACCACAGAGGTGTATTTTTCTGGTCGTGGTGGCTCTGCAACAAAATCATCATCTGATGAATGATCAGAGTTGGAGGCAGGTTGCTGTCCAGAAGCCATTGTAAATTAAGCAGTACAGGTGTCCAACACAAAAGTATTGAAGTCTTCTAACTGAAGATGTTGTCCCAAGGAAGATCTAACAAAAGTGATTAAAATGGGTGGGGTCCTTCAATACTTAGAATAGGAAGTGTTATGAACCAATCAAATCTCTTTTTATGGTCACATGGGATCCGCGTACAGTACACGCACGCAGCACGCATCCAGCGCGACTTCGCGAAAACGGATTTCAAAGTAATGTTTATTAAAAAAAAACAAAATACTATTTATATAATTATCTCAGATAATCTCTTATGTTAATATTCAGGTTAAATATATATATATATGTTTATAGAAAATAAAACATTTCGCGGGATTCGCGTACCTACCGCGTAGAAGATATATATGACGTCACGCGGAAACGTGCAAGCGTCGCGTAGCGTAAACGTATTATGTGCGTATGCGCTTGAAATCGCGTACGGATCGCGTTACAAACGCGCAGTAAAATGCGTACCCAACGCACACCGTACGCGGATCCACTCAAGAATCCTAAAATGGAGGTTAGGTTCCGCGTGGTAGTCGAGGAAGGTGCGCTTTGGGTGCGCGTCTTCAAAAAATTAAATTTTTTTAAAAAAAGTAAATATAATATTTTAAAAAATATAAAAAATAAAAAAATGAAAAAGAATATCAACATTTTTTAAAACATTTTTTTTCAATTTATAGAAAAATTATTAATTTTTTTTTTAAATAAAAATTTGAAATTAAATTGTTTAAAAAAATGTAGTAAAGAAATATCAAAAAAAATAAATTCAATAATTAATACATTAAACAATTGTCATTGAAAAAACCTTTGAAATTCACTGAAAAAACCATAGGTTTCAGACACGTTATAGTTACAAATTAGCATTTAAAAAACCTTTGAAATTCACTGAAAAAACCATAGGTTTCAGACACGTTATAGATACAAATTAGCATTTAAAAACCTTTGAAATTCACTGAAAAAACCATAGGTTTTAGGGACAGTTATAGTTACTTGGACATTGCACTCGTACAAAACCCGTGAAATTCCCCGTTATAGTTAGTCCAGCTAACTATAACTCACGCCCCGCAATGCACTGCTGATGACGTCACATATTACATCACTCATGACATGGTCAGTGACATCACTGATGACATCACTGATGACATCTCAAATGACATCACTGATGACATCATCCACGTGATAATCTGATGCACCTCCTCACACCCTAATATAATCTTTGATACACCCACTGTAAATTACAGACTGCCATTCGCAAAACCATAGACACTCCAACACCAATAACTACATACCCACTCACTGATTCTTAGGTCTACGCACACATCCACTAACTCACCCGTACAGTCACTCATACTTATGGTCACTCAGTACAGGACTATCATATGCACTCATACTCCTATATAGACACTAAAAACGGCCACTCATCCATAGAGGTACTCACACACCTAGTCAGTCATGCAAATAATTAAACACACTGCCATTTACTCACCTATACAGTTATACACACACCAGCTCACTTAATCATACAAATACTAGCACATTGTTACGCTCTTATACAATCACTGATACAAGCACACACTCATCCATACAGCCACTATCACAATCACTCACTCTCGCTTATAGCTATTTATATACTCCAACACACATATATACTGGCTTTCACATATGTAGTTACTCACACATGTACCACTGGGACATACATTCACTCACTAACACACTCTTACACACACTTACCCACCCATACAGTCTATCACAGATGCACTCTTGAAACCATCCACCCAGTGAATCACCCACTCACACATCTATGCACAGAGTCGCACACACCCCACCCACATAAACACTCAGGCACCCATACAGATACTCAGACAACAAATCAATAACTCATATAGACACTCATGTAGCTATTCACAAACCCATGCAGCCACTTACACAGCAACAGACAGACGGATACAGACATTCACCCAGTTTAGTCACTAACCCATGCATTCAGTAAGATACGTTAAATCACTCACTTATAGAGTCAGTCATGCACCTACTAAATCATCCATACAGACACTTACACACCCACTCATTCTTCAATACGTCTTTTCCTATATATATTAAAAATATTTAAACTTTACAGAAACACAAAGTCACTGGATGATGTCATCAGTGATGTCATTTGAGATGTCATCAGTGATGTCATCAGTGATGTCACTGACCATGTCATGAGTGATGTAATATGTGACGTCATCAGCAGTGCATTGCGGGGCGTGAGTTATAGTTAGCTGGACTAACTATAACGGGGGAATTTCACGGGTTTTGTACGAGTGCAATGTCCAAGTAACTATAACTGTCCCTAAAACCTATGGTTTTTTCAGTGAATATATATATATATATATATTTATATATGGATCATTGGCATTACTGGCATGATGGAGCAGAGCCATGATATATTGTTTCGGTATAATATTGCTAATTCTTTGCATTTTATAACATTGTCACTACTGCTGTTTGATGCCTTAGACTGTAAGATTGCCTGCATCTACCCACGAACTCACTCATTACTCCAATCATGCACTTGCCAGTCAGTCAATGCACTTTCATCCAACCATTCATCCATCTATGAACGCATTCTATACTTATCCATTCATTCATCCAATTGTTGATTCATTATCACATTCATTCATCCACACAAACAACCTCGCCAATTAATGAAGAATCACTTTAACTTATAAAATTGACTGTTCCTACGAGGTGCTAAGAATTGTATAGACATCAACACCAATCCTACCTCTACCTCAAACTTAATTTAAAGATTAAGTGAACATGAAGCCTACTTCCATGTATTTGTCCTTTCCTTTTTCCATCTACCCCTGCCTGTTTCTGTGTGCCTGCTTTTGGGCTTCATGACTATCTAAGTTGTGTAGAACTGTCTGTGCACCTGCATGATTGTTGTCAGACCAAGTTTCCTCCCTTGTTGTTTCCTTCCGTGACTTGTACGTCAAATCGACTCCTGTATGTTTTTAGGTCGAGCCTAGCGCAGCACGCATGCGCTGCTCTAGAAAATGACCTCTTGGAATCACTTCAGCTTTTCAGCAAACTCGTGCGTGTGGCTAAAAAAGCCACACGCACGAGTTTGTTGAAAGCTGAGTGATTGGCCATTGCGTGTGGCTTTCAAAAATTGAAAGCCCGCAATTGGCCAAAGGCGGGTGCATGTCCCGCCTTCTCTCTAAATGTTGACTCCCATGGCCTAGGGGTCTCGGGAGCGAGCAGCAGCGCGGCCGGGTGCCAGCTGCATTCCTTACATTCCTGGAAGTGCGCGCGCGCACCACTCGTTCTTCCAGGAAGCGTTTTCTGACAGACTCAGCTCCATCGGAGGGCCGGCTGGGGCCTTGGGAAGGTTTGCTTCACACGCAGGCTCTGCTATATGCTCCCACACGTTTCCCTGGGAAGCCCTTTGTCTGCACAGAATGCTTAGCATTTTGTCAAGTATGTGGACTTAAAATAACTCGGGCCTTTGATGTGCTTCCAGTTCAGCGGCCTCTTGTTAGAAGCCTTGTTTCGTCCGGAGGAGCACTGCGGCCCCAAGCCCCCGTCCCGGGCCTCTGGGCTCCAGCGGGCCCAAGCCTCGGCCCCGTTCCTGGCCTCCGGGCTCCTGCGTGCGTTTGGAATCAGGAGCTTCCTGGTTTCTAAAGCACCCTATCACCTGCCGCTTCCTGCACCCTCAACCAGGTGCGCGAGCCCTGATCAGTGGGCGGGATGTCCCATCATAGCTCGGAAGGGGGGCTTTGTCAGGACAAGCACATGGCTCCCTTTCAGGTCCTAATGCAGACGTCCGACACAGAAGGGACCGAACTGTCGAGGAATATAAAGATGTCAGCATAGTCCCCTGTCTCGAATGACTTGACATTACTCTCTCTACTCCAGGTCTGCCATTATGTCAGATTTGAACTTGACATACCTAACTCACTAGCCCTAATCAGAGGTAAACCTGACATTGCTCTCTCTCCCACAGCTCTACCATTCTTTCTTAGGCGTCTTTGACTTGGTTTGCTAGAATCCAGCCCTACCATCCTATCATAGGCGACATGGCTTACTGTGCGCATCTTTGCCATTATCTCAGAGGTAAGCTTGTTCTCTCTCCTGCAGCTCTACCATTCTTTCATTGGTGACTGACCGCTTTTTCGAGCCTAGCCCTACCATGCTTCCATAGGTGAACTTGGCATGTGGGTGCAGGTGAGCCAGATGGCCCACTGTGAGTCCAACAAGCCGTTCAGAGGTGCGCTTGCAAGAAGGGTACCCCTCCCCTTGCGCCTGTTAGAGGAGATGAGATACAGTTTTGTGGGTAAGCTTGGGCTTTGAAACCTGGGGACACTCCCAAAACCCTATAATCAGGTCCTACCTATAATGCCTTCAGTGACGAGTTTGACATGACTCAATTTAACCTGGCAAGATGTCGCTATGTGGCATTGTCCTCCATTCTAGGCGCTTTGTTTCTGTAGCAGCATCCTTCTGATTCTTGAGAACTGTGAAGGGTTCATGGAAAACCCATTCTACTCATGTTTAAGGTAGTCGGAACAGGACAATGCATTCTACTCTATTTTTTTAATAAGGGTCAAGTCGTCACTTAACAAGCAACAGGTTGCTTTACCTACGTGTACTGCATTTAAAGGACTGTGAGACCCATATCGTAAAGTGAAACATCGGTGGCAGGATTTTCATTATGTTGCCAAGTCACAGCAGTGGTTACTAATGAAATTATTTTGATGGAGGTTTTTTGATCCAAATTAGTGTTTGGATCTTCCATCTTGATTTACAAGGCTGCCAAACGTTAAATGTGTTTTCATTAGCTGTCTCCGACAGACCTGTTGTGGACCATCCCAAAACTAAAGTGGGCTTTGAACTAGCCGATTGTTTGCCATTGAATGGCTTTCTTGTTACTCTCATTGCTTGCTCTTTTTTGATGGCTTTCCTCATCTTCTTGCGTTTGTCCTTTCCCCGCAGCATAACTTCTTTACCATCCTTCTGATTGGATGGCTTGCGTCCTTCCTCCGCTCGCCTTCAGGGAACTACTTTTTATCTTTGTTTCAATACTCAATAAGAACGCATGTGTTGTTTTTGTGTCCCTTTTTGTGCTGCTTCTCCACTCAAATACCTACCCCCCACGCCTAGAGCTTTGTGTTACTCCCTACGTCCTCCACCCTCAGCTCGTCCATTACTTCCCCAACCAGTTGTTTTTTTCCAGCACCTTTACATTTTTTGTATTTATATAGCACTCCAAGATTGGACTCCACCATCTTGGAACTGTATATAATAATTTAAAAGAAATTGCGAACGTACCATGTTGTATGCCCGCACATGTGGGTGTCGAATGCATGCCTTACATCATCATGCTAAACAGCCACTGCATTATGCCACATAAATGTGCATGCAGCATGACACATACATGCATTCAAGTTTTTCTTTTTTTCTCTTTTGGAATATGCTGTACAGTATAGCATGGACAAAAGGCACTGTCCCACGGCCAATGGCGAAGGCTTTAACGGTATCGCAGCAGGGCCTCACCTCGCGATTACCAGGAGTCTCCAACCTCAATATTTTAGTCTCCAGCGGGCACCCCCAGTCTATATTTTGTCTTCTCCCAAGGGCACGTACCCAACTGTGTGCTGGCACCTCAACCACGATCTGCGATGGTAGATTCATGGTCCTCACTGCTGTCTCGCTCACCCATCGCACTGGGTTACTCCATCTCCGCCTGGGCCTCAGTCTGCCTGCTTCCAGTGCGATGCAGCCATGATGGAGCATCAGCCTCAGCAACCACTGCCACCCGAAACACCGACAGTGCTCGGCACTCCTCGGGCCCCCGTGCCCAAGTCGGCAGCAGCTCCGACCGCACCGTCTGAGCCAGCCACGAATGGTGAGATTGCAGTCACGCTTCCAATCCTCGCCCTAGAAGGTCACCCTTATAGGCACAGCAGGTGCATGCTGAGACTGCCCCTCATATCGGTGGTACTTTTTAACTGCAGATGGCAGCGCAGTCCAGAGCATTTTGATAAATATTCTCCCCCTCCCCCTGCTGCTGGAGGGAGCCTCACGAGAGGAGGTCATCTTGCCAGCCCTCTCCCTGATGCCCCCGACCTTTTTCTAAGTATACCATTTTGGTTGGGCCGAACAAATATCTGTCAGTTTTAGAACCCTTAATTACCTTTTTCTGACTACGTCACACTTGCTGAATTATACCGTGCATTCACTATGTTGATTTGGCTTATTAATTCATGTGTATTGGCTGCCTCACATCAGTTCTTTTGCTTTCTTTTTGCTATGTACTGTTAACATATGTTTCGCCCCTCAATGGTGTGCAGGCCTGGGGCTTTTTCAAAGCTAGGATAGTTTGTGCATCAATATATTTCATTAGTTTCGATCCGTTCAGTCCTTGCGATCGCTTTTCTATTAAACAAGCATTGGCATAGCCAATAGGTCTCGCCTTTGGGACCTTATAAGTGTTTAGCCATGCAACAGTTGATGTTGTTGCACCAAGGATATTGTGCTGGATAACTAAACACTTATAAGGTCCCAAAGGCGAGACCTATTGGCTATGCCAATGCTTGTTTCCTGTATGTGGCTGTAGTTGTGTTGGTCTGTGTCTGCATGTGATTTATACGTGATGTAAGCCATTTTATAACTCACTACTTACCACTCACTCTGTCCAGTAAAGACTGTCCATAAATCACTGCGCCGCACGTTAAATACTCATTGAATGTTGTTTCTTTCAAATGGATGCGGTATCTCAGAGATGAGCAACCTAAATATCTCATAAAGAGGTGGATACAATAAAGTCGTCCTCAAATCACGACTTCCCATACAGAGCTTCACTTCGTTTCAATGAAAAACATGCATTATGCCACACTGCCTAATGGAAACGCCAGAGCAGTTGCTGCGTGTGCTTTTTTTTTTTATTTCATGCTGCATTTACTTTCTGGGTTGTTCGAAGGCAAATCAGTACAGGAAGCATTCCGGCTGTCTATGTTTTCGAGCCCAGCTATAAGAAAAGATCAAATATACTGACGTGAATTGATGTGTAAAATGTTCTTGGGCTATTTTTAATGAATTTCCTTCACAACGTTGCTCTTTCAAATCATTATTTTAGGATAGTGTACATGACTTGGCATCTGCAGCCCTACAGAATCAGCATAATGATGTGCTCTTCTGTGGAGTCTGGGATTGAAAAAAGATTCAGAGCCAGAGTCACGCTGTGCAGCAGGAGGACAAAGGCTATAAATGTAATCCTTGCTTCTCCAGGAACCTGATTCACGTTTATGACAGGATTAACCCTCTTTAGAAGCTGCAGGCGAGGACTATTTCATCATGTTAACATCACTGGGCCTCAACCAGGGTTTTCACTTTATTGAAATTCAAAACCCATCATCTGCAGAGCACTATATGACAGAATACAATCACATGTGAACAGCAAATTCTAACTAATCCCATCAACGTGAGTTATAAAAGGTACCTTTCACAAATCTCCCTGTTTGTTTCTAAAGAAAATTGAAATTTGCTCTGTTTCATGTCCAGCTCACCACTGCCAGCACTATTTTTCATGCCTCCGAACTGCGTATGATCCTTTTCAATGATGTCAGTGTGTTTGTGATGTGCTATGTGGAGCTGCAGTGTTATTGGTATACAACTGAAATGCTAATGTCCATAACGGTATCAAACCAGGTTCTCTGATGATGATTAGAGGGCATATTGCCATGGTGTGCCCCAAAGGTGGGGAATCTGAGGCCGCAGTCAAGTGGATCAAGCGCCATAGGCGTCCAATTGGGATTTGTGCCTGTTTATCGCGCTCCTTCAGCACCGCCATATTACCGAAGGGGTAAGATGCTTGTATGCCTTTTCTGTAACACAGGCATCTAGGCACCTATCAAAACTGATGAGAACAAAAGGGAGTGTTGCTTCAGTTGCATACAAATGACAGAACACTTACACCTTTGCTTGTGCTGTATTAACAATGCGGGTGCACGGATAAGCTGACTCTCAAGAGGCACACTGGCTTTGCTCCACAAACGAAGTGACACATGATCAGTGCCCACAATGATTGTGTGTTTTGGGAGTGGCAATAAGGGGCACGTGGACCATCAGACACCCCCCCTATGAGTTGGTTTAGTCATACACAGTACCTGCCTGCACAGATGCCCTAAATCTCAAAATAGAGTTCTCTGCTTCTTTTTTGCATATATATCAGGCGCGGTGCGTCCATTGGGGCGTTGGGGCGTTGCCCCCCGCCCGTGCCTGCAGCTCCCTCGGCGTCTCTGAACTTAGTTTACTTAAGTTCAGAGACGCCGAGGAGAACTGAGTCTGACAATCATGATGTCAGTCAGCATGACGCTCGGACCGCCCCACCCCTTCAGAGTCTGAAGGGGGTGGGCGGTCCGGCGTCATGTTGACTGACGTGCATTGTCAGACCAGCCAGGGACAGGCAGCAGCACAAGTGCGCATGAGTGGGGAAGGTGAGCAAATTTTTTGCCCGTGCCCAATGATGCGCACTTGTGTTTCCACTGGCTTGCGCATGCCCATTAGGAGCCCCTCGGTCTCCTAATGGGCAGGCGGCGGGCGAAGAGTAACCGTGCCCTCAGCCAACCCTGGCGCTGCAGCAGCGCCAGGATTGGCTGAAGGGTTGCCACTCCAGTGCTGTTCCTGTTAGAAGAGGCGCCATTGCCAACGCGGACCAGGAGCAGAGGCGGTCAGGTAAGTTTTCGTTATTTTATTCTCCCTCGGCCCCCCACCCCCGCGCGACCCCCCCGCGAGTACTGCGAGCCGCGGCTGGCTACAAGTAGCACATTCGGCCAGTTCTGGATTTTTTATTCACTGCACTTTGCAATTTGGAACTGTTGATCAGTACTTATAATGTTGGCCGAAACTTCAAGTCCCAGAATGCAGCAACCCAGATATTTGCATTCGGACATTTGCTTCCAATATTGTAAGCGTGTATTAAAGAAATCCCACTTTCTTAAAAGCGAAATAACCCTGAAAAAGATGCATTCTGGGGCTTGTAGTTTCGCTTTTAACTTTTAGTTTGGGGGAAAAAAACACACAAACTGCGTGATGCGGGACATTGTCAGAGTATGCTCATGGTCTGACCTGATGCGGGAGCACTTGGCAACTGTGAGAAATGATAGGGGCACTTGATTTGTTTGTATACTCGTACCCAGTTTGGACAACCAAAGCCGACACTTAAGAGATCATCCTCGTATCCAAAATACGACGTTTTATGAAGTGGCCACTTCCAAACAAAACCATGCCGACGTACATGGCAGAGGAGAGGCGACATACATGTTAGATGTGCAGGGTGGATACCTCTGCACCAGAAAAGCGGACACAAATGCAAACTTGCAGATTTTAGATGTTCGCCTAGTGTAATGGTGCGCTTGCCCCAGCACAGTCATCCAACAAGTTATTTAAATAAAACAGCTAGCACGACAACCTAAACTTCGTCCAGTTTAACTCCACTCACAAATCACTTTACCAAAAACAGATGTTTTGTGCCCTCGTTGGAAAGCCAGCTCTTCCAGTGGACGGACATGCTGCTCGCCGGGACACCCCTCCTCACCACAGCACAGCTAGCACCAGAGGGTGCCCTTTCCAGGGAAGTTCAAAGGTTTCCTCACAGGGAGGCTGGGGACGCTGCGCTGCCTCCGTGGACCCCTTTGATGATCATGTTTGCATTTTGTCCGTAGTTTTGCAGCGTCCCCTTGAAGCCCGTGCGTGCTGGTGTCCCGCGAGCTCCTTTGTTTAGGAGTGGAGTTGTCCCTGCAGGCTGCGCGAGGCACAGCTGAGTCACAGGAAACGCTGGCATCAAATTTCTCTCCCCCAACCAAACGTAAGTGACAGCATCCAGAGTGGGCAAAACACGGCACGCTGTACCTCATCAGCCCTTAAAGAATGCTAAATTAGTCCAAAAAACAAGGTTGCAATAGTGTGCACGCTAGGTGAGTCTTCGGTGTATTTACTTTCCGTCTCTCTTCCTTTTAATGCTCCGAACTTTCCGTGAAAGTAGCTGGGCTCGTAAGAAGTTGTTTCTTTGCTTCCAGCCCCGGTGTGTTCTGCAGAACTTTGGCGACTGCTCTTGAAAAGTTGCATGTCATGTTTTGATTAAACACTTGCTTGGGTGAAGGATTAACTGTAAGTGTCCATTATACGCTGTTAGTCTGCTTTCTAAGCGCTGCCAAACTATTTAGGGGGAGGAGGGTGGCTAGAAGATTATGGCTTGCAGTCACTGACTAGGCTACGGGATGATTTGCCCAGGATCACACAGTCTTGTAAAGTAGGGATGCGGCTGACTGTACTAACACAATATATATACGTTATTGTCTTGGTTGTTATTGTTCTTTTAATGTCTGCTGGTGCTCCGTGTAAAAGGTATGCCATTGCGCACTGTCGGGTCGCGAGCACCTCTTTGGACATGGCTGGCTGTACGCAAGGCTGGAACAGAGTGGGATCCAGCTTCGTTCCGCAATGGCAGTCACTTGTCCACAAGAGCACTGTCACCAGTTCAAAGAATCCCCTCATAATGAGTCCAAGAAACGTTTTTGGATTCATTCTTGAAGAAAGCCCTGTGGTTCATCGTGAACGCAGGTATGTTCTAATGCGAACAGGCAAGCGTTTTGTAAATAATTGTGATTGTTGATTGTCATGTCAAGTCATTTACAACAGAGTCCGTTGTTAGACAGTTTTAAACAGCTCCTAAGAAACCTGCTGTTTGTTATTATTTTCTTGTCTGCCCCAGTTTCAATTCATTATTTAATTGAAAAGAGTAAATTAAGCGGGAACAGCTGCCACAACACAACCCCAAAACAGGCAGTGTCGTCTATACGCTGCAAACACGCCATCTTAAACACAGATATACACTACACATGCAGCCATTATTACGCAGGCACAAAACGTGCTTGCGTCCAAACGACGCCTTCTTAGTTCAAATGCACATTGCTGCGGCTGTGCCACAAATGCAGTCCGCTGCATTGCACAAATGGCAATGCCTCGGTGTGTGGAAGTTGCTCTTCCTCCCTGAGGGTGTCTCTGACACATTAATCCCGGTGGCGAGGTTGCACCACTGTCACAGGCTCAGCTCCATTATACCCTGGCCTCGCTGGCTCGCGCCGCTTCCTGCTGATGGTGAGACAAGGTCCCCTATTAAGGCAGCTCACAATACAGCTGAGCTTTTCCATTGTTCTTAGCATAGGCGATGCTTTAAGGAACATATTAGTGAGGCCTTTTGTGTTCATGATGATGACGCATGTAGAAATTCTCTTCCCGACCTTAAGGACAGCAGAATCTAAATAAATCTATGTACAAAGTTCAGATCCATGGAGAAAATTCCAGGTGATGGCTTCTAAATGGTTTTAACTGGATCCAGTTGTGACGTGTGATTTTTGAATAGTGAACGAAAATCTCCTGTGAAAAAACCCAGAATGGCAGTCCAAGAGGTTAAGGAAAAATCCTTGCAGCAGCCAGTAAGCACCTACAGCCAATTCCAAGAGGCAAATAGATTCTTCCACATAGCAGTTTATTACTTGACCCAGTCTTGCATGGCATCAGCACGGTCCAGGGGAAACATTTGTAAATGGTGAACTGAAATATGCACAGACTGGAAACCATATTAGCCCTGGGCAAATGGTTTAAACCTTTCTCAAATTAGCTTGAAAATGCACCATTTGCCCACTCTTTTTTCAAAATTTTATAGAGGGGAGAACCCTCTCCACGCTCGCTTGCCACAGGGCAGTCATCCAGAACGTTTACGCCTCACCGCTTTCAAATGTCACCAGCCACCACTGATATATATATATATATATATATATCCAACAACAAAGTTGCCTGTTGTGAAGGAGCCCACACGGGTAAGTTTCATTCTGCCACACATTTATTGAAAGAACAGCAATGTCCATGCAGTCAAAGAGGCCTTGCATTCGTGAAAGTTCAGCCGACGCGTTTCGTGCGTGTGAGCACTTCTTCATGGGCTGTGGTTGTCGCATTCAGCAGGAGTCATGGCTTTTTTCTCGGCACCAAATATATACAGGTCTCCCGCCTCAGTGGGCGTGGCCACCCAGTGGCCTGCTGGTAATTGTAGTGCTCCGTTTCTTCCTCCAGTGAGTCGCCTGAGTCTTGCTGATGATAAAGCTTAAAATAATCCCAAGTGGGTCTCGGGGCACAATTAGACCGCTAGTCATGCTTATACCATCTTCCAAAGGCATCACCCGCCCTTGGTGCTGCAGCGTCGGTTGGCGCTACCGCAGGGCTGCACACGTGCAGCGGGGCCCCCTCACGACTCAGGCCGGGCCGCTTAAAACATCCAACAACAAAGTTGCCTGTTGTGTAGGAGCCCACACGGGTAAGTTTCATTCTGCCACACATTTATTGAAAGAACAGCAATGTCCATGCAGTCAAAAAGGCCTTGCATTCGTGAAAGTTCAGCCGACGCGTTTCGTGCGTGTGAGCACTTCTTCATGGGCTGTGGTTGTCGCATTCAGCAGGAGTCATGGCTTTTTTCTCGGCACCAAATATATACAGGTCTCCCGCCTCAGTGGGCGTGGCCACCCAGTGGCCTGATGGTAATTGTAGTGCTCCGTTTCTTCCTCCAGTGAGTCGTCTGACTCTTGCTGATGATAAAGCTTAAAATAATCCCAAGTGGGTCGGGGGGCACAATTAGACCGCTAGTCATGCTTATACCATCTTCCAAAGGCATCACCCGTCCTTGGTGCTGCAGCGTCGGTTGGCGCTACCGCAGGGCTGCACACGTGCAGCGGGGCCCCCTCGCGACTCAGGCCGGGCGCTTAAAACATCCAACAACAAAGTTGCCTGTTGTGAAGGAGCCCACACGGGTAAGTTTCATTCTGCCACACATTTATTGAAAGAACAGCAATGTCCATGCAGTCAAAAAGGGCCTCGCATTCGTGAAAGTTCAGCCGACGCGTTTCGTGCGTGTGAGCACTTCTTCATGGGCTGTGGTTGTCACATTCAGCAGGAGTCATGGCTTTTTTCTCTGCAGCAAATATATACAGGTCTCCCGCCTCAGTGGGCATGGCCACCCAGTGGCCTGCTGGTAATTGTAGTGCTCCGTTTCTTCCTCCAGTGAGTCGCCTGACTCTTGCTGATGATAAAGCTTAAAATAATCCCAAGTGGGTCGCGGGGCACAATTAGACCGCTAGTCATGCTTCTACCATCTTCCAAAGGCATCACCCGTCCTTGGTGCTGCAGCGTCGGTTGGCGCTACCTCAGGGCTGCACACGTGCAGCGGGGCCCCCTCGCGACTCAGGCCGGGCCGCTTAAAACATCCAACAACAAAGTTGCCTGTTGTGAAGGAGCCCACACGGGTAAGTTTCATTCTGCCACACATTTATTGAAAGAACAGCAATGTCCATGCAGTCAAAAAGGCCTCGCATTCGTGAAAATTCAGCCGGCGTATTTCGTGCGTGTGAGCACTTCTTCATGGGTTGTGGTTGTCGCATTCAGCAGGAGTCATGGCTTTTTTCTCTGCACCAAATATATACAGGTCTCCCGCCTCAGTGGGCGTGGCCACCCAGTGGCCTGCTGGTAATTGAAGTGCTTCGTTTCTTCCTCCAGTGAGTCACCTGACTCTTGCTAATGATAAAGCTTAAAATAATCCCAAGTGGGTCGCGGGGCACAATTTGACCGCTAGTCATGCTTATACCATCTTCCAAAGGCATCACCCGTCCTTGGTGCTGCTGCGTCGGTTGGCGCTACCGCAGGGCTGCACACGTGCAGCGGGGCCCCCTCGCGACTCAGGCCGGGCCGCTTAAAACATCCAACAACAAAGTTGCCTGTTGTGAAGGAGCCCACACGAGTAAGTTTCATCCTGCCACACATTTATTGAAAGAACAGCAATGTCCATGCAGTCAAAAAGGCCTCGCATTCGTGAAAATTCAGCCGACGCGTTTCGTGCGTGTGAGCACTTTTTCATGGGCTGTGGTTGTCGCATTCAGCAGGAGTCATGGCTTTTTTCTCGGCACCAAATATATACAGGTCTCCCGCCTCAGTGGGCGTGGCCACCCAGTGGCCTGCTGGTAATTGTAGTGCTTCGTTTCTTCCTCCAGTGAGTCGCCTGACTCTTGCTGATGATAAAGCTTAAAATAATCCCAAGTGGGTCGTGGGGCACAATTAGACCGCTAGTCATGCTTATACCATCTTCCAAAGGCATCACCCATCCTTGGTGCTGCAGCGTCGGTTGGCGCTACCGCAGGGCTGCACACGTGCAGCGAGGCCCCCTCGCGACTCAGGCCGGGCCGCTTAAAACATCCAACAACAAAGTTGCCTGTTGTGAATGAGCCACACGGGTAAGTTTCATTCTGCCACACATTTATTGAAAGAACAGCAATGTCCATGCAGTCAAAAAGGCCTCGTATTCGTGAAAATTCAGCCGACGCGTTTTGTCAAGTGGCGGCTGAGAAAAAAGGGGGGTCCCAAAAAGTGTTTTCTCCATGTTAATTTCCATAGGAAATTTTAGCCAGGGCTACAGCCCGAACTGCTGAACGGAATTACACCAAATTTTGCAAAAGGGAGCGCATGGTTCAGAAAGCGACCTTTTTTTTAAATGGTGTAAATCCGTTCATTAGTTGCTGAGAAATTCAAAAAATAAGAGTCAAAAAATCAATTTCCCATAGGAAACTTTAGCCAAGGCTACAGCCCGAACTGCTGAACGGAATTACACCAAATTTACCAAAAAGGTAGTGCTTGGGTCAGAAAGCGACCTTTTTAAAAATGGTGTAAATCCGTTCAGTAGTTGCTGAGAAATTCAAAAAATAAAAATATCGATATCTAGAGGTGCGGTGGATCCGCGGACCCTCCCGACCACGAGCTTTATTCTAATTGGCTGTCAACACTCCAAACCAGGAAGTGTTGGCAGCCATCTTGTGACTCGGTAGAACCGAGTCACAAGAAAACAGTGAAACAAACGCAAAAAACAAGAAAAGGGGGCAGGGTTGAAACACCCTGACCCCCTAGGCCTGCTCATGGGGTCCCACAAGGACCCACAGGGCCCAAAAAAGCATTTAAAAAAAAAAAATCGGCCGAATTCGCGCTGGGTGCGCGAATCCGGACGAAAAATTAAAAAAAGTCGAAGCGCGGGCTCCCGCGCTTCATTTAAATGAGGCCCCCGGGTGGGCCAGGTCCTGGGGGCATTGCCCAATTTATAGTTTTTAATTGCTGGGGCCCGCGGGGGCCCCCGCAGCCCCGGGGACCTCCACCTCCCCGGGGCTCTCTTAATGATATGCGGGAGGGCACGCGGCCCTCCCGCAGCCCCAGGGACCGCCACCCCCGGGCCTTGTTTTTGGATGTGTGGGGGGGCCTCTAAGGCCCCCCAAGACCCGGGGACCGCCACCCCCTGGGGCTTTTCTAAAATATTCACGGGGGCACACGGCCCCCCGCAGCCCCGGGGACCGCCACCTCCCGGGGCTTGTTTTTTTAAATTCAATAAACCTGTGTGGGGGGGCTCGAGCCCCCCCACACGCCCCGGGGACCACCACCCCTGGGGCTTTTCAAGAATATTTGCTGGGGCACACGGCCCCCCGCAGCCCCGGGGACCGCTACCCCCGGGGCTTGGTTTTAAAAAAAAAATAAACCTGTGTGGGGGGCTCGAGCCCCCCCACATGCCCCGGGGACTGCCACCTCCCCGGGGCACTAAAATGCAAATGCGGGGGTCCGTTACGGACCCCCGAGACCCGGGGACCACCACCTCCCCGGGGCTTTCTAATTGAAGGGAGGGGGGCGGCGCGGCCCCCCTCCTGGAGCCCGTGATGGCCCTGGGGACTGCCACCCCCCAGGGCCGGCTCCTGCAGTGTCCAGGGGTGCCCACCCCCGAGACACTGCTGTTTGCTATGGCAGGGCGGGAGCCGTGCGGCTCCCGCTCTGTCATAGCAAACTCTGCTTTGGATTTTGGAAGCGAGAGCAGGTTTCCTGCTCTCGCTTCCAAAATCCAAGCACATTGCTTTTCCACACGGGGAGCTGCATGTCAGCAGCTCCCCATGTGGAAAGCAATGCCGGCTCCCGCAGGAGGCGGGGAGCCGGCAGGGACCGTGGGGGCATTGGGGCTCCCCCACGGTCCCCAACGGAGAGGGCCGGCCCCAGGGGATGGGGTCCCCGGGGCCAGAAGTGGCCTGGGAGGGGGTCACGTGGCCCCCCTCCCCAGTAAAATAAAAAAAAACGAGACAGAGCCCCGGGTGATGGGGTCCCCGGGGATAACAGAGGCCTCAGGAGGGGGGCCACGCAGCCCCCCTCCTTTGAAAATATTAAAAATAAAAAAATATATAGTGGCAATGCCCCGGGGGTTGGGGTCCCCGGGGCCGAAAATGGCCTCGGGAGGGGGGCCGCGAGGCCCCCTTCCGTTTTAAAAAAATTAAAATTAAGAAATTAGGGGTCAGGCCCTGGGGGATGGGGTCCCCAGGGCCCAAAAAATAGGAAAGGAAGGGGGGCCACACAGCCCCCTTCTAAAAAACAAAATAAAAAAAAAAGCCGGCATCGCGCCGGAGGCCCGACCCCTCCCAGCAACACTATGCAAACGCGCCCTGTGGCGCGTTTTAAGTTGGGGAATTAATTCCCCTACAATCCTGAGGGTCCCTGGGGGCCAACTAGCCCACCAGGTACCTCCAGTTAGTGCCACAGGGCTGTGTTGCAGAGAGGTGGTCCGAGGCCACGCCCCATTTTACACCTCTCTGCAACGCAGCTCTGTGGTGCTTACTGGAGGTACCTGGTGGGCCAGTTGGACCCCAGGGACCCTCAGGATTGAAGGGGACTTAATCCCCCAACTTAAAACATGCCACGAGGCGCGTTTGCACAGTGGTGAAGGGAGGGGGCGGGGCCTGATGTGACATGTGTGCAAACAGGACCTGTGGTGTGTTTTAAGTTGGGGAATTAATTCCCCTTCAATCCTGAGGGTCCCTGGGGGCCAACTAGCCCACCAGGTACCGCCAGTAAGCGCCACAGGGCTGCGTTGTAGAGAGGTGGTCCGAGGCCACGCCCGTTTTTACTCCTCTCTGCAATGCAGCTGTGTGGCGCTTACTGGAGGTACCTGGTGGGCTTGTTGGACCCCAGGGACCCTCAGTATTGAAGGGGACTTAATTCCCCAACTTAAAACATGCCACGGGGCGCGTTTGCACAGTGGTGAAGGGAGGGGGCGAGGCCTGATGTGACATGTGTGCAAACAGGCCCTGTGGTGCGTCTTAAGTTGGGGGATTAATTCCCCGTCAATCCTGAGGGTCCCTGGGGGCCAACTAGGCCACCAGGTACCTCCAGTAAGCGCCACAGGGCTGCGTTGCAGAGAGGTGGTCCGAGGCCACACCCCTTTTTACACCTCTCTGCAACGCAGCTCTGTGGCGCTTACTGGAGGTACCTGGTGGGCTAGTTGGCCCCCAGGGACCCTCAGGATTCAAGGGGACTTAATCCCCCAACTTAAAACGTGCCACGGGGCGCGTTTGCACACTTGTCACATCAGGTCCCGCCCCTTCCCTTCACCACTGTGCAAACGGGCCCTCTGGTGCGTTGTAAGTTGGAGGATTAACTCCCCTTGAATCTTGAGGGTCCCTGGGGTCCAACTAGCCCACCAGGTACCTCCAGTAAGCGCCACAGAGCTGCATTGCAGAGAGGTGTAAAAAGGGGCGTGGCCTTGGACCACCTCTCTGCAAAGCAGCTCTGTGGCGCTTACTGGAGGTACCTGGTGAGCTAGTTGGCCACAGGGACCCTCAGGATTCAAGGGGACTTAATCCCCCAACTTACAACGTGCTAGGGGGTGCGTTTGCACAGTGGTCAACAGGATGTGGGAGCACACCGCTGACCTCTCAGGCAAGGTTCGCCCCTGGCATTCTGGTAAATGCAGTGGTGCAGGGAGGGGGCGGGCCTGATATAAGAAGTTAGCAATCCTGCTGTTTGGGACTTACTGGTGGTAATAAAAGGGGTAGTTGGTCCCCAAGGTTGACGTTGGCGGCTAACTACTCCTTCTGTTACCTCCAGTAAATCCCACACAGTGGGATTGCTAAGAGGTGTTTGAAGGCCACGCTCACCTTTCTCCACCACTCTGCAAATGTGACTGCTATGTTATAGTTAGAAATTAGCATTTAAAAAACCTTTGAAATTCACTGAAAAAACCATAGGTTTCAGGGACGTTACAGTTAGAAATGAGCATTTAAAAACCATTGAAATTCACTGAAAAAACCATAGGTTTCAGGTACGTTATAGTTAGAAATTAGCATTTAAAAAACCTTAGAAATTCACTGAAAAAACCATAGGTTTCAGGCACGTTATAGTTAGTTGGACATTTCACTCGTACAAAACCATAGAAATTCCGGCGTTATAGTTAGTTCAGCTAACTATAACTCGTGCCCACGCAATGCACTGCTGATGACGTCACATATTACATCATTCATGACATGGTCAGTGACATCACTGATGACATCATCCACATGATAATCTGACGCACCTCCTCACACCCTAATATAACCTTTGACACACCCACTCTAAAATACAGACTACCATTCTCGAAAATATAGACACACCAATACCAATTACTACATACCCACTCACTGATTCCTAGGTCAACACACACATCCACTCACTCACCTATACAATCACTCATAAATGCAGTCACTCATCAATACAGCCACTATCATATGTACTCATACACCCATACAGACACTCACACAGCGCCACTCACCCATAGAGTTACTCACACAGCTAGTCAGTAATGCAAAGAATTAATCACACTCCCATTTACTCACCTACTCAGTTATACACACACCACCTCACTTATTTATACAGATACTAACACATACTTACTCTCATATACAATCACTGACACAAGCACACACTCATCCATACAGATACTCTCACAATCACTCACTCACATATAATCATTTATATACTCCAACACTCAAATATACTGCCTTTCACATATGTAGTTACTCACACATGTACAACTAAGACATCCATTAACTCACCAACACAGCTATACACACACTCACCCACCTATTCAGCCCTTCACTGATGCACTGTTGAACCCATACACCCAGTGAATCAGCCACTCACACATCTATGCACAGAGTCACACCCTCCCCACCCACCCACACAGACACTCAGGCACCCATACAGATACTCAGACAACCAAACAATAACCCATATAGACACTCATGTAGCTACTCACCAACCGATGTGGCCGCTTACACACCAACTAAGAAACTGATACAGACATTTACACAGTTTTCTCACTAACCCATGCATTCAGTAAGATACACTTAATCAGTCACTTATACAATCAGTCACACATCTACTAAATCATCCATTCACACACTCATACACCCACTCATTCTTCAATACACCTTGGCATATATATAAAACATATTTACACTTTATAGAAACACACAGTCACTGGATGATGTAATCAGTGATGTCATTTGAGATGTCATCAGTGATGTCATCAGTGATGTCACTGACCATGTCATGAATGATGTAATATGTGACGTCATCAGCAGTGCATTGCGTGGGCGCGAGTTATAGTTAGCTGAACTAACTATAACGCCGGAATTTCTATGGTTTTGTACGAGTGAAATGTCCAACTAACTATAACGTGCCTGAAACCTATGGTTTTTTCAGTGAATTTCTAAGGTTTTAAATGCTAATTTCTAATTATAACGTACCTGAAACCTATGGTTTTTTCAGTGAATTTCAATGGTTTTTTAAATGCTAATTTCTAACTATAACGTCCCTGAAACCTATGGTTTTTTCAGTGAATATATATATATATTGCTGTTGGTGCTACGAGGTAACAGCGTGTATTGGTGTGATGAGGCTCGTCTCCTCACCGCGGACCGCCGTCACAAGAGGAAGGGGAAGGGCGATTACGGTGCGTTGCACTGTGCTGCAGTTTGGTATTGAAAAAACCCCTACCCGCTGAGTGCATCATCAAGGTACAGAAACTTACAAGGAGAGCTGGGATTAGACGAATTCATCCCTTGTTTTCCGGAAGTAAGGAATTGGTACTATTTGCGGAAGTAATCACACTCAGCAGACGGTTGGCGTGACTGTCTTTGGAAGTGAGTACAGTCCCGCCGCTAAAAGCAGTGACGCAGTAATTCGCGTGTGATTGGGACAGCATTAAGTATGGCATCAACCAGGAATGACAAGCGTTCAGAAGCGGCTGGCAGAATGTTTGATAATTGCACAATTAATGACATTACTGAAACGAATGATGCCTCGAGTAGTGAGATCACTACGTCCAATAAAAGACAACTGTGGGATCAATTATGGAGAGCACTCAAAACGGAGCAAAATAAGTGGTGGGAGGCAACAACCCTCCAAAAATACATCGAAGTCGGTAGAATACCGAGAGGACTGCGCATTTTTATAACGCCAACATTTAATGACCCGGACCCAGAATTGGTCAATGAATGGGCCAGCAACAATCACCAGTGCTCAATCAATATGCTGGGAATGCTGGTTAAATACGCTCAGAAAGACTGTGAAAAACTACTTGTAACCATTGATGACATTACTGGACAATTAAAAACAATATGCGGACAAGATGAATTCCAAAAGGAAATGAATAAGATCGAAAGAAGTTTGGACAAAATAGAGGAAGAAATTAAAGTAAAAAAACAACGAAAATTCCAAAGGGACTTGGTTGATTACCAGAAAGGTCAGATTTTGACTTTTGCAAAAAGTATGACCAACTGCGGAGTGGGCTACGTGCAATAGCATCTAAAACTGTCAATCCTCCAGCAACTGTTAGCAACCGTGATGATCAGTCAAGTATAGACAATCTAACAGATGGAAGTATCACCAGTGGCAGTGATCTTTCTAATATTGTAGACCCTGCAGGAGTAAAAAACAGTATTTTAACGGAGTTCAATCTAGTTGCCAAAGGGAGACAGCCGGGCAACAAACAGGGCGGATTTCACAATCGCGGAAGAGGAAACAGAGGCGGAAGAAAAGAAAATATATCAACGCTAGGAGAGCTTGGAAGCCCAGTGGGAAGTCGTACGAGGGGCCAAACCAAGACGAAATGATGGATACAAAAAATGTTATCAACCTGTCAGAACGAACACTCAGCGACATAGAGGTAGAACTTTTATCTTTGGGTCTCACTTTTTGTCCAACTAACAATTTTAATTATACCCAGAGCCGCATTGATTTGTTTTATTTTACACGGAAACTACGTATAAAAAATGGTATGCAACAAAGGCTGCAAGTAATTTTGAGACACCTAGAGAACAGCCTAGCAATGTGAGAATAACTGATGTTGAGCTGCTCCATACTATGAATGTGCTAGCAGATGAAGGTAATGTAGAAAATGATCCCTTTATCAATTTGATGAATGAAAATGTCCCTCTTGATTTAAGTGCCCAAAGTAATTTTAAACCTAAATCTATTTTTCTTCCCCAAATTAAAAATGATGCAATTGATGTTTTCGAGAAAGGGGTAACTCGAGAATTACTGAAGATTTCAAAATGTAAAAAAAGATGGGGGTGGAATAATGTTACAAAAGCGCAGAGTGAGGCCATCGAGAATTTAAAAAATGACAATTCGATAGTCATTAAAAAATCAGATAAGGGTGGCAATATTGTGGTACAATCTAAACAAAAGTACATTGAAGAAGGGATGAGACAACTGTTAGATAAGAACAATTACAGTAGGAGCAATAGAATGGAATATGAACATTCCATTAAGGTTTTTCAAATACAGTTGGCAGAATGGAAGGATAAAGGGTTATTAGAACGAGAAGAGTATGATTTCTTACTATGTAGATTCCCCATGCTTCCAGCTTTATACTTGCTGCCCAAAATTCATAAAAATCAGCAGAGACCCCCTGGAAGACCTATTGTGTCTTCCAGGGGAGCTGTTTGGAAAATACCTCTAGATATGTTGATTTCTTTTTGCAAACATTTGTAAAAGGACTCCCATCCTATATTAAGGACACAGGAGATTTTTTGAGATGCCTGGAGAGCTTGCAATGGAAAGGAGATTATTCACTACTGACACTTGATGTTACAAGCTTATATACATGCATCCCCCATGATTTAGGGTTGAAAGCATGTAGATACTTTTTGAATGAAAGATCCATCTCGTATCTTTTCCACACAGAGATGTTGATGGAAATGATGTCCATCTGTCTCAAACAAAATTACTTTATCTTTGATAATAAAATCTTCATACAGACCCTCGGAACATCGATGGGGACCTGCTTTGCTCCTTGCTTTGCAGGTCTCTATCTAGGGTACTGGGAAGAAAAGGTATTAGGCGAATCATCTAACTTTCAAGACAAGGTAGCTATGTGGGTACGCTACATAGATGATATCTTTTGTGTGTGGAAAGGCACGGAGAGTGAAGCGAATGAGTTTGTCAGCACTTTGAATGTGAATAGTTATAATTTACAGTTTGTGAGTCATTGGTCAAGAGAAACTTTAGAATTTTTAGATCTTAGACTGACGGTGCAGGGAAATAGTCTTGAAAGTGTTCTATTTAGAAAATCCACTGCAGGTGACAGCCTCTTACACGCACGTAGCTGTCATCCCAGATCCTTGATCAGTAGTATACCTTTGGGTGAGTTGCTGCGTGCTAAACGCAACTGTAGCACATCACAGAGTTATGCCAAGGAAGAAAAAATTATGACAAAGAGATTCTTTGAGAGAGGGTACTCACGATCAGTGATTAATAAAGCCAAAATTGAAGTTGGTAAAAGAATACGAGCCTCATTGTAAGTTGCAAAAGAGAATGAAAAGGAGAATGCAAAAGGAAAGGAAGTGGAAAAGATCAGATTTATCACTACTTTTAATAGACAGGCACGTGAAGTACGGCAAAGTTTGAATAAATATTGGCCTGTTCTACAAACCGACAATGACTTAGCAGAGAGTATTGAAACCTTCCCTCAGATCACTTTTAGGAAAGCCAAATCCTTGAAGGATACTTTATGTCGAGCTGTAGAGCCTTCAACAACTAGAAATTTAGGAATACAAGGATTTTACACATGCAGAAGCTGTAAAGCATGTAAAAACAGCAAAAACATAAAAGAGTGCACACTATCTCCTGACTGTAAGCCATTCAAAATCTCGAAACACACGACCTGTAACACTGATTTTGCAGTATATGCCCTGTTTTGCCCCTGTCAAAAGGCTTATATAGGGAGTACTATACACAAGGCGAAGAAAAGGGTGTTGGAACATTTACGCGCAATAAAAAATGGAGACAAACAGTATCCAGTAGCGCGACATTTCCAAAGTCATCATGGTCAGAACAGTAACCTTTTGAGTTTTTGTGTATTAGATACAGTGAAAATCAATGAGAGAGGAGGCAATAGAGTGCAAAATCTCCGACGTCTTGAGTCTAAGCTTATTATTCAGTACAGAACGTTGGCGCCGATAGGTCATAATTGTGACGAAGAGCTTACAGTACATTTGGGCTGATGTAGACTTGGTATGATCAATTAAGTGTAATGAGTTTTGATTTTATTATGAGGTAATATAAAGTATGATGTTTTAAAAAAAATTTAAAAAATTTAAAAATGAGGAAATGTTTTATGGATAATTGCATTCTGCCATCGCCGAAGAACACTTTGTTCTTTTAATTGCACTGTGGAAGTTGGGTGAGGAGTTATGTTGGTATGACACTAATTTGATTTTGTTTTGTTTCATTTTAGAAAAATGTTACTGCAGTTACAATGAAGAATGCCAAAGAGCGAAAGTATCTAATTTTAGTTGCTTTACCCACACGGGTATAACGACTTGGTACATGATGTCGGACAGCTTGGTTTTGTTTTTCTAAGTTGATGCTTTGAAAATGCAACAAAAGTGTTATGTATAGAAGCTTAAAGGAATCTGCCATGTTTATCGCATGTAGTTCAAGCCCACTTGGGCAATGATTTAATGAGAAATATTTATGAGCTACATTTTCAAAAAGCACACGGGGCGAAAATTCAGTGTAAATATGTGGTGATACTTAGGGTAGTATCAGTGTGATAACTTTTAAAGGCAGTAATTAGCTGAAATGCATATATATTTTGATTAGGACAAATATTATTAACTGTGACCTTGACTAAAAGATGTAGGCGAAATGGTTTATATTATAGAGCAAATTCAATGTTCGTAAAACTTTATTATTCACGTTGAGATTAACGTTTGATTGCCTTTTGATTCTAATAATAGTGTATTAATTCTGGAGTTGTTCTTAATAATATTTGGGTCAACTTTTTCTTATATATCAATACTTGTCGACAATTGTGAATCATTTTCGTCTTTGTAACATGCTGATACATTTTTTTCAGTGAAGAGTGAATTAACTCTTTTTTCATTGAAGTCTGTTTTCACGTTCTATGATAAACATAGTCACATGGTTATTTAAAAGGAAATGAGGCGTTGCCACAGTACTCGTGATCAAGGGAGTGTATCCCGAAACGCGTCGAGTGGTTCCATTTTTTGCTAAAATAAACACTGCTTTGAAAAGCTCATGGTGTCCGTGGTTGCTGTTGGTGCTACGAGGTAACAGCGTGTGTTGATATATATATATATATATATATATATATATATATATATATATATATATATATATATATATCCAATGTAGTTCTCCTCCCATCCAAGCAGAAACAAGAGACACAGCGGGGCTTCAAAGACCTTTATTCGTAGATTTGGGCATAACGCGTTTTGGCGAACTGCCTTCCTCAGATACCTCCATCTTTGCGCAGCCTCTCTGAATAGTGTCTTTTGTAGGCGCCTCCTTCCCCAATGGTGAAGCGCACACCTGAACCGCGTTACCTGCCGGCTGACAACGGTAGTTCATGTTGGAAAACTACCGGTCCCACAATGCAGCATGATAATAGCAGAGTGTCATGGTAAGTATAGATTTTCATCCGCGGTTCAGGGAGAGGACTTAGCAAGAATTGGAATAAAAGTCATTTGTCCCCTACTTTCCAGCTCACTTTTCCCGCTGGACTCAAAAGATAGAAGGCGCCTGTACAGTAACTGCGCCAATCCATGAAGTCATGGACCTGCAAATGCCGGCACATCCTCGATTCCAGGGGTCAGGTGGCGGGTCACGGCAATCCGCTACCACGGAAAAAACTTTCACTGATTGCCAATGTGTGTCGTGACCTCTTGTAGAAAGGGTCCCTTTAAGCGTGTCACTGGCAACACGCAAATATCCAAAGTAGTTCTCCTCCCATCCCAGCAGAAACAAGGGACACAGCGGGGCTTCAAGGACCTTTATTCGTAGATTTGGGCATAACGCGTTTTGGCGAACTGCCTTCCTCAGATGCCTCCATCTTTGCGCAGCCTCTCTGAATATATATATATTCACTGAAAAAGCCATAGGTTTCAGGCACGTTATAGTTAGAAATTAGCATTTAAAAAACCTTAGAAAGTCACTGAAAAAACCAAAGGTTTCAGGGACGTTATAGTTAGTT
The DNA here is from genome assembly GCA_963921515.1 of Calotriton arnoldi. NCBI lineage: Eukaryota > Metazoa > Chordata > Amphibia > Caudata > Salamandridae > Calotriton > Calotriton arnoldi. The sequence continues at coordinate 80,265 of CAWUFW010015485.1, read as the reverse complement.
GGACATTTCACTCGTACAAAACCAGAGAAATTCCACAGTTATAGTTTGTTCAGCTAACTATAACTCGCGCCCACGCAATGCACTGCTGATGACATCACATATTACATCATTCATGACATGGTCAGTGACATCACTGATGACATCTCAACTGACATCACTGATGACATCACTGATGACATCATCCACATGATAATCTGATGCACCTCCTCACACCCTAATATAACCTTTGACACACCCACTCTAAAATACAGACTACCATTCTCGAAACCATAGACACACCAATACCAATTACTACATACCCACTCACTGATTCCTAGGTCAACACACACATCCACTCACTCACCTATACAATCACTCATAAATGCAGTCACTCATCAATACAGCCACTATCATATGTACTCATACACCCATACAGACACTCACACAATGCCACTCACCCATAGAGTTACTCACACAGCTAATCAGTAATGCAAAGAATTAATCACACTCCCATTTACTCACCTACTCAGTTATACACACACCACCTCACTTATTTATACAGATACTAACACATACTTACTCTCATATACAATCACTGACACAAGCACACACTCATCCATACAGATACTCTCACAATCACTCACTCTCACATATAATCATTTATATACTCCAACACTCAAATATACTGCCTTTCACATATGTAGTTACACATGTACAACTAAGACATCCATTAACTCACCAACACAGCTGTACACACACTCACCCACCTATACAGCCCTTCTCTGATGCACTCTTGAACCCATACACCCAGTGAATCAGCCACTCACACATCTATGCACAGAGTCACACACCCCCACCCACCCACACAGACACTCAGATGTTATCAGTGATGTCACTGACCATGTCATGAATGCTGTAATATGTGACGTCATCAGCAGTGCATTGCGGGGTCGAGAGTTATAGTTAGCTGAACTAACTATAACGGCGGAATTTCTCTGGTTTTGTACGAGTGAAATGTCCAACTAACTATAACGTCCCTGAAACCTTTGGTTTTTCAGTGAATTTCTAAGGTTTTTAAATGCTAATTTCTAACTATAACGTGCCTGAAACCTATGGTTTTTCAGTGAATATATATATATATATATATATATATATATATATATATATATATATATATATATATATACCTACTGGCGGTCGCCAGTAGGTAGTTATAGTTATAGTTAGGATCTTGTTTCTATTCAAAAGCGTTTTTCTTTTGCCAATATCTTTGGCGCCGTTTGACGAATCTTCACGAAATCTTCAAAACTAATGGCCCGCTCCGGTCAGCTCCTGTCTTGAAAGTTTCAGGGTGATTCGTCAAGTGGGGGCCGAGAAAAAAGGGGATCCCAAAACGCATTTTCCCCATGTTAATTTCCTTAGGAAACTTTAGACACAGCTACAGCCCGAACTGCTGAACGGAATTACACCAAATTTGGCAAAAAGGTAGCTCTTGGTTCAGAAAGCACTCTTTTTAGGTCTCGCCTAGGCAGCGCAGGCGCTGTCTCATTGAGACATGCAGTATATGCTTTACTAGGTGAGTCCCCGCCTCCTTTTTTCTATTTGTTATTGAGTGTGTCTTTAAAAATTTACTATTTGCTATTGGCTAATAGTGTTCCAAGTCCCTCCTTTTTTCCTGTTGTGCACGCCTACTGCTATTGGCCCCTTTACTTGTATTAGTCCCCTTTTTTTTGGTCTGTTGTTTTGGGGAGAACTCTTTTTTTAATGTGCCTTGCTTTCTGACAGAGTTGAAATGTTTCAGCCCATGCCGAGTGTGTTTCCCGGCACGAGGCAATGCCGTGATATTGACAGACTTTAATTGTTTGATCTCGGCCGAGTGTGTTTCCCGACACGGCAAATTTTTTTTACTTTGAGGCAAGCGCGTGATATTTACAGACTTCAAACGTTTAATCTCGTGCCGACGTAAGCGCGTGATATTTACAGACTTCAAACGATTAATCTCGTGCTGACGTATCATTTTTTTTTACTTGGAGGCAAGCGCGTGATCTCGTGCATTGAGTTTCTCCTAACTCAAGCAGGACCAGTGGCGTAGCTAGGGGGGGGCGAGGGGGGCGGACCGCCCCAGGCGGCACGAGTTTTCGGGCGGCCCCCCTTCACCCCGCTCTTACCTGCGGCCGTTGCGGCCGCGAGAATCGGCCGCTAACCCCTCCCCCGCTCTTCTATAATTTTGCCGAGGGCGGCAAACGCAGGGGCCGCCACGGGCAGCCTAAGGCCTAGCTACACCCCTGAGCAGGACGACGTACTTCGCTTCCATTCAGCAGCCGCGCCCACTTTCACTGAGCATGAAACTGGTCCATTTTGTACCCCCTACGGCCGCTCGGCTCTCGTGACGCACACACAAGTGTTTTTTGCGCAGTTGCACATTCCTAAGTCATGATTGGTACACACAAGTGTACTTCCGGGTCACCGCCCCTCCAGTCAGTGATGAAAGTGAAACAGAAAATTCCCAAGCACGGTGAGCTGAAAGACGGGGGTGGTGGTGACTGACTTTCATGACTCGCTTCTTCCAGGAAAACCGTCAGCGCAGCTTAGCATTGTTCTCGGTTTGTTACCTCTTTCAAAAGAAAAAAAAAACAAACAGAAGTTTGCACAAAGTGTGTAGGGTCGTAATGCCTTCTGGTTTCATTATTTTCAGACGGGCAGACATGCTGAGTAGAAACTGAAGAGTCACAAACCCTGCACGGAGGCCAATGGTGCAGCAAGTGCAGTTCGAGTAAAGGTTGGGGTTTTGATTAAGGATCCCTTCAAAATGCATTGCTCGGGTTTCTTCCTGGTTTATTAATTCACCTTGCTTCAAATTCTTTCATATTGCTGAAACAGACCATCTGCCCCTGACTGTCCAAGTCAATCCGCCCAAAATTCTCTTGACTCCATTCTGGGATAGGCGATTATATCCCACATGGATGCTCTTAACCTCATCATGGGGTAATACCGCCCGTGCATTTACAGATACCGTTGAGTTTACATTTTCTCCTGGTAAGTATTGGCACCTTATCAGGAGATTCTGTGGTCCGAAAGGCGGGAACGGGGGGCGGGGGAGGGTGACATAGCAATATCATGTTTCTCCCGTTCCGAGCTATCAAACTCCGAGTAGTGTGATTTTCCCGCACACAATTTCAGTTTGACTAAATATATACTATGATACCTAATGTCTATGTACTGTTTTTGCATAAATTCTAATCCTGATTCAGACCAAACTGGATTCTGGGCCCCTCATAAAGAGAGCCTCTCTGTGCTACATTTCTATGTAGACCGCTTGCCTTGTTATACAAGCAGCCCATCACTTGTTTATTTAAGCAGCACGGCCGCCTGAGCTGGGATAATGGCAGACGTGCTTTTCTTTTGTTCATTGTTTTTTTGACAGTGGGTTGTGTGAACCATCACTGGAACAAAACTCTGGTTCAGTACTGTTTGACAGAAGCTTCTTTGAAGTTAATGTAGCACAAAGCCTTCAGACTCCTCCAACATGTGGGCCACGCCGTGTCGAAACGGTCAAACGATTCCATCTGCAACTAAATCTGCTACTCGCAGCTTTTACTTCAGCCTCCTACTTGTTTAATGAGTGAACCTGCTGCTTTCTGCTCCTTTTTGGCCCCTGTCCTCTCTTACGGACATCACTGATCATGCGGATAGAACAGCAAAAGTGTTCCAAGAATGCACGACTTTCACTTCTGAAACTACACATATTGATGACTGCTCGTTACCATGAATTTACTGCCTTGCTATTGTATCCTATATTGATATCTCACCAAATGAGAAATCGAGAGCACTGCAGTTTCGAATTCGTAATAGTCATTGGTAGTATTATGTTCTACTTTCGAAACGAGAGAAGTACATAGCCATTGTGCATGAACACATATGCCCATATCTCTGAAGCCTTAATTAATGAAGGAAGAGGAGAAAATGTGGATTTCCGAGGGAGACTTTATGCATGAATCCGTATACGATTTTTAGTGCATATAGGTGAACATAAGAAAATAAGCTCATATAGATAGGTATATTGAAACTGAGCGTGGGTGTCAGGTTTTGACTTATTTGTGATGACTTTCGTTATTTTTACAATGACCTTTTAAGTTTTGGAACACGCATGTGCTTTGTTGTCCGTAAGAGTAGCTCCTTGGCTTGAACTCAGATTTGTATTTGCCCTTATGGTAAGCCAAACATGCTGTCCACAATAAACCCATCATGCACCATAGTTAAATATTGATTAGGTGTTCACACAAACTCGAGCAAAAAACTAAGCATGAACATCTCCTAATCAGTTTTTCAGTCAGTACACAAAACACAAACTTCAAATTCAAGAAGTGTCCAAAAGTTATATTTTCTCACCAATATTCATACTACTCCAATTGACATCATAGATTCAACGGTCCAACCATTATGCTGTCTCAAATTCCTGCTGTGGAATCTCAATTTCTTCCTTCCAGCACTGTTGTGAATGCATTACAGTGAAATTCCAGAAACTCTCCAGTGTCCAGGGGTCCAAAGTTACTGTCTCAGGGGCGAGCATGCACCCCTCTCCTAGACAAATATGCCTTCCAGTGGATTGCCTTGTCACTACTGTAAAATATCAGCAAGGGAATCCCTGAGACTTCCCTTTTGTAGGAAGTGTTTGTGAACACTAGGGAAGGTTATCCAAGGAATTATCATTGTGCCTTTGGGCCTGGGGCATTGAGAGCGGACTCTCATCACCTTTAGGAAATCCCTGCAAATTCCTACACCTTGCATGCATTCTTTGAGCCCCAGTCAGGGAGAGCGGGAAGGGGCAATTGGCTCTGTGCTCTCAGGCTCCGGTGCTACCTCTTGCCATCCGTCTGTCCCCCAGGCAATTTTAGAAATATTTTCTTAGTTGGTCGGGTTTTGGCGAGCTGCTGGCAATGGCATAGGTGGGGATTTCAGCATTTCAATGGGGTCCTCTCCACTTACAGCATCCCTTTCTAACTGGCGGCTGGATGACAGGTGGCAGTAAATCAAGCGCCAAGCTGTAGTTGTCAAAATAACTGATGTGTTCATTAACACATACCCTGGTGTTTTTAGGTCGAGCCTGAGTCACACATCCATAAATAGAAACCATATTATCATTCATTCACTGAGTATGACTCCACATAGTGCGTTTTTGAAAATCTAGGCTGACCTGTAGCATCACAAACATAAATTCTGTGGTTTTTAAAAATCAAAATTTGACACCAAGAGGTTTTATTTTCTTCAAAGTCATAACAAAACCTTAGTCATCAGCAACACCCAGATTTTCCGAACACAGACCAGTTCAATTCCCACTAACAGTTTGAAAGTTTTATACGATTAGTGCAACCTACTGTACTGCCCAGGTATGTTTCATTGCATGTATCACTGCCTTACCTCGCAGTGGGCACTGCCATCACTACAATAAGAACCATCACTTCTCCCCAATCATATGCTGTCTTTTCTCTCACTTTAATTGACCCACTCTCTTTCTCTTGTATTTTTCCTCCTGTCTTTCGCCCCCTCCTCTCCTATTACACACCTGTCCCCCAGACAACGCCCCCCTGCTCTAACAATGTCTGCCTTTCTCTTTCTCTGTGTACCTCAAACACTGCAGGGTATGCATGTTAATTTACATAAACGTACACAAACCTCTTTGTAGGCTCCACTTATTATAAATGTAATTAAAGTTTATCAATAATTTAATGTATTAATCTTCAGACCACTCCTAACAGCTCACATACCACGTTCTCTGCCTAATCTACAGTCACAGTTATAATCACTGCCACGCAGTCCATTGCAGTAATGTGCTATAATATAATGCATGGCTAAACACTTATAAAGTCCCAAAGGCGAGACCGATGGCATTGCAAATGCTTGTTTTAAATGGTGTAAATCCATTCAGTAGTTGCTGAGAAATTCAAAAAATACAAATATCACTCTGATTGGCTGTCAACATTCCAAACCAGGAAGTGTTGGCAGCCAAAAAGGGGGGGGAAAAAGTGAAAAATGAAGAAAAGGGGGCAGGGTAGAAACACCCTGACCCCCTAGGCCTGCTCAGGGGGTCCCACAAGGAACACCAGGGCCCAAAAAAGCATTAACCGCTTCCATGCGCGGCCGATTTTCGCCCTGTGCGAGGCGTTTCATTAAGCGGACGGGTTCATGACGAGCTCAGCTCGTCATGCGCACACTGCGCAGCATGACGAGCTGAACTCGTCATGAGCATGGAAGGGGTTAAAAAAAAAAAAATTCGGCAGAATTCGCGCTGGGTGCGTGATTCCGTCCGAGAAAAAAAAAAAAACGAAGCGCGGTCTCCCACGCTTTGTTATTGTGAAGCCACCGGGTGGGCCAGGTCCCGGGGACAATGAGAAATTATATAGCGGGGGCCCACAGGGGCCCCCGCAGCCCCGAGGACCACCACCTCCCCGGGGCTTTATTATTTATGCGCGGGGCATGCGGCTCCCCCGCATCCCCGGGGACCGCCACCTCCCCGGGGCAATCTTGATTTTTGTGCAGGGGAGCCTTGCCGGCCCCCCAAAACCCCGGGGACCGCCACCTCCCCGGGGCTTAAATAAATAAACATAGTGTGGGGGGATCCTGCCCCCCCCACTCTGCCCCGGGGACCACCACCACCCCGGGGCAAACTTTATTTACAAGTGGGGATCCGTTGCGGACCCCCGGGTCCCGGGGCCCACCACCTCCCCGAGGCTATGCAAATTTAGGGAGGGGGGCCGCATAGCCCCCCTCCTGGAGCCCTCGATGGCCCTGGGTATTGCCACCCCCCAGGGCCAGCTCCTGCAATGTCCCGGGTTGCCCACCCCCAGGACATTGCTGTTTGCTATGGCAGGGCGGGAGCCATGCGGCTCCCACCCTGCCATAGCAAACCCTGCTTTGCTTTTTGGAAGCGAGAGCAGGAAGCCTGCTCTCGCTTCCAAAAAGCAAAGCAGAATTGCTTTTGCACAAGGGGAGCTGCATGTCAGCAGCTCACCTTGTGCAAAAGCAATGCCGGCTCCCGCAGGAGGCAGGGAGCCAGCTGGGACAGTGGGGGCATTGGGGCTCCCCCCACGGTCCCCAACGCTAAGGGCCGGCCCTGGGTGGCGGGGTCCCCGGGGTCAGAAGTGGCCCGGGAGGGGGGCCACGCGGCCCCCCTCCTCTGATAAAAATACATTAAATAATGGCCAAGCCCCGGGGGATGGGGTCCCCGGGGCCAATAGTGGCCCAGGGAAGGGGGGCCACGCGGCCCCCCTTCCCTTTAATAAAAAAAAGCAGAAGGCCGGCCCCGGGGGATGGGGTCCCCAGGGCCATAATTGGCCTGAGGAGGGGGGCCACGCGGCCCCCCTCCAAATATAAATAAATAAAAAAAACAAGTCTGGCCATGCCCCGGGGATGGATTCCCCGGGGCCGAAATTGGCCTCGGGAGGGGGGCCATGCAGCCCCTTCCCATTTTTTTGGGTGAAAATGTGCAGGCTCTGGGTATGGGGTCCCCAGGGCCCAAACCATATTGGAAGAAGGGGGGCCACACAGCCCCCCTTCAAAGAAAAAAAAAAAAAGCCGGCATCTCGCTGGAGGCCCCACCCCCTCCCTGCACCACTCAGCAAACGCGCCCCTAGCGCGTTCTAAGTTGGGGAATTAAGTCCCCTTGAATACTGAGGGTCCCTGGGGGCCAACTAGCCCACCAGGTTCCTCCAGTAAGCGCCACACAGCTGAATTGCTGAGAGGTGGTCCGAGGCCACGCCCCTTTTTACACCACTCTGCAAATGCGCCTCTTAGCACACTGCTGGTGGGGCGATGAGGTCCTCTTGTGTCCTGAGGACCTCAGGACTAAAGTGGACTTCATCCCCTCAAATAACAGTGCGCCAGGAGGTGCATTTGCAGAGTGGTGTAAAAAGGGGGCATCGCCTCAGACCACTCTCAGCAATCCAGCTGTGTGGGACTTATTGGAGGTACCTGGTGGGCTAGTTGACCCCCAGGGACCCTCAGTATTCAAGGGGACTTAATCCCCCAACTTAGAACGTGCCAGGAGGGGCATTTGCAGATTGGTGGAGAAAGGGGGCGTGGCCTGTGTCCAGCTTTCAGCAATCCCACTATCTGGGTCATACTGGAGGTATCAAGTAGGCTAGTTGGCCTCTAAGGACCCCCAGCAGCGAAGGGGACTTTTAATCCCCATCCAAGAGCGTGCCAGGAAGTGCGTTTGCAGAGTGGTGGGGAAAGGGGACGTGGCCTGCTATGACAACTTAGCAATCCTGCTGTGTGGGACTTTCTGGAGGTAATAGGAGGAGTAGTTGGCCCCCAAGGATGGCCTTGGGGGCCAACTACCCCTCTTGTTACCTCCAGTAAGTCCCACACAGTGGGATTGCTAAGACGTCTTCGGAGGCCATGCCCCCCTTTCTCCACCACTCTGCAAACGCTCCTCCTGGCAGAGTACGGGATGGGGGATGAAGTCCAATTTACTCCTGAGGGACTTTGGGGGCCAAGAAGCCCTCCTGGTACCTCCTGTAAGTCCTACGCAGTGGAATTCCTGAACGCTGGTCGGAGGCCCAGCACCCTTTCTCCACCACTCTGTAAACGTGACTACTAGTTAAAGAAGTGTTTGCAGTGTTATAGGTTTCACATTTGCGAGAGTTAGAGCTATTGGCAATGTAAATGTAAAAGTTTTTTTATGTTTTTCGGAGTGGATTGGATGTACGTTGTGTGTAGTGGAATTATGTGGTAAATTGTGCAGGAAATTATGTGGATAGAAAGTATGTGGTATTTATTTTATAGGAATTATGTAGAGTGGGATTATGTATTATGAAGAGTAATTATGTGGTATGGTAGTCTGTGTTGTGGAGTGGTAACCTTAGGTTTAGTCTTCCTCGTTTCCATAGAAGCTAAACTATGAACTCCATGAGACAAAAAAAAGAAGGAATCACTGAGGAGCACTTCTGGACCTAGTCAGAGGTATGAGCAGGGCCACTGGAATTATGCGACTGTTTGGCTGCACCAACATTTGCACAATTATACATTTTCCGCATTAGCCACATAATTCATCATTTGCTGCCTAATCTGCAGATTTGACCAAAAAAGTCTTGTTTCTAGCTCAAACGGATCAAACATTACCAAAAATGCAGCGACAAGTATTACAGCGTGGTGGAAGATCCTTTGTAAACCTAGAATGGTCACCTGTTACTTATTGCTAAATGTGGGTGTTAAATTGGTACTAATGGTGTGCAAGCCACTATTGCTTCTTTCTGCACCTCTCTTGCCTTTCTGAATTTCTGTTGCTTCTTTCTGTACCTTTCCACTTCTCTTGCCTCTTTCTGCACATCTCTTCTACTTTCTGCACCCCTCTTGCCTCTTTCTCCACCCCTCTTCCCCCTTTCTGCATGTCTGTTGCTTCTTTCTGCACTTCTCTTGCCTCTTTCTCCACCCCTCTTTCCTCTTTCTGCATCTCTGTTGCTTTTTTCTGCACTTATCTTATGTCTTTCTGTACCTCTCTTGCTTCTTTCTGCACACCTTGTGCCTCTTTCTGCACCCCTCTTCTCTTTCTGCACTCCTCTTCCCTCTTTCTGCACCTCTGTTCTTTCTTGCTGCACTTCTTTTGTTACTTTCTGTACCTCTCTTGCTTCTTTCTGCACCCCTCTTGCCTCTTTCTCCATCTCTCTTCCCTCATTCTGCACCTCTGTTGCTTCTTTCTGCACCTCTGTTGCTTCTTTCTGCACCCCTCATGCCTCTTTCTGCACCCCTCTTCCCCCTTTCTGCATCTCTGTTGCTTCTTTATGCACTTCTCTTGCTTCTTTCTGCACCTCTCTTCCTTCTTTTTGCACCCCTTGTGCCTCTTTCTGCACCCCTCTTGCCTCTTTCTGCACCTCTCTTGCCTCTTTCTGCACCTCACTTGCCTCTTTCTGCACTTCTCTTGCTTCTTTCCACACCTTTGTTGCTTCTTTCAGCAATTCTCTTGCCTCTTTCTGCACTTCTCTTGCTTGTTTCTGCACCTCTCTTGTGTCTTTCTGTACGTCTGTTGCCTCTTTCTGTTCCTCACTTGCTTCTTTCTGCACCCCTCTTGCCTCTTTCTGCACCCCTCTTTTCTCTTTCTGCACCTCTCTGGCCTCTTTCTGCACCCCTGTTCCCTCTTTTTGCACCTTCCCTGCATGTTTCTGCACCTCTCTTGCCTCTTTCTGTACCTCTGTTGCTTCTTTCTGCACTTCTCTTCCTTCTTTCTGCACCCCTCCTGCCTCTTTCTGTACCTCTCTTGCCTCTTTGTGCACCTCTCCAACTTTTTCTGCACCCCTCTTGCCTCTTTTTGCACCTATGTTGGTTCTTTCTGTACTGCTCTTGCTTCTTTCTGCACCTCACTTGCCTCTTTCTGCACTTGTCTTGCTTCTTTCTACACCTCTGTTGCTTATTTCAGCAATTCTCTTGCCTCTTTCTGCACTTCTCTTGCTTGTTTCTGCACATCTCTTGCGTCTTTCTGCACCTCTGTTACTTCTTTCTGCACCTCACTTGCTTCTTTCTGCACTCCTCTTGCCTCTTTCAGTATCAATCTTCCCTCTTTCTGCATCTCTCTTGCCTCTTTTTACACCCTGTTCCCTCTTTCTGCACCTTTCCTGTCTGTTTCAGCACCTCTCTTACCTCTTTCTGTACCTCTGTTGCTTCTTTCTGTACTTTTCTTGCCTCTTTCTGCACTCTTCGAGCCTCTTTTAGCACCTCTGTTGCTTCTTTCTGCACTTCTCTTCCTTTTTTTGCACCCCTCCTGCCTCTTTCTGTACCTCTCTTGCCTCTTTGTGCACCTCTCCTACCTCTTTCTGCACCCCTATTGCCTCTTTTTGCACCTCTGTTAGTTCCTTCTGCACTGCTCTTGCTTCTTTCTGTACCTCTGTTGCTTCTTTCTGCACTTTTCATGCCTCTTTCTGCACCCTTTGAGCCTCTTTCAGCACATCTGTTGCTTCTTTCTGTACTTCTCTTCATTTTTTTTGCACCCCTCCTACCTCTTTCTGTACCTCTCTTGCCTCTTTGTGCACCTCTCCTACCTCTATCTGTACTTCTCTTGCTTCTTTCTGCACCGTTCGTGCCTCTTTCAGCACCTCTGTTGGTTCTTTCTGCACTGCTCTTGCTTCTATGTGCTATTCTCTTGCACATTTCTGCACACCTCTTGCCTCTTTCTGCACCTCACTTGCCTCTTTATGCACTTCTCTTGCTTCTTTCCACACCTCTGTTGCTTCTTTCAGCAATTCTCTTGCCTCTTTTTGCACTTCTCTTGCTTGTTTCTGCACCTCTCTTGCGTCTTTCTGCACCTCTGTTGCCTCTTTGTGCACCTCTCCTACCTTTTTCTGCACCCCACTTGCCTCTTTTTGCACCTCTGTTGGTTCTTTCTGCGCTGCTCTAGCTTCTTTCTGCACCTCACTTGCCTCCTTCTGCACTTCTCTTGCTTCTTTCTACAGCTCTGTTGCTTCTTTCAGCAATTCTCTTGCCTCTTTTTGCACTTCTCTTCCTTCTTTCTGCACCCCTCCTGCCTCTTTCTGTACCTCTCTTGCCTCTTTCTGCACCTCTCTTGCCTCTTTCTGCCCTTCTCTTGCCTCTTTCTGCACCTCTGAGTTAGAGATAGTTTTAATCCCCCTGCCCTATTATGTACTGGGGCCTTACAGGGGATGTCATGCAAATCACAGGGGTACCCCAACCCATAGTGTACCCTAGTATATGTAGGTGTTTTCACTGTATTCTAAGTGTCTTTCAGCATAGCACTGGCTCCGGGCCTGGTTAGTCAGAGTCAGTTTCCACCAGTACCAGTCAGCAAAAAGTTGGGGGCACAGGATGACTTTGCAACAAGGCCTCTTTCTGCACCTCTGTTGGTTCTTTCTGCATATCTCTTGCTTCTTTCTGCATTTTTCTTCATCTTTCTGGACTTCTGTTGCTTCTTTCTGCATTTCTCTTGCTTCTTTCTGCGCCTTTCTTCCTCTTTCTGCACATGTACTACCTCTGTAGGCATAGTTAGAAATTAGCATTTAAAAAACCTTTGAAATTCACTAAAAAAAACATAGGTTTCAGGGACATTATAGTTTGAAATTATCATTTAAAACAACCTTAGAAATTCACTGAAATAACACAGGTTTCAGGGACGTTATAGTTAGAAATTAGCATTTAAAAAACCTTACAAATTCACTGAAAAACCCACAGGTTTCAGGGACGTTATAGTTAGTTGGACATTTCACTCGTACAAAACCAGAGAAATTCGGCCGTTATAGTTAGTTGAGCTAACTATACCTCGCGCCCCCGCAATGCACTGCTGATGACGTTACATATTACATCATTCATGACATGGTCAGTGATATCACTGATGACATCACTGATGACATCTCAAATGACATCACTGATGACATCACTGATGACATCATCCATGTGATAATCTGATGCACCTCCTCATACCCTAATATAACCTTTAATACACACACTCTAAAATACAGACTACCATTTTCGAAACCATAGTCACACCAATACCAGTTACTACATACCCACTCACTGATTCCTAGGTCTACACACACATCCACTCATTCACCCATACAGTCACTCATACATGCAGTCACTCATCAATACAGAACTATCACATGCACTCATACACCTATACAGACACTCACACATTGCCACGCATCCATAGTTACTCACACACCTAGTCAGTCATGCAAAGAATCAATCACACTCCCATTTACTCACCTATACAGTTATACACACACACCACCTCACTTATTCATACAGATACTAACACATACTTACTCTCTTATACAATCACTGATACAAGCATACACTCATCCATACAGTCACTCTCACAATTACTCACTCTCACATATAGTCATTGATATACTCCAACACTCACATATACTGCCTTTCACATATGTTATTACTCACACATGTACCACTGAGACATCTATTCACTCACCAACACACCCATACACACACTCACCCACCCATGCAGCCTTTCAAACATGCAGTCTTGAACCCATACACCCAGTGAATCACCCACTCACACATCTATGCACAGAGTCACACACTCCCCACCCACCCACACAGACACTCAGGCACCATACAGATACTCAGACAACCAATCAATAACTCATATAGACACAGAATATGGAACTCTCTCCCACCTGTCATCAGAAGAATCCCCTCTCTGGCTCGCTTCAAAAAGGATGCCAAAACCTTCCTGATGGGTAAATTTCTCGTTTAACCTAAGCCTCAACCACCACTATGGCCCTGATCTATGGCTGTTTACTGCCTCCCTTCGGATTACCTAATCACCCCACCAAGAACTCTGGGAACTTATCTTGAGTAATTGTAAATGTAACCTGTAAATATGTTGTCTCGTCTTGAGTAATTGTGAATGTAATCTGTAAATACGTGCCCTCTCTCTCGTATGTATCCTGCCCCCCTCCTACTCGATCCGTTACCTGGTGATTCTAAGCCTGTCTATGCAATGCTATGTTTTCCTGTAAAGCGCTCTGATACCCTAACGGGTCAAGTTCGCGCTCTATAAAACACAGAAATAAATAAATAAATAAGTAAATAAATATATATATATATGTGTATATATATATATATATATATTCACTGAAAAAACCATAGTTTTCCGGCATGATATAGTTAGAAATTAGCATTTAAAAATCCTTACAAATTCACTGAAAAAACCATAGGTTTTAGGGACAGTTATAGTTAGTTGGACATTGCACTCGTACAAAACCCGTGAAATTCCCCCGTTATAGTTAGTTCAGGTAACTATAACTCGCGCCCCCGCAATGCACTGCTGATGACGTCACATATTACATCACTCATGACATGGTCAGTGACATCACTGATGACATCACTGATGACATCTCAAATGACATCACTGATTCCGGCCCTGGGGACCCCATCCCCCGGGGCATGGCCACACTTTTTTTGATTTTTTTAAGGAGGGGGGCTGCGTGGCCCCCCTCCTCAGGCCTCCTTTTGCCCTGGGGACCCCATCCCCCGGGGCAGGCCTTTATTTTTTATTTATTTTTTAATTATTTTATTTTTTTTGGTGGAGGGGGGCTGCGTGGCCCTCCTCCCGGGCCACTACTTGCCCCGGGGACCCCATCCCCCGGGGCTGGCCCTCTCCATTGGGGACTGTGGGGGGGTCCCCAATCCCCCCACAGTCCCGCCGGCTCCCCGCGTCCCTCGGGAGCCGGCATTGCTTTCCACATGGGGAGCTGCTAAGATGCAGCTCCCCCTGTGGAAAAGCAATCTGCTTGAATTTTGGAAGAGAGAGCAGGTTTCCTGCTCTCTCTTCCAAAATTCAAAGCAGTTTGCTATGACAGGGCGGGAGCCGCGAGGCTCCCGCCCTGCCATAGCAAACTCACAGTGTCCCGGGGTAGGCACCCCGGGACACTGCAGGAGCCGGCCCTGGGGGTGGTGGTCCCCAGGGCCATCAAGGGCTCCAGGAGGGGGCCACGCGGCCCCCTCCCCACATCTGCAAAGCCCCGGGAGGTGGTGGTCCCCGGGGCTTCGGAGGTTCCAAAACGGACCCCCATTTTAAATTTGTTAGTGCCCCAGGGAGGTGGCGGTCCCGGGCGTGTGGGGACTGGAGCCCCCCAAACAGGTCATTCAATTAAAAAAAAGAAGCCCGGGGAGGTGGCGGTCCCCGGGGCTGCGGGAGGGCGGAGAGCCCTCCCGCACCATTTTTCATTTAAAGCCCCAGGGGTGGCGGTCCCCGGGGCTTGGGGGGCCTTAGAGGCCCCCCATAAAATCTTGGGCCACCCGGGGGCAAATTAGCATCGAAGCGCGCTTCGATTTATTTTTTTATCGGCGGGATCCGCGCACCCTAAGCGCATCCCGCCAATTTTATTTTAAAAAAATGCTTTTTTCTGCCCAGGGGGTCTTTGTGGGACCCCCTGAGCAGACCTAGGGGGTCAGGGTGTTTCTACCCTGCCCCCTTTGTGCGTTTTGCGCACTTGTTTCTTGTGATTTTTTTTTTTAAATCGGCAGGATCCGCGCACCCAAAGCGCATCCCGCCGTTTAAAAAAAATAAAAAAATGCTTTTTTCTGCCCAGGGGGTCCTTGTGGGACCCCCTGAGCAGACCTAGGGGGTCAGGGTGTTTCTACCCTGCCCCCTTTTTGCGCTTTGCGCACTTGTTTCTGTCCCTCGGTTCTACCGAGGGACAAAATGGCTGCCAACACTTCCTGATTTGGAGTGTTGACAGCCACTTGACAGCCAATTAGCATGCAGCTCGTGATCGGGAGGGTACGCGGACCCTACTCGGCCATAGATATATATGTGACTTTACTTTTGATTTTCTCAGGAACTACTGAACGGATTTACACCATTTAAGCAAAAGGCACGACACTGAACCAAGGGCTACCTCTTTGCCAAATTTGGTGTAATTCCGTTCAGCAGTTCGGGCTGTAGCCGCGATGAACGGTTCCTATGGAAAAATGAATGGGGAAAATGCGTTTTGGGACCCCCCTTTTTTCTCGGCCCCCGCTTGATGAATCACCCCGAGACTTTCAGGATAGGAGCGGACCGGAGCGCCCCGGAGCGCCCCAACAAGTTGGAAGCTTTCGCGAAGATTCGTCAACCGGCGCCAACGTTATTTCAAAAAGAATGTTGCGGATTTCCTATGGAAAATAGGTCCTAACTATAACTATCTACTGGCGACCGCCAGTAGATAATATATATATATATATATATATATATATATATATATATATAGATTGTTATTTAAAGAAATGTACATCAGGTAATTTGTTTTTCAACCTCAATACATTGCCGAAATATAGAAAACTACAAAGTGAAGTATTTTTTCTAGCTCCATTGTAGTGCTGCTAAATGTGTCAGGTGATGGGTGCTTTCCACCCAATAAATTCACTGTCATAACGTAACGTGACCATGTGATCAAGGGCCAGGAGGCCCGAAAGGCGTCATGAACTTTGCACTTATCTGAAAAACACAATAAAAGTTTGATACTGGCACCAGCAAAGAAGTTGTCCGTTCCCGTTTTTGTGCGTGCATTGCACATTGGAGTGTAACTGGATATTACCTCTGGAAGCAGGCTTGTTTCCTTGCTACGGACCCCTCACCCGGAAGTTGGCTGGTCTTTCTACAAGACACTAAGGATTTCGCTCCGTTGGGAGCTTCTCAGACCAGCTCCCTGCATGACCGCCACACAGTGCCTTCAGTGTTTAAAGGTTTTTCAGCGAGTTGGAGGACTCGAGGAGACGCCAAACGACACGCAGTAAGTCTACGGGTCATTTAATGCAGGTGGGGAGGTGCTGACTTTGCCAGAAAACGTGTTATTGGTAGTAATGAACGACATGTAAATAATTAACCACACAGATATAACGAAAAGTGCAATGTCCGAGGATACGTTACGTGAAAGAGAAAAAGCGGCAGAGGAGCTGTTTTCTAATTTGCCTAAAGTACATGACAGTGCTGGCGCAAACAAAAATGAAACTAATCACAATATGGACGTTAAAAGTCTTTTGAAAACGCCTGAAAAAAACAGCAGGAGCGAACTAACAAAATGGTGGGAAATAAAGTCACTAGAGAAGTATTATGAAGTTGGCAGAATTCCAAGAGGGCTCCGTATCATGCTGGCCCCGAGTTTTGAGTGCCCAAACCCGCTCCTGTTAAAGGAGTGGGCCGAAAGCAACTTGGAGGCCTCAATGCGACTAGTATGTTTGTTAATCAAGTATGCCAAAATCGATCGGGACACCAATTTAAATGAAATAGCACGATTAAATAGCGAGTTAAGCAAAATTGAAAATTCTACTAACAAAGAGGCCATTGAAAAAGGCATTCAAGAAATGAAGGACGGTTTAAAAAAGCAGGAAGAAGTAATCAAGAACAGAAAAGCATACAAATTTGCGCATGATAAAAATGACTATGAACGGGGTCAAGTTTTCACATTTGCGCGCAAATTTGATTATCTGAGGAAACAGAAATCAGGCAAACAGGATCAAAGCTGCATAACACTTCCTACAACTGGTGTCGATATTCATGCTTCTACATCAGATGTCAGTACCATACCGAGTGATTCTGAATCTGACCTCAGTGGGGACAATGCTTCAGGCCAAAGAGTAGACATGGGTCATCTATCTTATGCAGAGGAAATGGATTTTTAGCGGAGCAACGGAAACAGTCCTTACGATCACGGAATATGAATGCCACACAAAACAGAAAAGAAACATCCGAAGGCGTGAAAGGCGCAAATGCCTCAAAAGCAAAGGAAGAGGGCAGCAGAACAAGAGATGGCAACAACGTTAGCCTCCTTGGATCAAACAATTGTTAATATGACTGACATTGAACTCAATGAAGCTGAAAAACAACTACTTGCCCTCAGGCTCAGCTATTGTCCAGAGAGTAATTTCAATTACAGTGAAACACGAATCGACGTCTTCAAATTCATTCGAAAGCTGAAACTTAACAAGTATTACACCATCAAAAAACAAATAGGAACTGACCAGGAACCACGAGTAGCCCCTAAAATCAGAAATGTGGATTTAACAGCAGGGGATGTTCACCTTATGAAAACTCTCCACAACTTAGGCAATGAATCCAATGATAACCGGCTCAGCAGTGCAAATACCCAAAGCATAGCAGAGATGGAAGAGATAAACATATCATCCCCAGGACATAGTCCCTTTAAGGCTCCGTCAACATTTGTACCCAATATGCCCCGTGTCGCTGTGGATATTTTTCATGATCGAGTCACGGATGAACTAAAAAAACTTTATAAAACATCAAAAAAACATAAGAAATGCTTCAATCATCAAACAGTACAATACTTCAAATTAATGAATAAGCTCAAGACCAACTCGGATGTGGTAATAAATAAATCGGACAAAGGAGGCAACATTGTCCTGTGGGGAAAAGATCAATACAAAGCTGAAGCATACCGTCATTTAAACGATCATGAATGTTACCAGAAAATCAGCCCTGGAGAGGTCAGGAAAATCTACAAAAACTATAAGGATGACCTCATGATGTGGAAAAGGAAGCTCTAATCAGCAAAGATGAATTTACATTTTTGAATAATGATTTTCCTGTTTTACCCACAATGTACTTTATACCCAAAGTTCACAAAGGTATTAATCCAGTGCCTGGCAGACCGATAATTTCAGCCAGGAAAAGTATTTTTGAATGTACATCAAGATATATAGACTATTACCTACAGGAGTTTGTTACCGTTTTACCTACGTATATAAAAGACAGCAATGACTTTTTATATAAACTCAGTAAGCAAATATGGTCTAAAGAATACATTTTCCTCACTTTGGACATTACTGCCTTATATACGAGCATTAGGCATGGAGATGGGATGAAAGCTGTGGAGTTTTTTTAAACAAAAGATCTATAGAATTTTATTCACATAATAGAATGTTGCTTTCCATGATAAGATGGTTTTTGCATAACAATGTGTTTACCTTTGATGGAATTACCTTTCAACAATTACAGGGAGTAGCTATGGGGCATGCTTCTCCCCCAGCTACACGTGTCTTCACGTGGGCTGGTGGGAGGAGCATGTCCTACAAAGGGAACATCATGACACTTGGTGCAAACACATTATACAATGGTGGCGCTACATAGACAATATTTTTGTAATATGGCATGGTACACAAAGTGAAGCGGAAGAATTTGTTAGTAAAATTAATGTCAATTCTATGAATTTATAATTCACTGCCAACATTGATCATAGTACCGCAAACTTCTTGGACATCAAAGTATACACCTTCCAAAATGAAATTCAAACCTGTCTATATCGGAAGCCCACCGCTGGCAACACTCTATTGCATGCTAAGAGCTTCCACCCTCCACACACTATTTCTAGCCTCCCCTATGGTGAATATTTACGTATTCGCAGAGCATGTAGTTCTGAAAGTGACTTAATATTCCATCAAAATGCAGCTACACAAAGGTTCATAGAGAGAGGCTATAGTCCCAGAAAACTCGAAATAGCGAAGAGAAAAGCCAATAGTAAAGACCGACTGATGTTGTTGAAAGGACAAGATTGTACGACTAGTGCCGCACCCCACAATGAAATAGACAACAGCAAACAAAATATGACAACATGCAGGCTCATTACCACCTACAGCAAACAGGCCCAAGAAATCAAATCTATTATTACCAATCAATGGCCCATAGTCTTGACAGATGCCATATTGAAACAAGTACTACCTGAGAGGCCCACGTTTACTTTCCGTAGAGCGTACTCCATGCACAATGACCTAGTGAAAACCAGTCCTGAACTAGATAACAAGAGCAGCTGGTTATCTCCTAAAAAAGGGTTCTATAAATGTAACTCTTGCCGTGCGTGCAAATTTGGCATAAATACTACATCATACACGTCGGCATTTTCCACAGAGAGCATAGAACTTAGAGGTCATTTTACGTGTAGAACGGAATACGCGGTGTACGTGTTACAATGCAAATGTGGATTACGCTACATTGGTAGCACCAAACTACAAGTATATGCCCGTATATTACAACACCTGTGGGCCATAGTCAATTCCGACCCAACTTACCCAGTGGCAAGACATTTCAAGTTGGAACATGCTAATAATTTGAATTGTCTTCAATATTTTGTCATTGACATGGTACCCATTAATAAAAGAGGGGGCAATTGCGAAAAACGATTACGTCAATTAGAATCTAGATATATCATTGAACTTGACACTAAGTACCCCCAGGGTTTAAATACAGGAGAGGATATGCATAATTACTTGTAAATTATGATCAGGACTTTTTGCACTTGGTGGACCCTTAATATATATTGCCTAGCAGAATATTATGTGGGTCAGTTTGAGAGTAGTACTATCTCACTCAGTGTCCCATAATGAGAATTTTTTCTTAGCTGTGCTCATTTTGTTTTTAGTAGTTTTTATGTCCTGTAGTTATTTTTAAGGGGGCTCCCTACGGTTTGCGCCAGTAGGTCTGGTCAGGATAGAATCATTTTTTTAAATATTACAGCATTCTCGTACCGGCCGCTTTTTAGTAGCACAGTTCTTATTTTTATACACTTTTAGACACGAATAAGTATGCACTTTAGCACATATTTTGCACTTTTGCACGGCACTTTGGAGCTAACTGACTGAGATTTAGCAGAGCAATCCAACCATTTGTGGTCAGTATATTTGCACTTGCAATATTTGCACTTGCGGTATTTGCACCGGTAAATATATTTATGAAACCTTATTTATGTATTTATTCTATTTATGTGGTTTTTACATAATCAAATCCTGTTGGTTACATATAATAGGAGCTAATCGGAAGAAAAACAAGGCCGAAAACATTTGTGCTATGTATATTTTTTGTTTCATTCTGTTAGTAATCAACGTACAATCAAGAATGAATGTTTGGCCAGTATATTTTGCACTATCAGTATTTGCACTGTCAATACCTATACTAAGATTATGCCCATCAAATTATATCTATATATTTATTCTATTTTTGTGGGTTTAACCTGGAGAAATCATGTTGGTTACAAATAATTGGGGCTAATTGGAAGAAATGTTAAGTTATCAGCATTTGTGCTATGTACATCATTTTGCATCTTCCATTACTAACTAATGTACCACCAACATATGAATTAGATATCAAATTCAATTAATATGATTGTTATTTAAAGAAATGTACATCAGGTAATTTGTTTTTCAACCTCAATACATTGCCGAAATATAGAAAACTACAAAGTGAAGTATTTTTTCTAGCTCCATTGTAGTGCTGCTAAATGTGTCAGGTGATGGGTGCTTTCCACCCAATAAATTCACTGTCATAACGTAACGTGACCATGTGATCAAGGGCCAGGAGGCCCGAAAGGCGTCATGAACTTTGCACTTATCTGAAAAACACAATAAAAGTTTGATACTGGCACCAGCAAAGAAGTTGTCCGTTCCCGTTTTTGTGCGTGCATTGCACATTGGAGTGTAACTGGATATATATATATATATATATATATATATATATATATATATATATATATATATATATATATATGTAGGGGGGTTGGAGATCCAAAAAGGTTTTAACCAAAGGCATCAATTGGTGCCACTTTAATCCTCTCTGTGCAAACCATTTAATATCCACATTTTGCAAACCTAGGTCTTTGTCAATACCTCTGCGTTCAGCATACCTTTTGCCCCAGAAAACATAGCTGTGCCCTACAATCCATACTGTAAGCATTTTGAAGGGATGTGTGGAAGGAATCAAAAGACATCTGTAGCTGAGTAAGTCAGATGGTGGAATGAGAGGTATCTAAAATGGTGGAGATGGTGCTGTTTTAGAAAAAGCAGATAACTGATTGGTTGGTCATAAACATTGTGTAGTCAAAAAATAGGATGCATGTTACTTTCCTGAACAAGCATGTTTCTGATTGGTTATTGAAAAATGTTTGAAAAGTACAGTTGATAGGATAAGGTAATATTTTGCAAAAGTCAACCACACCTGATAATTGCATTTGTAAGCTAGTGTGCTGAATTTGTAAATATGGTGAATCTGAGACCTTCTGATACAGTTGAATGTTGCAGAAAGTGTTACTATGGAAACTAGGATTAAATAGAATGAGGGAATGGTTGAAACTTAACTGTGGTCTTAAAATATGAAATGCCAACTTATATATAAGTGATATGCTACTAAAGTAAGTTTTCCCAAATCAGTAGTATGTTTAGAAGTAGTGTGTTGTCAAAAAATAATACTAGTATTATTGGAAATAGGTTTTTGAACTCCTTTAAGGGTTCGCGGCTCCATCGCGACGCTACACTGTGGCACCGCGATGGAGTCGCGAATCCAGTAAATTACAGAACCAGGGGCAGATTTACAAGCCACTTGCGACACATTTGCGCCGCTGTTGTGTCACTTTTGTGACACAGCGGCGGCGTAAACCATGCGCCACATTGCGACTTATTTACAACGTGACGCATCTAGGGAGATGCGCCACGTTGTAAAGCACTGCGCCACATGAAACCTGCGTCAGGTTTCTTGTGGGCATTCCGTCGCAGGGTGGGCGTTCTGTCACAGGAAAGCCTCGTAAAAGTGACGCAGTGAAATCTACAAGATTTCACTGAGTCAGTTTTACGACGATGCTGCGTCAAACCCTTACGCCTGCTTGAAGCAGGCGTAAGGAGCGACACACCACGTTAAGTATGGGCGTCCCATGAGCATTGCTGGAGTTGCGTCGCACTTGCGACAGGACTCCAGCAATGCGCCGCCCTTACGCCACAAGATGCAAAACGCATCTGCCTATCCTTGTGCCATAGTGCGCCGCACTGTAAATGCGACGCATCCGTGGTGGCGCAAGGGGAGAATTGCGTGTCGCATCTATTCTGGCGCATCCCTGCTGATTAGCAGAGATGCGCCAGTCCTTGTAATTCTGCCCCCTAGTTTGGGCACTTTTAGAAGACACTAAGAAAGGGTTAATATGTCTAACCAATAGAAATGTGTTTTAGAATTTGAAATAATGAAGGAAGCATTTTGATTTGTTTCTTGCATTTATTTGTGTGCAGAAAGAGAGGGAAAGTTTGCCATTACTGGTTTTACCTTGTTGAGAGTGGTGCATTACATTTATTGTGTGAAAAAGAAAATCTTTTATGAGTTTCTCTTATTTGATGTTCTGCAATACTATTTGAGATGTGAGTTACAAATATGTAAGGTGTGTTATGTATTGTGTAATAGTGTTTCAGTCTTTATAGTGATATTTTTAACTTTGAAAAGCATTATTTTTAAAGTTTGCAAATTATTAGGAAGTGTGATGTTTGAAATATGTTACGGAATGTACAAAAGTGTATTGTAGTTTGTTTTATTGTACTGAAATAAAAATTTAAATAGGTTGTGAATAGTAATATGTATGCTTTCTGAGTCTCTAATGAAAGTAGTACAGAAAACTGATGTTGTATTTATATTGACAGATGTCTTGAACTATATTGCAGTCTATATAACTCTATACCCATGTTCCCTGTATTGTGATCAGAAAGGAACACATACACTTTCTTCTACATACATTTAGAGAATATGTGGTCTGAAATACAGATATTCAAGAATTTTTATGTTTTTTTATGTATAATGGGCCTGATTCACAGAACTAACTTACGTCTAAAACGTAAAGTTAGTACTTTTTGGTATTCACAGAATACACTTACCACTACTAACTTTATGTCCGCTCTCGGGCCGGAGATTCCGGCCCGTGGCGGAGATTCCGGGCCGGAAGCGGAATTTCCGCCTCTGGGCCGGAATCTCCGTTATTGGGCCGGAATCTCCGCCTCCGGGCCGGAATACCCGCATTTAGGCCGTTTGAGCATTCCAAGTGCCATGAAACGGCCTAAATGCGGTATTCCGGCCCGAGGCGGAGATTCCGGCCAATAACGGAGATTCCAGCCCAGATGCGGAAATTCCGCTTCCGGCCCGGAATCTCCGCCACGGGGCTGGAATCTCCGGCCCGAGAGCGGACATAAAGTTAGTAGTGGTAAGTGTATTCTGTGAATACCAAAAAGTACTAACTTTACGTTTTTGACGTAAGTTAGTTCTGTGAATCAGGCCTGATGTCACTAGCAAAAGATAGAGACATACGCATGCATACATTCAGAAATATGGTGAGACTTACAACAGTGACATGGGAAGAATTGCTGTTTTAAATTTTGGTATGCCCAACATTCTCAGGAGTCAGTGAAAACTGAAGCTGCAAAAGAAAAGTGAGCTTTAAGACATATTGGTAGAGGTTTTAGTGAATAGGCTATTTTGTATGAGTCTGTGGAAAGGTACACTTGAAGTACGCCGTATAAATTTAGGTGTCTGCCTGAAATGGGAATAGCAGTTTGTCAAGTTTAAAGGTCTGCATGGTCTTGTGACTCAGGTATGTCTCTATTTGTACATGTATTCTTACACGTGTTATGCATCTAAAGATGCTAGACGTGTTAAAAACAGGTATGCAACTATTTGTATGTTTCTTTTATGTATGATGCCACTAGCATAAAGGCACAGACACATGCATGCATGTTTTCAGGAACATGGTGAGACTTACAACAGAAAGATGGGAAGCATTGCTGTTTTAAATTTTGTTAGGCCCAACATTCTTAGGAGTCAGTGAAAACTAAAGCTGGAAAAGAAAAGTGAGCTTTGGCAGAGGGATTAGTGATTAGGGTACTTTGTATGAGTCTCTGGAAAGGTCCACTTGAAGTATGCTGTATAAAGTTAGGTGTCTGCTTCAAATGGGAATAGCAGTCTGTCAAATTTAAAAGTCTGTGTGCTCTTGTGACTGATGTATGTCTGTACTTGTACATGTATTCTCACACGTGTTATGCATCTGAAGATGCTAGACGAGTGAAAGACAGGTATACATCTATTTGTATGTTTCTTTTATGTATTATTCCACTAGTAAAAGGCACAGACACATGCATGCATGTTTTCAGGAACATAGTGAGACCTACAACCGTAACATTGTAAGGATTGCTGTTTTAAATTTCTGGAGTTCTCTTTGCCTCTTTCTACAGTTCTCTTGCTTCTTTCTGCACCCCTCTTGCCTCTTTCTGCACCTCTGTTGCTTCTTTCTACACTTCTGTTGCTACTTTCTACACTTCTGTTGCTACTTTCTGCACCTCTCTTGCTTCTTTTGACACCTGTCTTGCCTCTTTCTGCACCTGTCTTGCCTCTTTCTGTACCCCTCTTCCCTCTTTCTGCACCTCTCTTACTTCTTTCTTCACTTCTCTTGCTCTTTATCCACATCTCTTGCCTCTTTCTGCACTTCTCTTGCCTCTTTCTGTACCTCACTTGCTTCTTACTACACTTCTCTTTCTTCTTTCGGCACCTCTCTTGCTTCATTATGTACCACTCTTCCTCTTTCTGCACCCCTCTTCCCTGTTTCTGCACCTCACTTGCCTCTTTCTGCACTTCTCGTGATTCTTTCTGCACTTCTCTTGCCTGTTTCTGCACTTTTCTTGGTTCTTTCTGTACCTCTCTTGCTTGTTTCTGCAACCCTCTTGCCTCTTACTGCACCCCTCTTCCCTCTTTCTGCCCCTCTCTTGCCTCTTTCTTCACCCCTCTTATCTCTTTGTGCACCTATCTTGTGTCTTTCTGCATCTTCCCTTACCTCTTTCGGCACCTCTCTTGCCAATTTCTGCACCTCTCTTGCCTTTTTCTGCATGTCTCTTGTTCCTTTCTGCACTTCTCTTACCTTTTTCTGCACCTCTTTGCCTCTATCTGCACCTCTCTTGCCTTTTTCTGCACCTCTGTTGCTTCTTTTTGCTTTCCTCTTGCCTCTTTCTGCACTGTTTTTCCCTCTTTCTGCACCTCTGTTGCCTGTTTGTGCACCTCTCTTGCCTCTTTGTGCATTCCTTTTGCCTCTTTCTGCACCTCTTTTGCCACTTTCTGCACTTCTCTTGCCTCTTTATTCCCTTTATGTTGCCTCTTTTTGCACCTCTCTTGGTTCTTTCTGCATCTCATTTGGTTGTTTTTGCAGTTCACTTGATTCTTTCTGTAGTTGTCTTGTTTTTTTGTACACATCTTTAGCCTCTTTCTGCACCTCACTTGCCTCTCTCTGCACCCCACTCTCTTCTTTCTGCACCTCTCTTGCTTATTTCTGCACCTCTCTTGCTCCTTTCTGCACTTCTCTTGCTTCTTTCTGCATTTCTCTTGCTTCTTTCTGTACCTGTCTTGCCTCTTTCTACACCTCGCTTGTCTCTTTCTGAACCTCACTGTCTTCTTTCTGCACCTCTCTTGCTTCTTTCTGCACTTTTCCTGCCTCTTTCTGTACCTCTCTTGCTTCTTTCTGTACCTTTCTTCCTCTTTCTGTACCTTTCTTCCTCTTCCTGCACCTCTCTTGCTTCTTTCTGCACGTCTCTTGCCTCTTTCTGCACCTCTCTTGCCTCTTTGTCTCTCTTGCCTCTTTGTGCACCTCTCTTGCCTCTTTCTGCACCTCCCTTACCTCTTTCTGTACCTCTCTTGCCAATTTCTGTATGTCTCTTGCTTCATTCTGCACACCTCTTATCCGTTTTTACACCTCTTTCGCCTTTTTTGCACCTCTGTTGTTTCTTTCTACACTCTTCTTCCTTCTTTTTGTACCTCTGTTGCCTCTTTCTGGATCCCTATCACCTCTTTCTGCACCTCTCTTGCCTTTTTCTGTACCTCTGTTGCTTCTTTCTGCTATCCTCTTGCCTGTGTCTGCACTCTTTTTGCCTGTTTCTGCTCCTCTGTTGCCTGTTTGTGCACCTCTTTTGGCTCTTTCTGCATCCCTCTTGCCTCTTTTTGCACCTCTCTTGCCACTTTCTGCACTTCGTTTGCCTCTTTCTGCACTTTTCTTGTCTCTTTCTACACTTCTCTTGCTTCTTTCTGTTCGTCTCTTGCCTCTCTCTGCAACTCTGTTAGTTCTTTTTGCACATCAGTTTCTTCTTTCTGCACCTCACTTGTCTCATTCTGTACTCTTCTTCTCTCTTTGTGTACCTCTTTTGCCTCTTTGTTCACTTTCTTCCTGTTTCTGTACTTTTCTTGTTGTTGTTGCACTTCTGTTTGTTCTTTCTGCACTTCTTTTGCTTCTTTCTGCACTTGTCTTGGTTCTTTGTGTACCCCTCTTGCTTCTTTCTGCATCCCTCTTCCGTATTTCTCTACCTGTCTTGCCTCTTTCTGTACTTCTCTTGCTTTCTCTACCTCTTTTGACTGTTTCTGCACCTCTTTTAGTTCTTTGTACACCTGATTTGCTTGTTTCTGGAGCTCACTTGCTTCTTTCTGCACTTCTTTTGCTTCTTTCTACACCTCCGTTACCTCTTTCTGTACCTCTTTTGCCCTTTTCTGTACCTCTCTTGCTTCTTTCTGTACATCTCTGGTCCCTTCTTTCACATCTCTTGCCTTTTTTGCACCTCTGTTGCTTCTTTGTGCACTCCTCTTGCCTCTTTATGTACCCTTCTTCCCTGTTTCTGTATCTGTGTTGCCTGTTTCTGTACCTCTCTTGCCTCTTTCTGCACCCCTATTCCCTCTTTCTGCACCTCGCTCACCTGTTTCTCACCTCTCTTGTCAATTTTGTGGACGTCTCTTGCTTCTTTTTGCACATCTCTTGTCGCTTTCTGAATCTCTCTTGCCTTTTTCTGTACCTCTTTCTGCACCTCTCTTGCCTTTTTGTGTACCTCTGTTGCTTCTTTATGCATTCCTCTTGCCTCTTTCTTCTCCCTTCTTCCCTCTTTTTGCACTTCTGTTGCCTCTTTCTGCACCTCTCTTGCCTCTTTCTGCATCTCTCTTGCCTCTTTCTGTACATTTCTTCCTATTTCTGCAGTTGTCTTGCCTCTTTCTGCACTTCTTTTGCTTGTTTTTGAACATCATTTGCTTCTTTATACACTTGTCTTGCTTTTTTCTGCACCTCTCAAGCTTCTTTCTGAACCTCTCTAGCCTTTTTCTGCACCCGTCTTGTCTGTTGTACACTTCTCTTGCCTCTTTCTGCAGCTCTCTTGCTTCTTTGTGCACTTCTCTTGCATGTTTGTGCACCTCTGTTGTTTCTTTGTGCACCCCTATTGTGTCTTTCTGCACCTTTGTGCACATCTCAGATTTTTCTGTAGCTATGTTGTTCTTTGTGCATTTCCTTTTGCTGTTTCTAATCCTTTCTTTTTCTTTCTGTCCCTTTCTTTCTCTTCCAGCACCTTTTTTCCTCTTTCTGCAGTTCTCTTGCTTGCTTCTACACTTTTGTTTTTTTATTTGTGATAAAGAGAATAGCAATGTAATTGTAAGCAATTGATTAGTGGTTATTATGAATATTGACATGTAATTAATTTAAAAGTGTTAATTGATGTAACAAACTATTGAAACTATTCTTTGTTTTTTAGAATTTATTTTTATTTGGATCACAAATTGAAGATGGCAAGAAAACATGAAAAGAGAAGAGAACAAAGAAAACAGTACTACTTAAAGAAAAGTAAAAAGAGTGCATTAGAAAAAGACCAAAATGTTACTCAGGATAAAATCTCTTCTGGTAAGAGCACTAAACAGTTTCTTAAAACAGTTGCGGAGAGATTAAAGAAAGTCAATAATACTGAAAGGAAAACGGAAAGTTTTACAACAAAGCAGAAGGAAAAGAAGAATTGTAATGGTAAAAAAACATTAGTTTTTGGAAAAACAACACGTTATAAGAAGGCAAAAACAATTTAAAGAGATACATACAAGAATGTTTAGAAGTAGAGTAATTCAAAATGTATTAAAAGATTGTAAAAAGTATTAAAAAAGATCAGCAGCGTATAAGAAGAAGTAGCACATTGAAAGTGTAGTAGATACTGCTTTTGAATTGAAGCAAAAATTATTTATATTAGTATTGAAGAGAATGAGAACATTGGATAAAACAATGGTGTTTATGAAAGAGAAAAGAAAAAGAAAAAGACTTGTTAATAGAAGTAACTTTTGTAAAACTTTTACTGGTGAATGGAAGCACACTTCTAGTACTGAGCCTTTCTTTAATGAAGAAAGCTATTTTCAACAGAACACATTAGTACATGCAGTTGATACTAGTGGTCGATGCTATGAGATGAAAGATGCTTATTCCATTCCAAAAAAAAAAAAAAGGTTCTTAGGAATGTGGAAGAAATAATAGCTGAAGAAGTTAAAGGGAGGCGTACACAAGCTCCTGTATGTAAGTGGGGTTGTAGCAGTATTTGCAGTATTCGACAGGAATCTATTGACATATTACAATTTTTTTTGACGAGAATGTGCAAAAAAAAGTGTTAAACAGAAGATTAAGATGTTACAAGGACTAGATCCATGTACAATAAAAAAATACACTAACTTGCAGGGTCATTCTCCGGCTTGTCTTTCAAGAAAAGTGTGCCAAAGTACTTTTCATCATTTAAGAATGTTAGCAGTACACCACTCTGAAATGTGGAAGTTAGTAAGGAGACTCTACTATGTAAAAACTCCTGCATTATGTTTAAGTGAAATGAACACAGCTCTTTTGCATGGTTCAGTATCAGATGTACAAAACGTTTTTGATGATATACACATTCATTTTTTTGATTCAGAAAAGGGGTGTAGACAAAGTGAGAGCTTGATAAGTGTAGGTGTTGAAGAATATGGTAAAGAAATTAGTATTGATGAGTTTTCAGAAGAAATTACAAAGTTTAAAACAGTTTCGTCTGAAAAACCAAACTATGTTTGTATTTGTTGTCGACGTACTCACTATAGAAGTCAAACTAGGAATGTTGATTTATATTTAAAAAGTGAAAAGGAAAGCAATGATAAGTGGCAGCAATTTGGTGCTTATTTGTTGGTAGAAGGTCAGTTTGAATTGGGTACTTGTTAGAAATGGGATTTCTGGTTGGCTAGGGCATGCGCCTAAGCCAGGCAGAAACCACCACTCTAGTCAGGACAAGGGAGTTACACACTGAAGATAACCCCTGCTCACTCCCTTGGTAGCTTGGCACGAGCAGTCAGGCTTATCCCAGAGGCAATGTGTAAAGCGTTTGCGCAACACACACACACAGCAGCGACACACTAGGCACACCACAAAAGAAACTCCACACAAGGTTATATAAAAAATAGCCTTTGTATTATCCAAAACACATTAGAATAATAATCACAGAATATACACTGTGCCAACTGGCACTCGGCAATATTCACAGGGGATTATATACAGGACAGGGCCAATCGGGCTACTGTCAGAACCTTTAGAAAGCACTAGTAGTACATAAAAAACACAACCAGTGACTACTGGTAAAATACTGTACTTAGCATTAGCACCTACAACATAAACGCATTATGTCTGCATCATATTAGGCATCAAACTCATAAGCATAATCACATTACGCAACCTCTGTAGGCATAAACACATTATGCAATAGGCATCATAAGCATAAACACATTATGCAATAACTCAAAATTAGGAGGGCACCTTAGTGACACTCCCCAGGTGCATACATCACCTTATGGCCTTGCGCCCTATCAACACCATAAAACTGACCCCAAGCCAACTGGCCTTCTGCGGGGCTCAAATGCCCTTTGTCCAAAATGTCAGGGCTTGCAATCCTAGGGCTTTCCAAGTAGCCCTCTGACTGCCAAAGCAGCGAAACCTAGGTGCGCAATGCACTGGGGGCGGGGGGGTGTATCTCCCCCTCTCTTGACATCAAACAAAATACCCCCATCGTTGCAGCTGCCCGCTCTCTCTCGCAGTGCAGCTGAAGAATTAGGCCTGGCACTACTGTGCCTTTTGAGCCCCCAGTGGTACTCTAAAAACAATTTGCCCCATGTTGCAGCTGACCACGCTCTCGCGGTGCAGCTGTGAAGCAGAAACAGGAACTGGCACTACCGTGCCTCTGTAGCCCCCCTCTGGGACTCCTACCACCAATTTGCCCAAAGTTGTAGCTGCCCGCTCTCCTGCAGGGCAGCTGAAGACATCAGGCACTACACTGCGCCCAAAAAGAATTTGCACTGGCACTACTAGTGCCTCAGAGAGCCCCATTCACTGGACTCCTTCCAGTGCCACTCGATCGGCGCCAACCCCGTTTCTCGTTCCGGCCCCCACTCACCGGGACCTCTCCAGACTCCTCCGGTCTCTTCTGGCCGGGGAGAAAGGGCACCGCCAACGCGCCAGGACAGCCCCACCCACCGGGGCTGCTCTCCGTCGACTCCTCTGTTCCCTCTTCAGCGCGGGGGAAGCTCGGCGGCGTCTCTCCCTGGCAGACACTGCGATGGTGGGTGGGACACAGAGCGAAGTCTCCGCCGGCCTCGTCCCCGCTGCCTGTCTTCCGCCCGGGAACTTCCTCTAGGTGGCCCCGCCCACAACCAGGCGGTCCGCCTGACTTCCGGCTCGGGCTCTTAGTGGCGGCTTCTCCTCTCCGTGGCGAAGTGCGGGTGGGCTCCCGCCGTAAAATAAACACCAATGCGGGGTGGGCTCCAGCTCAGAGGGGCACACAACAGCGGGGTGGGCTCCTGCTAACACGGCATAAAAACGGAGTGGGCTCCCACTCCCCAGAAGCACAAATGCGGCAATGCGGGGTAGGCTCCCACCGTCAGGATCCCAAAACAGCGGGGTGGGCTCCCGCTTCCATCAGCAATTGCGGGGGAATCCCCACGCCGGGATTCCCTCTACATAAGTTGCAGCTTCAGCGCTGCAACGCCCCAACACTCTCCCCGTCCTGGGAGAGGAGGATAAAGTGTCCACAAGGTGCCCAGTCAAAGGTTTCAGGGGCACAAGGCTGGGCCCAGGCAGGCCAGCTTACAGGGCCCTCCAGCAGGGAGGCAGTTCCTCGTGGTGGTTCCTCCTGGGGCTCAGCAGCAGCAAGTAGCACAAGGAAGCACACAACATGGGGTCACAGCCCCAGTACCTATACAACATTTCTTCTTTGTTCTGCCCTGGCACAGGGCTTGGGGGAACCAGTCTCAACTGGTTCTGGGGGGTATTGGAGCACTCTGTTTACAGGGCTCCTCTTCCCCTTTGTCAGGTGGAGGCTCGGTCATCAGACCACCACAGGGGGGTGGAGCCAGCATTCACCCAGGCAGGCACAGACCTATTCAGGGTCAGGGGACTACTCCTCCCACTACTCCAAATGCAGATCTCCCATTCAGCCTAGCGCTGACTCACCCTGCCCTCCCTGGAGCCACACACACCTCACCAACCCCTGTCACTCCAAAGCCAGACATGCAATCCACATCAGGCAGGCAGACACATAGCACACAGAAATGCCAACTTCTAAAAGTGGCATTTCTAAAATAGTGATAATAAATCTGCGCACACCATTGTGCAGCATTTATTATTACTATTCCAACCATACCAAACTTGACCACGCTGCTCCTCTCATATCAGGAATTACCACTGAAACACTTATCAGGGAATCCCCAATGCATTCCTATGGGAGGGCAGCCTCACAGCAGTGAGAAACCAAAATGGCTGTTTGTCACTACCAGGACATGTCACACACTTAAGGTACATGTCCTACCTTTTACCTACAATGCACCCTGCCCATAGGGCCAGCTAGGGCCTACCTTAGGGGTGACTGACATGCAGTAAAAGGGGGGTCACAGATGTGGCACACACTTTAGGTGTCACGTCACAGCGGCAGTAACACTGCGCGCACAGGCCCTGCAATGGCAGAGGCCTGAGACAGGTTTGAAAGGCTACTTTGGTGGGTGGCGCAATCAGCGCTGCAAGCCCACCCGTAGCATTTAATTTACTGGCCCCGGGTATCTGAGATACCACTTTACAAGGGACTGACAGGTAAATTAAATATGCCAAACAGGTGTAGACCAATCTTACCATGTTTACCACAGAGAGCACACGCACTTTACACTGGACAGCAGTGCTAAAGTGCCCAGAGTCCTAGAACCACCAACACCATGTCAGAAAAAAAAGGCTAGGAGGAAGGCAAAAAAGTTCAGGGATGACCCTGCAAAAAGGGCCAAATCCAACAGTACTGATCAAGTTATTTGTAAATACTGTTACAACAAATTAGAAGAGAACAAAATGCAAGCTAGAGCAGTACATAACAACTTAGAGTTGGTAGCTATTTCTCAGGAACTGGCAGATTTGAATGCATATGAGTCTATTCTTATTCAATCTGTACACCCATTTCAGGCCATAGTTTGTATAGAGCCTAAAACAGGTAAGCTGCCACCTACAGATTTACAAAGAAGTCTGAAAGGAAGAGTTATGTACTTACCTTTAGATTTTAAGAAAAATATTGAAACTGTTGATGTAGACAGGAAGAAAAATGAGCCAGTAGTTATTCTGGTAAATGGTGTACCAACAAAGAGTCGAAAAATATGGCAAGAGTTTGTGGATGTTAATAAACTTCAATAGGCTACATTATATCTGGTACAGAATAATATATATTATAAGAATGTAAATGTTGATGAGCAGGTAATATGCTTAGAAGATGAAACAGAAATTTCAAGTGGTCAAATAGAAAAAGTGGACAAGTCCAGGAGTGAAGAGATTTATGAACATTATACTCTACATCCTCTACATTCGAAAGAAATGATAGGAAACAATATTGAATTATTTCAAATGAATGAAGCAAAGGGAACTTCCTTGACTATATGGGAAAAAGTTTAGGAACTCGTTGTTTTCAACAGCTATTCCCCACTGGAGAAGGTGGACGATTTGATGAGCGAGTTGTACGGATTCCAGCTTCAGAATACTGCTCCACAATATTGTACTCTGAAGATCCAAGATTTCGACAGTGCATTCCATATATATTTCATCTTCTGTTTGAAAGTGATTTGGCTGCACTTTCATATGCAGTGAACCACATCTTAAAAACAGGAGTTAATCTTCAATATGTTTCTGCAAAAGAATTCATGGACAAAGTTCAACAAAGAGATGAAAATTTAGGGGGATATTCTCAAGAACGTGCGATAATCATCGCCAAAAAAGGCTAACGCACGTTTTCATATCGCCGTCTATCGCGGGAAAATAACTCTGTGTCAACGTCGTAACAACGTCGTGTCCGTGCCAACGTCGTAACATGCGATAGTCTCCCGATAACGCGTCAAATGTCAGCGATACAACTACCGCGACGGCGATAAAAAAGGAAACCCGAACTGAAAAAAGTTGCGATGGGCCCAACCGCGATTGAAAAATCGGCGACAAGCAGCGCCAGGCTTGCAATTCCCACGTCAGGCGGGAAAAATCACTACAAAAGCAGAAAAAAAAACACAAACAAAAACAAAACAACTGCGAAGCACAATGGAGGTAGCCGGAGCAGGAACAGAGGACGAGCAGAACCCCACAAGCTCCCCGGAGGACCAGGCGGGGACCTCGGGGTCAGGGAAGGGCAAGGACAGGAAGAAGAGGAAGACGCGGATCAGTCCGCAGGAAAACAGGATCCTGATAACGGAGGTGATGAAATACCATCAACAACTGTTTGTCACCTCCAATGTGTCATTGGCGACAAAAAATGGAATATGGCAGTCCATCGTGGACAAGGTGAATGCAATCGGAGTGCTGAGGAGGACAATGGAAGAGGTCAAGAGGCGCTGGAGTGATGTGAAGTGCAAAACCAAGCAGAAACTCGCCAACAACCAGAAGGCAGCAATGCAGACTGGAGGTGGGAGTCCAGCGCCACAGGAGGAGCTGGACTTGATGGAGGAAATGATCTGCACAGTCATCAGTGTGGAGACGGTCGCAGGAGTTGGGGGACCGGACACTGCTCAACAGGAGCCGACACAACAGCAAGAGGGTGAGTAACAACGAGGGACTGGGGGGACGGGGGGAGATGGGCACAATGGCACACATGCACAATTAAGCATAGCACAGTGCACACCCACGATTACTCTGGAGCATGTCCCTGATCCCCTTGGCACACTGCAGCACACCTAGAAACTGCAAGTAGGCCCCCGTCGACTATGTGCCCAGAGGGGGCCCTCCCCACACATCACTAATCTCACAACAAACCCATGCACAAGTACAAACACACATCCGTGATGTTGTCGAAATGTCCACTGTCCCGCATCAAATAGGCAGCTCCTCCCAAACAGTCACAATGTACATTGTCATGCAGTTTGTATGTAAACCTGTACAATTCGTCAACATACATGTGAAAACAATGTTAAACTGCATCTCCCCTTTACATTGCAGAGGGTGAATCAACACCTCCTGCAGAGCAGAAGGTACACCTCTTCACTGATGATGAAGAAGACCTCCCCTCCATCGACACCGACGCCCTCCAATGGCTCATGGACAGCTTCGGCACCCCACCTCCAGGAGCAGGGCAGCCCAGCTGCATCGAGGAAACCCCACCCCCTGCACAGACCACACAGCAGGAAGCACCCACCACCACGGCTGTCTCCCAGGGCCCCCACGAACAACACATGGCCTTCCAACGCTGTGTGTTGGGGTGCCAGGAGAAGATGGCTGATCAGGTGCGGGTGGGGTTCGACCTCATGGCAGCCAAACTAGATGCCATACGTGGGTGTCTAAGTCCCATCAGGGACCACTTACAGTCCTTGACGGACACCCACAGTCCGCTCCATGCTCTCCAACGAACCATGGATGACATCGCTGGAGTCCTGACTCAGAGACAAGGACAACTGTCTAGTCAGAGTGGCTCCAGCGATGTCAGCCGGGAGTTGGGACACATGCGGAGGATCATGGAGAACAGGGAGCAGATGCAGGCAGAAAGAATGGCTGCCACGGCTGCACACCAGCATGATGTAGCTGGGATCTACCATGCCCTGCACATCCTTGTCATGGCATTGCTGCCACAAGGCCTGGCGCAGATGAATGCTGCTGCTGCTTCGACATCCACATCTCCGCCCCCTGATGTGTCAGTGCCTCACAGTGCGGCAGCCAATCCACCTCCGGCCCCTGATGTGTCAGTGCCACACAGTGCTGCAGAGAAAACACCACCACCCACATGTGAGGCACATGAGACATCAGAGGATGAAGATGCGGATGAATCTGCCTTACTGGTAGTAAGGAAGCGGTAGCATTCTTCTCCGCCATATGGCCTGTTTCTGCTTGGTTCTGCCCTCTGCATCATCACCTTCCACTGTCCCCCGATGCACTCTGCGACACTCACCTTGGACCTCGACATGGACTGCCATATCCTGTTTGGTCACCAATGACACAGCTATCAGACTGCGGACTGAACTCTTCCTCTTCCGATGTACTTGTCATTCCCTGAAGGACTCTGGCTGGCCCTCCATGGGCCAACAATGTAAAGTGGGGTTTGCATGACCCTGTACTGCTCCAGCTACAACACTCCACTGTATGTGCATTAAACAATCAAATTCACACAGAGGTGTCATGTCTATGATCATTCAAGTGTGGAAGTATGGATGAATGTCGGGTCAGTGATTCCCCCTTACATCCATGTTGCACATGTTGTGGGACTTGAGTCACAGGGTGCAACATTACCGATTGCGGACCGGGTGGCACCTACACCACATCAGAGACACACGCATTAGTCACCTTCTTGTCCAGCCCAGAACAGAACCACACCCAGAGCGCCGGGGTCATCGTTCACACCCCTACGCTGGACTGGCATACGCCAGGCCAGCCCACTCCGCTTACGCTTACAGGGGGGGACGACAACGCTACATGTCCCAGGTCTTCCCTGTAGTGATCTGCTGATCACAGGTCTAGTTGTCAGCATGCCACAGCCACTCCCTGAGGGCTGGTTCACACCCATCCAGCACATGCATCACAGGACATGTGACCCTGCCAATAAAAGGGCCCGGGCGCACGTGCCCGAGGCCATTTCCACTATCTAGCTGAGTGTGTCCGTGTGGTCATTATTTATGCATGAGGGCCTCGGGCCCTACCACATCACATTCCCCACTGCCGGAGGTGACATGATGGCGTCCGCATGACGAGACTCAATCATAAAGGGCCCATGACTTGAGGTGCACAGAGTTGGTGGCATCCGAGGCACTTAGGCCGGCACAGGCCTACCGCCACGGGACGGTGACTTGAGGTGCACAGAGTTGGTGGCATCCGAGGCACTTAGGCCGGCACGGGCCTACCACCATGTGGCGATGACTTGCGGTGCACTGAGTTAGTGGCACCAGAGCTGAGCGGGTGTGCAGCCTGCGATGATGCGTAGGCCCCGATACGCCATCCTGCCAATCAAGATTCGATTTGAATTTTGATCCCAGCTGGACCGCAGTGTACACCGAGGGCAGCAGGCTGCACAGACATGACTCCGCGGCGCGGTGCTGCAGGGTGCGCTGGGGGCCTGTGGCGCGGAATCCAGCGATCGGCTGAGGAGGTTGCACTGGCACGTGGTGGGCCCTCTTGGAGACACGCCAGTGGCGGCAGGTGAGCATTGAGGCCTGGGTGCACAGGGGCGGGCACTCATCGCTGGTTGGCGGACTGATCTGGGGACCAGGGCTGGGGTGCAGCAGGCGCACAGGTTCGCGTAGGCACCACCGGTCACGGCGGCGCCCTCGTGGCTGGGTGGGGGAGTAAAGGTGCAGGGGTATCAAGCTGATACAAACCGTGATGCTTACAGGTATGAGTAATCCTGCATCATGAGACCGTAACAGAAGTTAGTGTGACCGTAACCTTCCTTTTCTTTCCTACGAAGGTTACGACCACATGTACTTCTGTTACGGTCTTTTTGTGCACGATTTGTCTTTCCTGTGAGCATTCCGGTTTGTCCAGGTGCTATACACTGTACCATATTAGGTTTGTGACTATATACAGATGCTTGACCATTGTCACCATTTGTCCAACAGGTTTCTGGATACTGACTTCCGGAGTATGGAATGGTATTGGGGAGTTCCCACAGCATATGCAGTTACTTGAATCCACACGTTGCCCTAATGAAGTTCCCCGTTGGGCGTTGGCTGTGCTTTTCGTATTGTTTATTGTTGTATTTCTAATAAAGGACTGTTTTTACACTCCTGTTGACTACTGGACTTCATGACCGTGCGCACCCCCATTTCAGTTACTACAGTTTTGGATCTGGGGCACAGTGGCATCTGGCAACGGCTGGCGTTGGGGTGGGTTGCGCAGGAACACTACGAATTGGAACTGTTGTGTGATGCGGTGACAGGGGCCCGCCGTTGCTATTGTGGACATGCATCCATGACATGGGTGAGGACGTATGATAGGGCTGGCCGTGAGACTCCTCCGACTCTGGCAGTTGTTGTTTGGGAGGTACCAGGGGCCAACAGGTGCAGCACAGCCAGCAGCTTCATCTGCGGAGGGATGGTGGTTGTCCGCCGTGTTGGTACCGTCAGCCTGTGGGCAATGTGGGTCAGGATGCGGAGGTTGGTTGTCCTTTTGTGCCTGTAGTGGGCAATGACTTCCTCTGGCGTTGAGTCTCTGAGGCTGGTGGGTTTTGGGAACGTCCGCTGTCCTGTTCTGCGCTGCCTCTGTGGTAGTCAGGGGGGGGGGCCTGGGGGTGGTTGCGGTGGGTGTTGTGGCCCTCTTGGGTCTCCAGGCTGCACGTTCATTGTCTCCATGGCATCTGTTGGTCTTCAAATGTGGCTCTGGGCTGGGCTCCCTTTCTACTGCAGTTTGTCGTCCTGCTTAACACCAGTAAAAGTCAGGTGTTAAATCCCTGCTGCTAACGCGCCTTATCGCCTGTTTTTGGATCGCATCGCAGATCTGGCTGGTCGTTGTGAATGTCGCGAAATGGTGTTTTCGTGTGTTTTTGCACGGGAACGCCTACTCTGCATATCATTAGCGTTAGTTGTCTCTCTCATCCGTGGCGATGTTTTTTGCGGCAGCTATCACTGGAAAACTGGCGATGTGGTCAGTTTGCACCAGCTTGGGAATGGGGCGATAATTCTTTCGCAACTTTTGCTGCGCTAAAGTGCCGATAACTCGGCGATAAGTCCTTGAGAATATGCCCCTTAGAATCTTAGTTAATTAATTTGATGGCATGTCAACGTGGTACCAATGAATATTGGTTTCAACGTCATGGTGAACTTAACTGTATGTTAAGAAACTTAGGTACACCTACATGGTTTGTAACACTTAGCTGTGCTGAATATGCATGGGAAGATTTACTTGAGTTTCTACAAGAAGCAAATTCAAATGTTAAAAACATTGAATTGAAGACATCAACTCTGTTCCTTGGATCCTGTAAATGTCTGCAGGTATTTTAACCATAGGTTTCAAAGTATGATGTCATTTATCTGCAAAAAAATATTCATCCTCTTGGAGAAGTTACTGATTTCTTTTGGTGAAAAGAGTACCAAGCCAGAGGAGCTCCAAATATACATATGCTATTATGGATAAAGAATGCACCAAAATTTGGAACTGATACTGATGAAACTGTTTTGTCTTTCATCAATCAGTATGTTACATATGCCATTCCAAGAGATGGAGGAGAAAAGAGCTTGAGACAACAAGTTTTACGTTTTCAAAGTCATCGATGTGGGAAATACTGTCAAAGTAAATAAAAGTGTAAAGGGAAATTTTATACAAAATGTCGTTTTGGATTCCCACGTCCAATAATTTCTAATGGAAGAGTAAATAGTTTTTTGTCAGCAGTAAGGCATACAGTAACTCAGAAATCTCAGAAGAATACATACAACTTAAAAAGAACAGAAAATTCAAAGTACATTAATGACTACAATCCAGTTATTTTGAAAATGTGGAATGCAAACATGGATATTCAATATGTTGCAGATAATTCAATTGCTGTTGCTCGCTATGTTACATCATATAAAACCAACTCTGAAAAGACAGAGATGGAAGAAATGTGGGAAGAAATTTCACAAGAGAAGAGTCTTAGCAAGAAATTGTACCGCTTTAGCTTGAAAATGCTTTCCCATCGAGAGATTGGATCCTATGAATGTTCGGATCATTTGAGCTCTGCCAGATTATATTCAAAGTCAAGAGGAATCATGTGAGTAAGTTTAGGTCTTGCCTGCACACGAAATAGAGTATTGAAATCTTTACAAGAAATCGAATACAGAATGAACCAGAAAGTACAGATATTGTTAAAACTAATATGTTGGATACATACTATCCCAAAAGGAGTCCACATCTCGAAAACCTATGTCTGTATGAAATACTTCAATATTACAGTAAAAGAAAAGTTACAGAAAATATAAAAGAAGATAAATATGCAGTAGATGGATGTGACGGATGTTTAGTAAAACATGCCAAAGGAAATCTTATTAACCACATAAAACTCAGTTGCGAAAGTCCAGATAAGAGGGAATTTTTCTATTTAGCACTTCTGCAACTGTTCAAGCCTTGGCGAAGTAAAACAGAATTACTTGGAGATTTTGATTCCTATGAAGATTCTTTTAATGCAACTAAAGATAGCATTCAGTGCACAATTTTCCCAATGTATCTTCAAATGTTAAATAATGAGATTGAATAAGAAAGTACTATTGCAGCTGAAATAGCTAGAGAAAGTTCACAAGTCAGTCAAAGTTC
This sequence comes from Calotriton arnoldi, assembly GCA_963921515.1. NCBI lineage: Eukaryota > Metazoa > Chordata > Amphibia > Caudata > Salamandridae > Calotriton > Calotriton arnoldi. The sequence goes on along the minus strand of CAWUFW010015485.1, from coordinate 40,486 downwards.
TGGTCCACTGAGTCAAGATCCACTGGGACAACCAATTATCGAAAATGAAGCAACAATAGCCATGAATGAGGTAGAAACTGCAATGCAAAAAGCACAACAGGATATTATTCAGGTGGAAAAGTTAGAAGAACAACTAAATATTGAACAAAAAGAAGTATATCTACAAGTCAAACAACTGATACAACATGGTTTGCTACACGAAAAAAAAGAATGCAAATGTTCATCATTTAAACCTATTCTATTGTACATCAGTGGTCAAGCTGGAACAGGAAAAAGTTTCCTAATTAAAGTTTTGACCAGTTAGCTACACAAAACTACAGAATCACATTTATCTTGTGTTGTAACAGCTCCAACTGGATTAGCAGCATACAACATCAAAGGGATTACTTTGCATCGATTACTTCTGCTACCTGTTGAACATGATAATAAATTGGAATATCAAAAGCTATCTGGAGAAGCATGTTATGAAGTCTCAAGAGTACTGAAGAAAATGGAACTTTTAATCATTGATGAGGTGAGCATGGTCTCAAACTTAATGCTTGCCTTTGTACATTTAAGAATGCAACAGATTTTAAAACAGATTACAATGTTCTGTTTGGAGGAAAACATTTAATTGTATTTGGAGACCTACTACAACTTACTCCTGTAAAAGGACCACCTGTTTTTCAAACACTTGTCCATGAAGACAGAAGGAAATCTTTGGGGAGTATTGGAAATGTGAACATTTGGTTACATTTTGTGTATAAAGAACTTGTTAAGAATATGCGACAAGCAGGTGATGAAGATTATCCAAATATTCTTCAAGACATAAGAATTGGTGTCTTGACGGAACATGGTAAACAAGCTTTAGAAAGTCGGTTCCTAAGGAACGTCTTTACAAATGGACACACAGCAGCTGCAGTAATGTACAATATGCTTGGAGAAAAGAAGTCTATAGTTTCTCTAATGCTTAAACTGCAAGAGTGTTCTACATTTCATCAACAACTTTTGAAACTGGAAAAACAACAAATTGTGGAAATTGAAGCTATTGATAAAATTGAACACAAGGGAGTGACTATTCTTCTTACAGAGAAACTACAGGCTAAATTGCATTCTTTGGAAAAGTCTGTATCTAAAACTGCAGGCTTAGAAATGACTTTACATGTATGTATAAACTGTTGGGTAATTTTGCGGCGTAATTTGAATGTAGAAAAAGGTTTAGTAAATGGAGCAATGGGAAAAGTTGTTGATTTTGTAAATTTTCAGAATAGAGATGGAATAGAATTCTTAATTATAAATTTGATCAGATTAAAGAGGTAAGACAGATTGGGCGTTGTGTTGTACGTTTTTTGCTTGTAAAAGATTTCTATGTTCGCAGACAACAGATTCCTCTGTCTTTAGCATATGCAGTAACCATTCATAAATCTCAAGGTTTAAGTATAGACAGAGCTTTTGTAAATATTGGAAGTACGGCATTCAAAGAGGGAATGGCATACGTTGCATTGTCTTGAGTAAGGACATTGTCTGGTTTGTATTTGATAAATTTTGATAATAAAAAGGTTAGTGCTGATGCAAATTGTATAAGAGAGTACAATCGTTTAAGAAGACTTTATACTCCTGATTTAGGTGAATATCCCTTATATGAGAAACGTATAGTGTGTCCAAAATGGAAATATGTCAAAGATGCAACTGAGGTTCAAAATAGGAAAGCAGCTGAATAAAAAGTTGAAAGTATAAAGAAAAAAAATAGAAAGTGTTGATGATATTGTAGGATACCAGTTAGAAAACCGTTCAGGTATCAACTGTTATGCTAATGGGATTCTAAATGTTCTGTTTCATTTACCAGATCTTCATCATGAAATCATGGAAAATCGTGGAAAAAGATTCTGTTCTTTACTACATCATGTATTTCAACAATTGATAAATGACAGAACTAAAATGCATACTGTTTCTGGCATTCAGCATCTTTTAGATATATGTACTGGTTCATTGACATTTACTCTCAACATACAAAAAGATGCACAAGAATTTCTAATGCTTATGCTTGGAGTATTAGAACATGAAGGAATGTACATTGAAAACTTATTTGGACTAAGTTACAAGTTGAACCATAAGTGTGAAGAGTGTTCATTTACTTCTACCACTGAAATACAAACAGAATGATTCCTATATTTGACAATACCAGACTGCGAATCAGTACCTTTTAACAAATTGATAAAAACAGCAAATCGGGATATGAGATGCTCACATTGTAGATCAGAGATGTTGTCTACATTAAATACAGAACAATTTGGAAAATATCTCATATTAATGTTACAACAATGTAGAGCAAATCGAAGAAAAATGGAAACAAAAATTTTAAAGCAAGTCATGTATCTATTTCAGGAAGAACTTATAGAACAGCAGCTATTATTTTCCATGATGGACCTACTGCAACATCTGGACACTATATTGTTTATTTAAAGTGTAACATAGGATAGACGCTTTGCAATGATGCCAACTTGCAAAGCCTTATGAATTACCAAATTCATATTTGCTATTTCTGCAGCTAAAGTTTTGAGTACATCATTCGGCCTGTTGGGAAGATGTAAACAGAAAGTAGACAGAACTGCAAAGTATTAGTATTTAAAATTAGTGTTTGGATTATTATTTGCGCTAATTGATATTACATTTGGAAAATTGTGTTTAAAAGCAAATAGTATATATATTTGTTTTCTATATTGTACCAGATGTAAATGAGAGTCTACATTTTGGGAAATGTATTTGAGATAAATAATAGAGTTAATGTAGATGAAGGAAGTAATTAACAAAGTGTAGATAGGAAAACGCATAGCTACACATTTTGATTATGATGCTCTATGCTGATTTATTTTTTCTACAATCAATATGATTGTTTTTTCCCCGCTGTTCAATGATGATACTACATTGAAATCACTGTGTATGGTGAAGTTAAGTGGAATCTGAGAACAGCAAAAAAGGGGAACTGCAAATGTTACATAATTCTAAAATTATGTTGTGTTCTTGAAATATAATATAACTTCTGTAATATAATATCATTAAATAACAGTTTTTCTTCTTTTTAGTAGCTACTGCTGAAGTTTGAAAACAGTTTTAATGCTGTTTAGGATAATACTACTCTAAAATAGTTCTACTGAGTAATGTATCTAAATTACTTGAAAGGTAAGAATACATAATATAATATGCATAATAACCTGGAAAAATGTTTAAAATTTAATTATATGTTATTTGTTTCTGATATAAATAATGTTCATCCTTTTCGCTATTTGAAAACTTTCATCATATTTCTGAGGAGTAGTATCATACTTACTTTTTACTAAGGTGCATAGACCAATAAAAGTGCTTTAATTGCAAGTTATTTACTCCTCAATATACAGGACAGGTGTGTAGGGTTGTGGAGTGGTGAGTACAACACCAGCTGAGGTAGATGGTTGGCTACCATCACCAGCTGCAGCTTGGTCTGCCTTCTCCCGTCGCATTATTTCTCGTGCAAGAGGAGTTGGGTGAATGGTTTCCAAGTGCTTCTTCATTGAAGAAGTGCCACATGAATATTTTTTTTCAGATCCTCTGGAGAGGACTTTGTGGCAGACGCTGCAGGTCACCTTTCGTGCGTTGACTTTCTTCTCACCCTTCGGCACAGTGAAAAACGCCCACACGATGCTTTCTTTGTGTTTCTTGACGGGTTCTTCCACCTCTTCCATTTCCTCCTGCTGCTCCTCTTCTGGAAATGCTGATGCCATTTCACCCTCAAAAATGCTCAGAACACCCAAACAATTAAAGAATTTTAAGAGCCTACAAAAAAGCAGTGTACAGATGCAGACACACCCGAAATAAAAAGGACTAGAACAGGTGTTGGATCCACCCTCTAAGAGAATGAAAAGCTTTTTAACCAATAAAAAGCTTTCTTTCCATGTCACATGGAGTTGCATAGGGGTCACGCACCCATCGCGTATACGTCGCGCACCCGTAAAATGTACTAAATTTAATTTAAAAGTATAAATTGCTATTAGCAAATTGTGTTTGAAACTATTTTAATGGAAAGTCTCTAAGCAAAACAGATATTTAAACTTGCAACATTGATATTTATACTTTTTTTAAATTACACGTATTTCCGGGACCGTGTAAGTCGCGACCCTTACACGGTCCCGGAAATACGTGCTGGCAGGGTTCGCGACACCTACGTGACCGGTGCGCGATGGTGCCGAGTACATAAAAGTGGGTTTTAAACATCTTAAAAATATTTTCCAACTACACTAATTCTATTTTTGTGGATTAAATAATAAACCTCTTTGTTTAAAAAATATATTATTTCAGTGTAAATACGTATTTTAGACTTACATTCATTTATTGGATCCGTGCACCGAACGCGTAGATCCGCGACCGGTGCGCGATACTGTCGCATATGTGTGTGTGTGTGTGTGTGTGTGTGTATACATATGTTCACTGAAAAAAAAAAGGCTAAAGTAATTTTATAGTTGGGTGTGATAAAAAAAGTCAGTTTTTTATTTTTTATTTGAAATTCACTGAAAAAAACCAAAGGTTAAAGTACTGTTACACGTAGGTGAATATGTCAGTGACAACATTAACGTTTTGAACTAAAAAAAATCACAGAAGTTCACCCGTTATAGTTAGCAGAGCTAACTATAATTTGCGCGCCTGCGATGCACTGCTTATTACCTCACATAATACATCACTCATGACATGTTCTATGACATCACTGATGACATTGTCAAATGACATCATTGATGATATAACTGATGACATCATCCAAGCTTCTTTTGTACACATTAAACGAGTATGGCATTAGAGGTCTGAAAGCAAGTTCAAAATAGCTCAGAATAATAAGAAGCATCATTGATGCCATCACAGATACAAGGCCACCCTCTACCTTTAAACTTTATTTCGGTCCTGGCAGTTGGGTTCCTCGGGCCTACAATGGCTTGGGAAGGGGGACTGCGCGCCCCCCTCACCTTTTTTTAAGCAATTGTCCCCGGGGATAGGATACCAGGGGCCTTGACAAGCTCAGAGAGGGGGGGTTGAGTGACACCCATCCTATTTCTTAATGATATCGGACCAAGGGGATGGGGTCCCCTGGGCGTTTCAAGGCTCTGGGATGGGGCTGGGTGGCCCCCATCACCATTTTTATGATTTTGACCCCATGGGACGGGGTCCTCGGGGCCTAACAAGGCTAGGAGAGGGGGACTGCGTAGCCCCCTCCACTTAAAAAATATACCCAGCCCTGGAGGATGGGGTCCCCAGGTCCCAAAATGGGCTCGGGAGGAGGGCCCTACTGATGCCCCTTCCTGATATATTTAATAAATTGTTTTCTCTGCGATCTCGCTGGAGTTCCCCATGATTTCTTTTGGTCCCCTGGGCGCCCCTAAGCGGGCAGGGTACACTTGCCCTGCCCCCCTATAATATTTTGTTTTTAATCTTCAGGACAGGGGCACAATTTTTCTCATGGTTCTGGCAGCCAATCAGAGCACTTGCTCCCGTGGGAGTCTGACTCCTGGTGGAACAAATTGGCCTACGGGGAAAAAAGATTGCCCTGGGCCATTCAGAGCGTTCATTTATAAAAATTGGGTTCGAATGTCTCTTGCGAGAGTCCCTAGAACCTAACCGTCCAGATATACAAATATTCTTTTTTTTTTAAAGTATTTTTATTATTTTCATTTTCAACAAATAAGAGAAGAAATAGAAAAAAGGCGTCAGTCATTACATTAGTAAGAGAGTAATTGCAGGCAGTCCATTTAGGATGTATACATCGATAAGTATTTCAGGGAAACAGAAACACAAGCAAAAATTCCATAATTCACTTCTCCCTCCCCTTCTCATAACTGACAGGAATCTCCTCCTATGGGCTGGGGCATATAGGGTGCTCGGGGTTACCAATTGTACTCTATTCCTGTGTGGGTAAATGTGTGTTGTTGACTCCCATCCCTTCCACTTCTAGGCCATAGTAGCTCAGCCATCGGGCCCATATCTTAGTGAACTTTTTGGGGCAGCCTCTGGCCACGTATGTCGTCTTCTCCGCTCCCATGTATAGGTCCATACTAACAGGCACATGCATCAACCATTTTTGCAAGCGCAAACGGTGCGATTCGCAAAAATCGTCCGTTTGCGCCCGCAAAAGGGCATTTGCGATGCATCAAGGTTCAAGGCACTCGCAATTTGAGAATTCGCAATTAATTGCGATTTCTCAAATGTGATTGCATTTAAGGAATCGCAATTTGCGATTCCTTAAATGCAATGCAAGAACCACTTTAGTATAGCGATTTCGCTACTAGGGGCGCAAATTACCATCAAGTTGGACTTGATGGTAATTTGCAAAAACTTTGAAAAATGCACTAAAGTGCATTTTTTAAAGTTTTAGGTTACACACACGCATGCCCTTTGGGCATGTGTGTGCGCAACATGTGTGCACAGAGCAATTCCAGGGTGCAACAGGGTGTCCTTTTGACACCCTTGCACCTTGAAGTGCATGCGCAATTTGCGAGTACCTATTGGTACTCGCAAATTGCGCATGCAATCTTCCCATTCATTCCTATGGGCCTGTAGGCCCATAGGAATGAATTGAAGGCATTCCTTAATTGCGACTCTCAATTTGCAAGTCGCAATTAAGGAATGTTTGGGAATCGCTAATTTTATAGCGATTCCTTCATGCAAAGGCTTTTGCAATTCCTTAATTGCGATTCCTTAATAATCGCAATTAACCGCTTAACCGCGACGCGAATTCCACCACGGTTCGGCGGTTTTAATCAGTGGGCGGGGCCGCGTCGGCCAACGGACGTGCGCAGCACTACGGAGGTAGTGCTCGCGACGGCCGTTGGCCGACGGGTGCATCGAAGGGGTTAAGGAATCGCAAAAGCCTACATTGATGCATGTGCCCGTAACTCTCCACTCCTTTAGTGTGTGTACAGTTGATGCACCCCAGTACTTGGCAATATCCCTTTTTGCTACTATCAATCCTAGATTATATAATAAAAGTTTGTGTCTAGGTAGGTCAACTTCCGTGGCAATTCCAAGTAGTACGTACTTAGGTTCCATGGTGACCTGTACCTCTAGTATAGCGTTCATTTCCTGTAGTATCCTGGCCCAATACCTTTGGATATATTGGCACTCTCACAGTGTATGTATATAGGTACCCTGTTCAGTTCTGCAGCGTAGACAAGTGGGTGACACCGCTTTCCCCATGGCATGTAACCGGGACCTGTCATAATAGACCCTATGGAGGATTTTATACTGTACGAGTCTTAGTCGCAGCTTAATTGCCACCTCTCTTGGATGCATCAAGACCCCCTCCCAATCAATATCTTCTAATGAACCTGTAGTGTCTTCCCATTTGGATCTCAGGGGGTTCAATTTGTTGGGAATGTTATTGATCAGAGTTTTTTATGTCCAAGAAACTGCCTTAGCCGGTATTTCCTCCTGTAGCAACCTACCCTCGAGTGGAGCATACTCGGGGATGTCTGTTGCGTCTATTTTCCCAGCACTCAAGGCGTGCTGCAGTTGCAAATATTTGTATTTTTGTGTATTTGCAAGCTAGTATTCGGCTTGAAGTGTCGAAAATGGGATTAGATCTCCGTTTTTTAAAATGTCCCCCACTGTGGAAATACCAACCATGTCCCATTTCTTACAGCTTCACAGTCCAGATATTTCTGTTAGTCTCTTACCCTCCCAAAGTGGGGTCTCCCTTGTCAGCTTTTTGTCCCATTGCATTTGTCTCTCCGCTCCCTTCCATGCCTCTATCGATCTCTGTGTGGCGGGCAACAATCCCTGAGTCCCTGAGGCCCCATAAATGTAATGCAGATGGGTGCGTTTTTGGAATTGGAGTCTTTCTAGGGCATAAGTCAGATGGACTCCCACTGTGTGTCCCCACTAGTTGACTGCGATAAGGTGTGCGGCTCGGTAATAGGACTGTATGTCTGGCAGCGCAATCCCTCCATTATATTGATTGCGTTGTAGCGTCTGCAACAACACTCTCGGGTGACCCCCATCCCATAGGAGCGTGCGGAGTTCATCATTAATTACATTGAAGATTGCCCCAGGGATTTTATGATATGTGTTTTGCAGAATGTAAAGTAACTTGGGAAGGGTGATCATTTTATACATGGCCGCTCTGCCCAACAACGTCAGAGGGAGCCGAATCCATCTAGTTACATCCTCCCGGAATTCTGAAATGATCTGCCTGATGTTGTTATGTAGGCAATCTACTTTGTTGGTAGAGATGAAGAGGCCCAGATATCTAAATCCCTCTATAGTGATGGGGAGGTGTCCCGGTATTGTGTATGTATCAACGCTGCTTCCCACAGGGTATAGATTCGATTTGTCCCAATTTATACTGTAGCCCGCATGGTATCTGTACTCTTGGAACAGCTGCAGAAGCAGTGGGAGGGTCTCATTGGGGTTAGTTATATAAAGTAGGATGTTGTCTGCATAAAGAGAGATTCGCTCGTCTCTCAAGTAGCCCTCATTATCTCGGAAGTCACTTATCCCTGGATGAGTTCTAATCTGGCATGAAAGCGGTTCCAATATTAGGGCGAAGAGTAAAGGGGACAGAGGACAACCTTGCCTGGTCCCTCTCTTTATTGGGAAATCTGGCGACAGCTCCCCATTAACTTGGACTTTGGCTCTGGGGCTGCTATAAAGCAGGTCCACCCAATATAAAAAAACTCTGTCGGAATCCAAACTTCACCAGGACTTGACGCATGACGGGCCAATGGACAGTGTCAAAGGCTTTTTCGGCGTCTAGGGAAAGAAATATATGTGGGGCGGTCCTGTCTTTTACCGTATCTAGCCAGTTGGCCAATCGACGGAGATTGAAGCGGGTAGCGCGTTTGGGCATAAAGCCAGATTGATCGTGATGGATGAGAGACGTGATTACCGACAGCAGGCGCGTCGCTAAGATGGAGGCCAGTATTTTGGTTTCAACATTAAGCAACGAGATTGGGCGATGGGACCCACAACTCTCTGGTGGTTTCCCTGATTTGTGAATCACCACTATGGTTGCACTACGGAGGTTTATGGGGAGTATTCCCTCCTTTTTTGCTCCATTATACATGTTTAGCAAGTGGGGGCCTAATAAGTTAGCGTTTTGTTTGAAGAATTCCGCCGGCAGTCCGTTTGGACCAGGGGTTTTCCCAGACTTTTGTCTGTTAATTGCCTCTAGCACTTCTGTCAGGGAAATGTCTGAGTCTAGGGCTTCTTGATCTTCTGAGGTCATTGAAGGGGTGTCTATTCCATGAAGGTAGGCAATTATCTGGGACTCCCCTGCTAATGTCTTGGCATCGTAGAGCCCTGCATAGAAACGGGCAAATGCCCCTGCTATAGCGTGTGGTGAGGTGTGCTCATCTTCCCCTTCCCGAAGCATGGCCACCTATCTTGCCTCTTTTTCTTTCCTGCCTAACCAGGCCAGTAATTTCCCTGCCCTATCTTCCGACTCGTAGAGTCGGTGTTGGGAGGCCTGAATTTGTGTTTGAACCTCCCTCTCTGTCAGGGCTCGGAGTTCCCGGCGTGTGAGTGTAATTTGGCATAGTTGGGTCATGTCCCTTTCTGTGTCTATTTCTTTCTCAAGTTGGAGGAGTTTCCGCTCTAGCGTCTCCACTTGACTGACCTCCTCCCATCGCTTGCACGTTATGACATCCTGTATCCTACCTCGGATTACCGCCTTATACCCCTCCCATAATGTTGTTGCCAAGGGCACCGAGTCCTTGTTTTCATTAAAATAGAGCTCAGTTTCAGATTTTATCACTCCCTTAAGGGTTATGTCATGTAGTTCCCATGTGTTCAGTCTCCATTCTGAGCGTTGTCTATGCGTCCTGCCTCCCACTGTTAACCAAAGCGGTGAGTGGTCGGAAATTCCTCTAGCTAGATATTCCTCTTTGTCTATGTTCTTTATCTCTACCGCCGGGGCGAAGAGGTAATCAAGCCTAGAGAAGACCTTGTGTGCTCCAGAAAACTATGAGTAGCCGTGGGCCATTGGGTGGTGACGACGCCAGAGGTCTGTCAATCCCAATGAATTTGTGAACTTAGCCAGTGGGGTGGGTGTGCGGGTTCCGGTATTTATGTGGGTGCGGTCTAGCTTGGGGTCGCTCACGTCATTAAAATCACCACCAATGATGTGTGTGGAAGGGCCGGATTCTAATAAGATTCTGGCAACGGCTTTTAATGTCTGACTTTGTAGTCGGGGTGGAGCATAGACGCTAAGAAGTGCAGTTCCCGGTGCCCCCATGTGCCCATTACTGCCACGAAGGTACCATTGGGATCGTTCCAGGACTTAGTCACATGGAAGGGAGGTGTTTTCTTAATCAACAGTGCAACTCCTCTGGCTCCAGAGGAGAAACCCGCATGTGCAAGCATGGTATATGCACCCCTACCCAAAAAGGCACAGTGTGTACCCATTAAATGGGTTTCTTGCAGGAAGACGATATCAGGTTTATGCCTCTTAAGATATCTTGTGACTAATCCTCTCTTAACCTTATTCCCTAGTCCATTGACGTTCCATGTCAATGCTGTGTATCCTTCTTCACTCTTTGTGTATGGAAAATACTTTCTCCCGCCAATCTGGGGAGGGCTCCTGTGTACCTGCCTCCTCTCTCTTGTCTCTACCTGTGAATCTGAGTCTCCCACTACTGATTGAGAATGAAAGAAAATCTTAACTGTTAATCTACCTATAATTCTTGGATCGCTGAACTGGTTTCCCCCACCCCACGCTCTCCCACTTCCCACGTCCATCCCTCGAACTGTCAACATGACAACCTGGCGTAGGTGTAGCTTGAGAGGTCTGTAGTCCCACCCCTTATCTATTCTATTAATTCACGTCAACAAGAAAAAGGATATGAACTTTGAACAAGTCAGTTTGCCCAGTGGGACTGGGCGTACTAGTGTCTGGGGGGCGTCACAGCCGACTATTATTGTTCTTCTTGCGGCTAAGCCCATATTTCAGCCTTCTTCATTAGCCTTGCCAGGTTGATGATGAAGCGTCCCTGAATCTTCAGGTTCGGTATCTGGTTTTTCCAGGTGGTTAATCTTTTTAAGGAGCGGGTGATCGTTGTCAGTGTCCGCAAGGTATTCCTTATCCAAGAGTTCGGAGTAGGGACTGGCTCGCTGGTCAGATCCTAATTTACTAGCTTTAGCTTTTGTCGAGTCTCCTTCCGATTTGGACATCCCCCTCTTCTCCAATGCATGTGGACCTCCCGTCAGGGGGGTCGCGGCGTGGGTCCGGCGCAGTCTCACTGGAAGACGTCTCCTTTTTTCCCTTTGTCTCTTGGGTTCTGATCGTTTCGGGGTGTCTCTATATAACGCACCAGCAGTGTCTGTCCCCAACGTTGAGAAGGGTCGCTCCTCAATCCAGGCCCATGCTTCTTCTGGAGTCTGGAAGAAGTGAGACTTGCCATGGAAGATGACCTTCAGTTTGGCCGGGAAGAGTAACATGTATTGAAGTTGTAGGGCCATTAGCTTCACCTTCACACTGTCAAACATGCGCCGCATCTTCTGGACCTCTCGCGAGTAATCGGGGAAAATCATTATTTTGGTATTGGCATGTTTGATTTCACCCACTCTTTGCGACTCACGCAGGATTAGATCTCGATCCTGAAAATTTAAGAATCGAGCAATCAGTGGTCTGGAGGGAGCACCGGGCGGTGGTCTCACAGCCGGCATCCTGTGGGCACGTTCGATTATAAAACAGGGTGAGAACTTTGCAGCTGGTAGGGAGTCCCTGAGCCACTCCAGTAAGAAGGCTCCAGGGTCCGAGCCCTCTGTTCTCTCTGAAAATCCTATGAAACTGAGATTATTTCTCCTAGCCCTGTTCTCAGCATCATCCACTCTCCATGTCACCTCTCTCATAGCTGCCGTTAGGTTGGAGACGTCAGTTTTTAGGTTGTGCGACGTATCTTCCACTTCCGATGTATGAGCCTCTGCTTGGACCACCCTATCCGAATATACAAATATTTTTAAACCTTGATATCTCAAAAACTACTGAATGGATTTACACCAAATCATGAAAACCACAATCCGTGGACCACAATCTAGCATCCTACCAAATTTGCTGTCATTTCGTTCAGCAGTTTTTGTGAAAACACTTCTGACAAAAAACTATAGAAAATGCATGGGGATTTTGCATTTTGGGACCCCCCCTTTTTTTTGTTACCCGCTTGACGGATCATTCCTAAACTTTCCATGCACAAACTAGGCAAGAAAGAGCACTTTTTTGGGAATGTGCACATTTAACTTGTTTTCATCTATCATCATGGAAAACATATTTCCTCAAAGTGAAGCACTTCTCTTTGTATTTCCATCATTTTTGGTGGTGTGCCCTCCCCATTTTGGCCTTCAAAGTAGCCTTACTCCTGCCCATGATATGACTAGGGCCCCAATTTACATAGCCTTTGCATCCTCCTTGTGTTGCGCAAGGCAACACACCATGCACCATGATTCAAGGGTGCCTGTGTTGGTGCTAGGCAGCGACAAGAGCATCAGTGCATTCACGCAGCACAGAAACTTTGCTTGCTGCCCTGCCTTGTGTAAACACTTCCCTAAATCTACATGCAATTACAGAATGGGAAACTATCTGCAACTCAGTGGTGGGTACCTAATTGAAGCCACTTTGCAGGTGAACCCACACAGAAATGGCCATATATTATCACTGAAACAAAAAGAAATTCCACCACATATGTTACATTTCCTCATTTGGCAGTCAACATTCATGAGAGTAAAGTTCACCATCTTGTAGCCTGTGAATCAGTAGTATGATGTTATGCACTTACATTCAGATGTGGTGTGCAAAAAAACCTTTATGAATGGGGCCCAGAGAAACAACTATAATTTCAGCCATCTAGAACGGTCCTAATCATATATTTCCCCACCATCTGCCATCAAATGTTGGTTTTTGTAATCCAGTCTCAGGTGGAAACCCCACACCACATTCCTCATCGTACAGCGCTTCATGCAAAAGATGCTTCTGCTGCAATCAAGAATGTGTTTTGCTGCTCGTTGGAAATAGGATTAGTCAGTATGTTCGCTGTCTCAAGTCTCTCGTCAGAAATGTAGATTTCTTTGTTGTTTTTCTCATTCTTTGGACAAAAATATCTCTGCATCTGAATGTGAGGTGGACTTTCTTGCTGAGATTCACCTAAATATGGACAGCTCTTTTGAGTAACAGAGAAACAAATTTGTACTGAAATACTGTCAGAATGCAGTCCAGCTTTGGTACATGCACCAAACTGATCAAAATCCACAAGTTACAAGTGCAGCATGAAAACAACCTAAACCAGGAATATTTAAAACATTATTTTTAAGAAAATCAACTTTGAAGTCCTGATCTTGTGCATTAATTCTTTGTTTCATGCGTTTTATATTTCGCTGTCCTGGAAAGGCGGAAACGATTTAATTATATCAAGTGGTGTTAACATGCAGTAAAAAAATCAAGAAAGGCACAAAAAGTCAAACTGCTGGACGGAAAACCATCTAATATAACCACAATCCCACTGTTGTTCCCGTGTCTGCGCCCTTTGATGAGTAATAGCTGTCCTTAAGACTTTTCAGGCTATTAGCTGAGATCATTAACAGTCTTCACTTAAACGTGAAATGGCTGCCTCGGTAAATTTAGTCTAAGGACAGCTGGATAAAACATGGGATTGAACAGCAGAACATTTAGGAGTGATGTTTCAATATATTTATAAGCATAATTGCAGAGGTACTGGATTGAGGGATCTATATATCTTTGTACAACATAATGAATACTGACATTGCAACATACAGAGAATAAATGTAGGGGCATTTGTAGAAGCCACAGTTGTAAGCTGTAATGTAGAACTCTATACTTTGCCATTTGTGCAGGATAAAAAACATGTTTTAAGGTTGTCGTGTCGTACGCTTGCCCCGAACCCCAAGGAATCTCAGGGCACAGATAGGGGTTTGCAATCTCTTTATTCCTTGTGCTCTCGTGCTCGTAGGCATGGCCTCCTAATTCTTTGGTCTCCTCGATCTGCCCAGTCCCCTTCCCTGACCAGAAGTGGTGTCCGGTGGCTGGCCCCTCCCTTTGGGCTTGTGCAGGGTCCTAGTGCTCTCTGCACCTCAATACGAAATCTCCTCCTTTTGTGGAAAAGAAAAATAGAGAGAAAGAGGAGACAGAGAGAGAGAGAGTGAGAGAGAGAGAGAGAGAGAGAGAGAGAGAGAGAGAGAGGAAAACATTGGCAGGACACGGGACAGAAGAAACACTGTTTGCTTGCTGCCCCCATCATTATAGTTCCTAGATAAGTCTCTTTGGCTTTCTGCTCACTCTCTTTGGGCAAGACATTTCTGTTCCTTCATTCGCTATCTCTTCAACCTGGACTCGTCTCTCACTGCTGTGTGATGTCCCTTCCATGCTGTCCATGACTTCCTTTTGGACATGTTGTACGTTGCTCTTAGGCGCTGCCTCTCCTTCTTCCCCATCTTATGTTCATAGTCCCTTGAAGGGTGAGCTGTTTCTTGTGATTCGGTAGGGGCCTGCTGCAGCAGGTATCATGGGCCCCTTTATTTTTGTTATAGTTAGCGGTTCACTTGAGAAAAAGCTGTCCGACTTCCTTGCTTGTCGTTGACGCACCAGCACTGAGTCTCCTTGCTTTAGCTGTGTCGGCATGGCATGTTGCCATGCGTCTGCATACTGTTTCATTGTTCTTTTTGCCTCTTGATTCCTTGCAGCAATGCTGCTGTGATTGGGTGGCACTTTTGCCTCCAGCTGGGACAATCTCGTCCTACTTGTTCTTCCCAACACCAGTTCTGCTGGGCATCGTCCCGTGGAACTGTGGGGGTGTTTCGGTAGTCTCTTAATATTTGGCACAGTGCCTGGCCCACTGAAATCTGTGCCAGTTTGGCATGTTGGACTGCTTTCTTGATGTTTCCCATGAACCTTTCCACCATGCCGCTTGCTTGCAGCCACAGAGGCGTTACTTTCCTGTGCTGTATGCCCAGGTACGCCATGAATCTGCGAAACTCCTACACTGAGAATGGTGGCCCGTTGTCTGTCTTCGTCGTTTGTGAGGAGCCCCATGCTGCAAATATGTCATCAAATATCGGCAACGTCATTGTAGCTGACGTTGATGACACTTGTCAGACTATGGTAAAACTGGAGTATTCATCAATTACTATTAGCAGGTTGTTGCCAGTTTCCAGGTGGCCATAGAAATCAGCTGCCAGTGTTGTCCACCCTGCCCCTGGTAGGTCGGACATGTGTAGTTGTTCTGGCTTTGCTGGCCTTCCCATTATTTGGCATAGGTGACAGTTCAATATTGTGTCTTCCACCAGTCATTCAGCCCTGGGAACCATACTTTTTCCCTTAGCATTTTTCTTGTTGCTACTATGCCTCTGTCGGTCTCATGCGCTAGATTCACCGTCTGCCGCCGTATTGTTTGTGGTATTATTATCCTTGTTCCTCGCAGTAGAACTCCCTTTTCTGTTTTCGATAACTCTTCTTGTATGTGTTTGAATGCTAACATTTCCTCCCTTCTTACTCCTTCTTCCATGGGGCTGCTGTTGTTTACATGTCTCCACCTTTGCTGCCGTGTTGTTGTTTTAACTGCTTGCAGTGTGGCATCACTAGTCGTCTTTCACTCCAGCTCTTCAACTGTTATTGGAGGGGGGGGGGTGTTTTGTCTTAACACGAAGTTTAGGTACTCCTCCGCCATGGACAGGATCTCTGGTGCCCATGGTAGAGGATGCTGTGACATGTAGTCAGCTGGGTTGTGTTCCTTTCCAGGTTTATGCACTATCTTCAAATCATAGTCCATAAGTCGTATTCCCCACCTCTCAATGCGTGGTGGTATTTTTGCGTTGGGGTTTCTGTAGAATGTTGCTAGTGCTTGGTGCTCAGTTACAATGGTGAATGGTTTCCCATATATGAACATGTGGTAGTGCTCACACGCCCATACTACTGCTAAGCTTTCCTTCTCTGATTGCGAGTATGCCCTTTCTATGTCCGATAAGCTCTTACTTGCATACGCAACAATTTGACTGGGCAAGTCTCTCCCGGGCATGTGTTGCGCTAGAATGGCTCCTAGCCCCATTGGGCTGGTGTCAACAGTGAGCTCAGTGCATAGCGATGGGTTGAAATAGGCGAGGTGATCTAATGCTGTGACTGCATGTCTGATGGCCTCAAACGCCCTGTTGCATTCAATGGTCGAGAGAAATGTCTGGCCCTGCTTTGTTAGTTCCTTTGGTGGGGTGCTCACTGTGGCAAAGTCCTTTATGTATCGAGCACAGTAGCTCGCTAGCCCAAAAAATTACCTTACTTCTGCTACATCTGCTGGAGGTCTTGCTTTTTGCAGCGTTTCCACTTTGCTGGGATCTGGCCTCATTCTTTTTTTGAAAATATGTGTCCAAAGAACACTAGTTCTCCCTACCCCAGCTCACATTTGTCCTCGTTTAGGGTCAGGCTGGCTTGTTCCAGCTGGCTGCAGACCTCTTGTAGGGCCTTGTCGTGCTCCTCGTCTGAGCGTTCGAACAACAAGATATCATTATTGTAGTTTAGGCTGTTCTTTACGGGCCGTATCACCTGTCTCACTGTTTCTTGAAATATTTCTGCCGCTGACGATATTCCGAAGCTGAGTCGCTTGTAGCGAAAAAACCCATGTGAGTGGAGAATGTTGTGATGTATCGTGATTGTGGATCAAGTTCCGGTTAATTGTACCCTTTGCATAGGTCTAACTTTGAAAATCTGCATGCTCCAGTGAGACAACTGATCATGTCATTTAAATGAGGCCCTGGGTGTCGTGCCCTCTCAATTGCTGTGTTTGGTATTTGCATGTCAACGCAAATGCGGATTTTTGATGTGTTCTTTTTAGGTACTGCGACTATCAGAGATACCCATGGAGTTGGTCCATCTGCCGGCTCTATGATGTCTTGCGCCAGTAGGCTTTTTATCGCCTCTTCCACTTGTGGTTGCAGGTACACTCTTGTTAACAAAATGATGTGGTACCCGAGGTGAAGGATATTTAATGGGAGGTGTCTATTTATCCGCGACCGGCTAAATGGAATTGATTAATTAATATTCTGCCGGCAGTCTTTTAAATAGCAATGGTTATTTACAAGCCGGCCAGCCTCTGCCTAAACAGCATTACCTAGTTACTATCCAGCCAGTCGCCACCTAAGTAGAAATGATTATTTACTATTCAGCTGGCAGCCACCTAAATGACAATCCGTATCAACCACTCCGCATCACGTGACAAGAAGGTCACATCGTATCCTGAGCATCTTCTCTCTACGTCTCCTCACCTGCTGTGAGTCATCAGTTACATTTGGGGTCTTAGTGGTGGAGAACCCAAGTATGCTATCCGGGAAAGCGAGTAGATTGTGGGGGAAGCAGGCAAGATGGAGCCATGGAGGAGAGCGGAAAGACTGCCTGGAAACGAAGGTAGTCTAACGGAGAGGGGCCAGGGCAGGGGATGAGCAGGGTTAACAAACTGACTGGGAGGCGAACAGGCATACTGTGAGGAGAATGGGTATACGCAAATAAAACAGAGGAGAAGCGGCAGGCTGAGGCGGAGATTGGGTAGGCTGAGCACAGATCAAGTAGGCTTATTGAAGAGTGGGGAAAATAAACAGACTGGGAGGAGAGAAGGAAGGCTCTGATGAGAAATGGCCAAACTGAGAGGAGAGTGGCCACAGTGGGAGAATTAAGGGTAGGCTTGAGAGAGTGGGCTGAGGAGGTGAGCACGGTGAAGAAACAGACTGGGAGGACAGGGGCTTCAGTGCTTAATTAGTAAAAAAAAAAATGCCAGGGCCCTTATTAGGAGGCCACTCCAGCTTGCATCACCCATTGCCCCCTCTAGTCCAGCCAGTATCAACATAACTATTAACCATCGCACTCCTACAGGTGTGACAATTTAGACTATTCCAGGCACCCAAAGCTATAGGAACATTTTGGGTGGCATGTATTAGTCGTTTTTTAATGTATATTGAACAAATAAACAACTGTTGTTCTCATCTCCAAATTACTCAAACAGCACTGCCATGGGGCAGACTGTCATAAGTGCCGGTGTTGGCAATTAGGTGCCGGTGTTGAGCACTGGATACCATGGCTCAAATGAAGAACTGGCCTGGAACATACTAGGATATTGGGCATACAGGCAGTACAGTGAGTAGAGCTGGTGTGGAGAGCTGGACTATCAGGAGGAGAGGTGGGCATTCTTGCAGATGAGTGTGCAGGCTGTAGGGAGAGTGTGCAGGTTGTAGGGAGAGAGCACAGGCTGAGGAGAGAGGGTGGACAGGCTGAGAGACTGAGCAGGTTTGCGAAGAGATCAAGCTGACTGGGAGGGGGCAGGCAGGCTAGCTGTGTGGAGAGATGGCACTCTGGGGAGTGGCACGCTTGAGGGGAAGCAGTCAGGTTGAGTGAGTCAGCAGATTGTTATTGGTGAAATGTATAAAGACTCATACATCGTTCACTTATACAACATTGGCCTCTTTATATAAATTGGCTACCAAAATCAGAAATTCAGACCTCTCACTGGTTCTTATCAATAGTTGAATGTATTTATGAATTGAGCCTATAGACTCGGTGATACAATTAAAGCTATCTCTGTCCAGACTTGAAAAAAGGTCTGAAATAACTGTTTTATTAATGTACCACAAATGTTTCCTGAATGATCCAGTTAAAAAATGTAAGTCCAGTGACTTTGCAAAACCACTTTAGAAGCCTTGCAGCTGTTTCTTGATAACTCCACTACACAAAAGGTTGTAATTTCTGAACTTATCTCATTACATGGACATAACATCTTTCTTCTATTCACCATAAGATGGCACTCAACATTTCACACATAAGACATTCACTGTCCCACTATGCTCACCGATTACATGGAAATGAGAGCAATCTGAAAACGTGGCAGGTTAGTGCAGTGCACACCGTGCACCTTCTTAAGACAACAGCGATGCAGAAGTAAAAACAAAGGATGACTTGGATAGCAGTTCTCCATCACATGCTGTGGCAGACCCTTTGCAAGTGGTGCTGTTCTGGTTCCGGATGTTGTAGTTTCTCTTGATGCTGTTGCCAGTTGACCCACAATGGGTTCTCCACCTCCCACCGTTACCCTTTGAGGAATCTGGTGATCTCGCCTCTGACCTACAGTCAGCCTCCCTGTTTAGCAGGATCTTCTCTAATGTTTGGGTTTATTGGCTTCTTCCAAGCGAGGAGACTTCTGGTTTTTTTCACCTGACTAAACATATACTGGAGATGTATACCAAAGAGTGGAGCGAAGAAGGAGAAGCAAAAAAAGAGGCCAGCCCTAAAAGCAATCGACATTAAGTAAAGGAAAACATGTTTTGAAAGACATCCTATGAGATTTAAGAGCAAATGTTCTGACACACCAGCATAAAACAGAAACCTTCTACCTTGAATCATTACAAATGGTTGGACTTCTGCACTGACTGATGCATCTCAGTCCAGTGGTAACAAGATGGGGTTCTGATTACCATTGGACTTCTGTTGGCTATTGGGCAGCCACTTGGAAGGTTCTGCCCTGTCACTCTGATACTAGACAGGGAAGGCTTTGATTATGGACAGTTAGTTGCCACCATCAGGGCTCTGAGAGCCGGTGTCCGTGCCTTATGCGAACATAGGCAGCTGTGGAAGGTACAGGACAAAGAAATGATGGGTGGGTGTCTTCTGTGAGGCCTTGTGCTAGGGAGGCATGTGTCATTATTTTGTCTCTGTCTTCCCCCTAAAGGTGCTTTCTTCATTGTAGGAGCCGCCTTATGAATTCCCGCCAGAGGCTTCCCTTGTGTTTCCCATCCACATGGAATGTTATGCTGAAAGATTCCTGTTACGTGCAGGTACTCCATAAGAGTTCATGGTGATAGAGTGAGTAGGACACTGTAGTTAATTAAGATGGATTTGCAAAATGCCAAGTATTCAGTACTTTTCTGGATGCCAACAAAGATGGAATACAACTTTGATGAAAGGTAAGTTCATTCCATATTTGGTGTCTCTAGATTAAAGAGCGTCAGTCACCAATTCAAGGATTTTGAATTTTTAGGATGGTCGGTAGATTTGAGGGCAAGAACTAAGTAAAAGGGAGTAAAAGCGTTTATAAAGCGTCATAATAGGTTTTTATGAACAGTACACAGGGCCTTAAACCTGCTGTGCTCTTTAACAAAAAGCCAGTGCATAGTGATAAGAAGAGGACGTCAGTGATCAAAGTGCCTTGTCTGCATTGCAAATTTTGTAGCTCTGGTGTTTTCCCTCGAGGCCTTTACCTCTGTCAGGCATCTGAGTGAGTTGGGTTCACTGATAACAAAGCTCTCCTATTTAAAGATCTTCCCTGATCGTCTGCTGTTTGGACTCAAACTTGGGTTTACTTTGTACCAATAATGGGGTCTGCTTCTCCTCTTCAGTTGGAAAACACTCTTTCTGCCTTTTTCTTCTTTCCCATTTTTGAAGTTGAATCTAGGGTACAATTGTGATGTCCCAGCGAGTATTTAATTGGGGATTTAATAGGAGTGGCAGCATCACTCCGCTTCTGCGACGACCTTTGGGTTCAGAGGGCCAGATGGTGGGTTCTGAAGGTATCCTCAGGGATCCTAAGACTATGTGAGCCCTGAAGACCGTCTGGTGAGTTCTGGGGAAGGAGTACCCACTATGGAAAAACGTCACACTATGCAAAACAAAATTGTGTCCGAATTGTAAGTTAAACATTTTTAAGATTTGAGTGGGCATTTCCCACATTTGGAGACCATTTCTCTGACACTCATTTTATTGCCCACAAGCAGAGCTGCAAATGCGCATTGTGATGTGTGCATTATTCATGCTACTATTTGTTTGCACATACATGACAGTGCCTTTATGGTGCCTTGAGGGGCAAAAGCCACTTTTGGAATTTGAGCTCTGAGGGCCTGATTGTTAGTGAGGGAGGGCGGTATGCCTAAGTGGGACACATCTGTGCCTGATCACAAGTGGTATTGTGTTCCTGCACCAGGCCCGATTTTACCAGGTAGTAATTCCAGTCAGTAAAATCTCATGAGGTTCTGGCTGCAACAGCAACCAATTCTCTGCCCTCATCCTTGCCTAAGCATTTTTTCCAGCAAGGAAAGAACATGCTCCTCCTGCCAGGGCACCTTTCTACTTCTCTACTCCCCTCCCATACTCGCCCAATGCCCCTCTCTCTGCACAGACCATGCTCCTTCCTCCTAGCTCACATATACCATCTGCTCAGAGCAGTTGGTAAGTGTGAGTGTTATTAGCCCCGGGAATGGGGAAAACTGTGTGGAATTCCACCCGGTAAAACCAGGTCTGCATTGTTATCTCTATTCCATGAGGAGTAATTCATAATTGCACAGTACTGGTGGGGTTTTGCTGCACAGTAATGTTCATTTATGTGATTTAAACTACTGACCCTGTGCTATGGGGGTCCGAAAACTAGGACCTCTCTGAGATTTTTCATATAATTTTTAAAGTACTGCCAAGGCTGAAGCATCTGCTTTACAGCTAGGAGTGCAGAGTCGTCTAGGGGCTGGTTTTATTGCTAAATCTAAAGTGGCCTGAAAGTGTTTAAAGAAGGTACACATTGTATCGCACCCTCTAAGGGCTCCATCTACGGTTGCATGTTACGGGATTAAAAAGTGATGCCCTCTAGGAGCTGTTTTTATGATTGTGTTTACATGGTTTGAATGTATATAAAAAGCACACAGGCACCTTATGTCATTTTAAAATGCTTTATTGATATAATAATGTTAACAGTGATTACTGATCAAAGTGAATATGTTTATTAACATTCATAAGTGCATTAACACGAGTATTATTGATGATTGCATTTACATACAAAATTATGTCTTTAACACAGGGTTCATTGATCTTGAAGCTTTGACCAAGCCAATATACCTATCTTATATGCTTATATGACTCTTTAGGGGGTCAAAGGTGATTATGCAATATCATCTATGTCATTTTCCATCTGCCAATGTAGATATTTGTAAATTAATGCGTAGTATTTGGTAGTGTGTGTGTAATAAATGTACTTTTCCTTTTTGTGAAGAAAAAGCACTGACTGGGCAATCATTTATTGAATGTTATTATTCCGTGCCAGAGAATGGTGATTACTTGCCCCCAGCACCTTCCCTAAGTATGCCTTGGACGGCTCTGCTACGCTATTCTGAGAAAGTCAAGCGCTACAGTGGAGTGCTTGGTTCCCAGTAAGGAGAAATTGAGGACCTATTACTTGTGCAGGCCACACAACTAATAACCCATTTTTCTACAGATAGACTTTAAATATTAAAAGTTAAACTCTACAAAATGTGTGCTTTGAAATAAAAAATGTACATATTTAAGGAATTGTTATTCTAATAGTCATAGAACTGATTTTGCTGCACAGAGTAATTATATTATGTATTTGTTTAACTTGAAACAATTAACTTAGCTCTTTATTTAACTTAACTCAATGCGCAATTCAACATATAGCATGTACTTTATTATAGACAAAATGGCATAATTCAGGATTCCTCACGTCCTCTCCGGAGGCACATAGTTAACATGGTGAAAGGAATAATTTCAGTTGAAAACATATCGTCTGTGTTTATTATACATGGAACAGAAGCACTAGCACTGAGCTCCCTTTCTTTTGCACACCTGCGTGAACCCACTCCCTTAGACATCTGTGCTGTTGCAGAGATGAACATCACTTCCTACTGCGCTCACTGTGGGCCCAGTCACTGCAACATCTATGTTCTGTGCACACGTTCACAGCCTTTTATTTTGCAGACAGCTTTTAACCCCATCCCTGTAACATCGGTGCTGTGTACACACGCACTTCCCCTCAAATTGCATACCACTGTGAAACCATTCACTATGAGATCTGTGCTGTGTCATATGCAGAGCAATTGCTCTTGCAAATCACTGTGACCCGCCTCCCTGTGACATCTAGGCAAGTGCCTAGATGCACAGTACTTGTCCAGGATTTATTTGTATTGCGTGCACACATTCACATCATTTGTCGGAGATGCATCTGTACTGGGGGAGACATTCAGGTCCTTTTCTATTAGACAGCTCTGTCACTCACCCGTCTTTTTAATATCTGAGTTAGGTGCACAAATGCATTTCACTTTATATTGCACACTGCTGTGAGACCACTCTGTTGTCAATGAAGATACACTCTTGTAGGCTAGTAGTAAAGTCTCTTAGATTGTAGGATGTAGTTTTATTGAAGCAGAACTTGCTTGGTTACAGTTTTATGGTAACGCCCACCAGGAGCAGCATCGTTGCTGCTCAGCCATAACACACTCCCTGTTAGATCTGTGCTGAGACACGTGTGCCCAGCAATTCCTATTGCACAATGCTGGGAACACTCACTTAATTAGTTATTTAGTCCACAAATGCACAGCATTTCCTGCTGCACACCGCTGTGAACTTGCTCCTCGTGACATCTGTGCTGTAAGCACACTGCACATTGATTGGCTGGAATTCATTTGTGTTGTGTGCAGAAATGCTCATCATTTGTCTGGGATCATTTACTCCAACAGCTTTCAGAATTTATGGTCTTGTTTTCACTCAGATAATAGCTTACACACAGACAATAGCTTCCAGCTTCTCTTGTGCATGGTTTAAGTTTACAACTCATTTAGGGCCCAGCTGCAACCCTTGGCTTGCCCCTTGCAGCCCCCTTGCACTACTTTTGCGACCCCAGGGTCAGAGAAGGCAAGATCAGTGGCAAGAACACAGGGGCAGTTTGTTCTTATGGTCATTTTTGCCCATTTTTATTACGCTAATCGTGAGACATATTTTATTATTTACTATTAGTGTAATAAAAAAGCGAGCACCAGGAGCTGGATAAAGACTTTTGCTGGCAGCTCAGGTAAGTAGAAAAATATTTTTAAATGCATGTTGTGTGCATGTTTGCCGGTGAGTGTTTGTGTGAGAGAGACAGCGTGTGTTTGTGTGAGTGTGTATATCTGTATGTGTGAATACAAATACTATGCAGCAATGATTCTTACAGGTTTCATTCAGGAAAAAAAATATATTTGAAGGTTGAATAACTTCGTGCAATCAGTGCTTGTATGGCAATCTGTAAGCAGAACACCACCATTAAGTGAACAGTTTTATTTATCTTAATTATCAATCAAGCCCAATGGCAAACAGAAACATCAACAATAATGTCCTCAATTAGCAATCAAGCACAATGACTTACAAAATCCGCAGCGATAAATAGATAGATTGGTATAATGTGACCCCAGTGTGACGCCCATCACAAAATAAAATGATAAAAAACAAAGAACAGTTACAGAAGGTCTGACTTGTTACTAACAAATGACCACCTAAAGTTTTGAGTTCAATATATATTCATACCTTTACTGGTTTGTTTGTCATCTGTCAATAACGTTTTGACCCTTATTGAGGTTCAAGGGTCTCATCAGAACAAATATGGTATGGGGACATCTGCAAAAATGAATAAAGATCGATGAGCTAGATAGGTGAACCATGCTGAACTAAAATACTGGGTAAGTATTGTTAAAATTAAATGAAGTGTCCTAATAAACTGGGGAGTATTACCATGTGAAAACCAAACCAGCACAGCGGGTAAGTGAGGTCATGAAACAAGGTCCGTACTCAGGGAGAAACCCTGTAGGGGTGAAAGTATATTAAAAGGTTACAAGGGCCCCTCCAAGAGAAATAATGTGGGCTGAAATCCAGTTATAACATAGTCAATGAGCAATTAATGGACCCACTCCTGGCAGTAAGCATGAAGATCTTACCCAGTATTCTGGTTCAGCACGGTTCACTACCCTAACAGATTGATCTTTATTCATGTTCATAGCCAGCTCAGAGCCTCTTCTCTGCAATAATCTATTATCAAGGAACTTTTCCTTCTTGTGTGTAGTTCTGTTTTGCCAGCTTATCTCCTTCCGCAAATTGGGAAGAAGCTACTATTCCTTCATTTTAAAACCTGATAAGAGCCCTCTTTGCTAGGAGAACTATTACACTAGTTCCATTTTTAGGTCGAGCCTAGGCAGCGCATGCGCTGTCCTGGAGACATGCTGTACTCACTCCAAGGACTTTGAACATGCCCAGAGCTTGTCATTGGTTGTTTCTTCTGACTTTCGAAATTCCTTTGGTTTAATTGGTGCAATTTCACTTTTCTCCCACCTTCTGGCTGTTTTGTTCCCACCCTGGCCGCTGCCCCTGCTACATGGATCCTTTCACTGTCAGCCATATGTCTAGTTGCCGCGCACTACTTTTTTTCCCGCTGTCTCCTCTTGCTTGTGTTTTTTATAGTTTCCTGCTCGTGTCTTGGGCGCTTGTTCAGCTTCTTCACCAATTGGCTCCCTACAACAAGCACACACAATAGTTGTACAGGCCCCCCCAAATGCCACTGTCTAAGCTGTGCCCCTAGATCCATGGGGACTCTATGCGTTCAAGTGGGCTCCCCACGCATTGGCATAATTTCTGCTCCTCTGTATTCATTTTTCTCACTAACACTCTGAAATGGTCATGGCAGCGTGCAGCTCTGTGTAAATCTTGCCATTAATAAATGAATATTAGTTCAGTGGAAAAAGACAATTCAGCCAATATGTGCTCTGCAGAATTGTTCATTATTATCAGACACGCACCTGGGCTTTCTACTAGCCTCCTGCGTCCACAGGGGCATTATAATTCCAACGTGAAGCTGCTAAATGCATAAGTTCATGCTGTCATGTGTGTTCGGTCTTACTGGAGTGGATCCGCAACCACAGCTCTAGGGAAAGATGAGCCTGGACTCTACATATTTGGTTAAAGACATCTTTGTGTATTCAGGTAAATACTCAGAGGTGCATGGAGGGATGGGAAGAGAAATACCCAGGATCGCGCAGCATGGTCAAGGGGAGGTGCCGAGATTAGAGGTTGTACTTTATGTAGACGTCGAGATTAGAGGTTGTATTTTATGCTGGGGCATTTTGAGTTGGTGTGGGCTCCATGCTGTCTTAGCGCTTTGCCGAATGCTGCTCTCCTTAAGGGTCCCACAGCCTCACTCTATTGCCCAGATACATAGAGTAAATGGTGTATGGCACTCAGGAGAGGCTCACTCTGTCAGTAGTAATGCGGTAGGCCTGGCTGAATCCCTTCCCTGTACTTTCTCATCCTTGGGAAAGCAATAGTGAAAGTGACAGTAAGTAAAGGGTAAACATGAGTACCGTCTGGGTGGCATGGCAATGGTATGAAACTAGAAACATCCTTTTGTGGAAAAAAACCCGAAAGCACACAGTGGCCTATTCATTTCATAAAAATGTGCCTCATTTCTGGGCAGTACATCAAGTGAATTGCAACTATTCTCATTTGGCATCTCAGTGCAAAATTATACAGAATCATGTCGCGCAGTTAGTTAGGGTAATGGCCCCCTGTCACATATTACTCTCATTAAAAGAGTTTTTCGAATCAATGATTTCATGCCGGGAGGCAGAAAAGAAAGTTACAGACAGAACAAAGATAAATAGACGAAAAATTCAAATCCTTTCATCCCATGCGGACCCTTAGGTCATTTTAAATGTGGCATTTAACTGCACATGTCTGCCCCGCCCTTTGAAAATAATACTTTGATGGGTTGCAAAATAAGGCTGAAATTCCCTTATTTGGCTTCTGCGTGTTTCCAGGTTCTCCCTTGTCAGGTGTTGGTGGCTTGTCTGTGCTCGCCTCTGCTCGTGTTTGTTCTTTTCATTCTGGCACTTGTAGTCCTACATTTATAGCAGAGGACACTACAAGTCCCAGAGTGCAGAGAAAGAACTAGGGTTGGATGAAGTGTCTACTCATGAAATGAGCCAACTTGAGCACTCTCTGACATGCTGTGCTGCCCCCTGCTCACTCCCATGCCCCCTGTCTTACGTCAACCTGTGATCCCTGGAGCACATTATCCTGCAACTCATGCTGCTCATAACAGCACTCAGCGCCAGCCCCCCTGCCCCTTCAAAGTCAGACTTCTTGACCCCCTAAAGTACTCCAGGGCCGAGCTACTCGCGCTGAATTCTACAGGTAAGGACACTGCATGTATGTGTCTAACATTCTATACTATTCCTAGTTCAACCTCCCTCACTTGTTCAAATTGCAAAAAATCTCTTCCCCAACTCCTATATCAAGCAAATAAGCCCAATAAGCCAAAGAATTGGGCAAACACAGAGAGGCTTCAAGGAGACCCACCATTACGATGCTTATTACTAAATGCCAGATCTCTGGTTAAACACAGCACGGAGTGTGCACCATTCTTGGAGGAACACAATATAAAACTTGCGTTTGCTACTTAATCCTGGACAGATGATGCCTCAGGACCAGATCTAGTCAAACTCACTCCACCTGGTTTCCTCTGTCATACACAGGAAAGGCCTCTCAGAAGAGGGGGGGGCTGGCAGTAATTTATTTTAATTCATTACACAGTGCCTTTCAGACTGCATCCAATTCGGCTTGCGAAGCACTTTCTTTTAGTTTCTACCTACCCCACTAGCACTCCTTTAAGGGTATTCTTCTGTACAGACCACCAGGACCGAGGAACATGTTTCTAACTTCAGTTGCAACCCAGTTAGAGGATGGGCTTTGCTCTGAGTCATTCACTATTCTTGGGGACTTACATTTTCATTTAGAAGCATCTGCTGACCCTGACACAACCGCTCTTGTCGATGTGATGAGTAGCGTCGATTTAAGGTAACATGTAGAAGGTCCCACCCATGTTGCAGGGCATACCCTGGATGGGATCTTCTCCAACCATCTACAGCTAACTTGTACAGGGTTGCTGCCACTTGCTTGGACAGATCATGTAGCAATTCATTTCGAGTTGGCCCTACCTGATCGGCACGATAGCACGGGGGCCTCTAAGAGTCAGATAGAATTAAGAGCATGGAATAAAATTAAGGGCACAGAGTTAGAAGACTTTCTTACAGCAACGGCTTGTTCATTGCCTGCAAAGGTTGAGGAGGCTACCATCTGTTATACAAAGTGGATAGAGATAGCTTGTAATAAATTAGCCCCTGTGAAAATTCAGTTTCCTAAACGTTCCCAACCAACAGCTCCCTGGTACTCTGATGAACTAAGGAAACAAAAACTAGCTTGTAAGCATCTAGAACGCAACTGGAGGAGAGAATACAATGAAGCAGAGAAAGAACCCTACAAACAAAGTCTTACGCTCTATAAAAAGCTCTTATTTAATACTAAAAGAGCGTTTTTCGTGAACCAAATTAAACTGGCCAAATCTTCAACCAAAGAACTCTTTAGGACCATAACCAGATTGGCCGCCCCCGGTCCACCTAAAACTTAGAGCAGTCAAGAGCTATGTGAGGAAATCGCCACCTTCTTTTTGCAAAAGGTGGAGCTTATTTTCTCATAGTTTAGTTCCTCCCCACTGGGAGGGATGAACGGTCCAACTCTGGGGGCCAATTTAGCAATTGACCTACCGCCCACTCTGGACAAGTTCTCCCAACTGACCACTGAAGATACCATAAACCCCCTCACCCCTGTCAGATCAGGCTCTACTTATGACCCCTGTCCAGTCTCTGTGATCAAACTACCCCCGAACCTATTGCCATCTCAATTACTTCCTTATTTAATACCATGTTCGAGTCAGGGCACTACCCGAAAACATGGAAGATAGCATCTATCCTGCCATTGCTAAAAAAGCAAAATCTGCACCCTAAGGATCCTAATAACTTCCGGCCAATCTCTTGCCTTCCACTGCTGGCTAAATTGGTATAGAAGACCATGAATACACAGCTCAGTGCCTTCCTCCAGGCAAATAACATTTTAGATCCCACCCAATATGGGTTTAGGGAAGTACACAGTACAGAGTCTGCCCTTATAAAATCCACCAAAGAAATGAAGGAATCCCTGGATCAGGGAGGAAATGCAGCATTGATTATGCTGGATCTCTCGACGGCATTCAACATGGTCCACCATGTTCTCCTGATGGACCGTCTGTCGGCCTGCGGGATACAGGGTAAAGCCTGGAAGCTACTTAAATCCTTCCTGACTGAGAGAACTGAAATTGTGGCTTTGGACAAATTCTGTTTTAAACCTTTTTCTCTACCCTGCGGAGTGCCGCAGGGGTCTTCCCTCAGTCCCACCTTTTCAATGTTTACGTGTCTCCCCTGGTGGACCTGATTAGATCCTTTGGTTTCAGCTTACTTCATATGCGGATGAGGTTCACTGATAGAATATCGATGACATAAATATCGATGTTCAAAATATCGAAAAAAAATATAGACTACAAAAATATCGACTCCCATACCTAAACAGGTAAGTACAAAATATCGAATCAAAAATATCGATGTAAAAAAATATAGATGTAAAAAATATTGATTTAAATATATATATATAAAATAAAATAATATATATTAAAAATATTAAATATTAATATTAATTTTAACAAAATTAATTAAATGTAATATACATTTTAAGAAAATATAACAAATAAACATAATTAAAAAAAAGATAAATACACAAACAGAATAATGTATATATATATATATATATATATATTTACTTTAAAAAAATTAATAAACTATTATCTTTAATTTATTTTAAAACTTTGAAAATATATAAAAATAAAATATATATATATATATATATATATTAATAATTTAAAATATAAAAAAATTCTATAATAAATTAAAACATTAAACTATTAAAAAATATTTGACCTAAAATTTTCCAATACAATCAGTGCAACAGTAGGGAAAGTGTTGGATAGCAAAATAATTAACTTTACTATTCCAACTCCAGTGAGTGCAACAGTAGGGAAAGTGTTGGATAGTGGAGGGGTAAAAATCACTATTCCCACTCCAGTGAGAGCAACAGTAGGGAAAGTGTTGGATAGCAGAGGGGAAAAATTACTATTCCCACTCCAAAGAATGCAACAGTAGGGAAAGTGTTGGATAGCGGAGGAGTAAAAATTACTATTCCCACTCCAAAGAGTGTAACAGTAGGGACATTTTTGGATAGCGGAGGGGTAAAAATTACTATTCCCACTCCAGTGAGAGCAACAGTAGGGAAACTGTTAGATAGCGGTGGGGAAAAAATTACTATTCCCACTCCAAAGAGTGCAACAGTAGGGAAAGTGTTGGATAGTGGAGGGGTAAAAATTACTATTCTCACTCCACTGAATGCAACAGTAGAATAACTGTTGGATAGCGGAGGGGTAAAAAATGTTATTCCCACTCCAGTGAATGCAACAGTAGGGAAAGTGTTGGATAGCGGAGAGGTAAAAATTACTATTCCCACTCCAGTGAGTGCAACTGTAGAGAAAGTGTTGGATAGAGGAGGGATAAAAATTACTATTCCCACTCCAGTGAGTGCAACAGTAGAGAAAGTGTTGGATAGCGGAGGTATAAAAATTACTATTCCAACTCCAGTGAGTGCAACAGTAGGGAAAGTGTTGGATAGTGGAGGGGTAAAAATTACTATTCCCACTCCAGTGAGTGCAACAGTAGAGAAAGTGTTGGATAGCGGAGGGGTAAAAATTACTATTCCAAATCCAGTGAGTGCAACAGTAGGGAAAGTGTTGGATAGCGGAGGGGTAAAAATTACTACTCCCACTCCAGTGAGTGCAACAGTAGGGAAAGCGTTGGATAGCGGAGGGGTAAAAATAACTACTCTGTTGCTTTTTGGTGACCTCACCGCTGTTTGGGGCTATAGACTGAATTCTGCAAACCCTGGTGGTACCGTAGTCCCAGGGTTTTTCACTGCCTGCTGCCTCCTGCATTTGCTCCAATGCTCATCACCCTGGTGGGGGACTACCAGTCCCAGGGTGCAACGCGCCTACAACTGCTGCCGCAAGCGAGGGGAAGGCGCCAGAGTCAACTTGCGCATAAAGCGCTGCCTCTCCCCCCCGCGGTGCGGGAGTCCGCTCTGTTGCTTGTTGGTGACCTCGCCGCTGTTTGGGGCTATAGACTGAATTCTGCAAACCCTGGTGGTACCGTAGTCCCAGGGTTCTTCACTGCCTGCTGCCTCCTGCATTTGCCCCAATGCACATCACCCTGGTGGGGGACTCCAGTCCCAAGGTGCAACACGCCTACAACTGCTGCCGTTAGCGAGGGGGAGGTGCCAGAGTCAACTTGCGCATAACGCGCTACCTCTCCCCCTATGGTGCGGGAGTTTGCTCTGTTGCTTTTTGGTGACCTCGCTGCTGTTTGGGGCTATAGACTGAATTCTGCAAACCCTTGTGGGACCATAGTCCCAGGGTTCTTCACTGCCTGCTGCCTCCTGCATTTGCCCCAAGGCCCATCACCCTGGTGGGGCACTACCAGTCCCAGGGTGCAACGCGCCTACAACTGCTGCCACTAGCGAGGGGGAGGCGCCAGAGTCAACTTGCGCAAAAAGCGATGCCTCTCCCCCCGCGGCGCAGGACGCGCGCGGGCAAAGCCCGGGCCAAGGGCGGGCCCGTCCTGCACCCGTCGGCGACAGGAGGAGGCGGGACGGGGCCACCCCCCTTGACTTTTTGATCAGGACCTTGGGGCTCTGTCAAGGTATGTTTATCCATGCTAGCTAATTGCTCCTGCGCGAAGACTGAGTGTCACTGGTCCGTGTAAGCTGGATTGTGCTGGTCTCCTTGTTCTTGCTGATTTTGGACCGTGCTAACTTGCAGGAGGGTTTGACTTTGCTGTTTGGGTGGGTTGTGTGCGCCGGTTGTGACCCGGAGCTTTGGAGCACCATTGCACTGACCGTGGTATCAACGAACTGAGATTGCTTACGAGCTACATGTGGAAGAAGCGAGGAGGGGATAAGGTTAGGCATCTCTGGGCTTATAACTACCACCAGTGTGCAAACACTAACTGGGTTTATTATTTTCGACCTTCCCCCGCAAGAAAAAGTATAAACAGACGTACCTGAGCCAATTATTGATAAATATGGGTAAAAGAAAACACCTGACCATTACTGGAAAAATACTCTCCCCAGACAAGTCCCAATCATCCCTGCTAAAATACATCACTGGAGCAATGGGAGCTATAGAGAAACAGATTTCTACTGTTGAGGAATCCTTGTCAGCAGGCGGGTTATTATGTGGGGGGGGACGAAACGACCGTAACATCGACAGCCCAGGTACCTGTAAACGAACCAAAAACTCCAGGAAGTATAACGACGGGGATGCGCGGTGATGGGGTGATGGATGAGGCAGGGGCCTGTGGGCCAATTAAAACAACTGATTGCATCCACATCAATGAGTGTGTTATCTTGGGAGAAACAGCAGTGCGGAAGGAATTAGGGAGGGTGAATAAAGGGGAGGGTGAACAAAGGGAGAACAAAGGGGGAAGGGCTAACAAAGTAAATGGTTGCATTCAATACATAGAAGACGACCATGTTTCACCCACTAAATCCAACTCCCCCCCACCTAAACGGGCAAAAAAACCTCGCGCACGATGTGCAGGCAACCCCGCTAGCAAAAATATAGTTACACTCAAGAAGGGTAACACCCACTTGCAGGGATTATTCCAAGCAAAACCGAGTGTAATGGAAATTTCCTCAGAACCCAAATATAACCTAATTATTGGAAAATTAGATGCCTTAATCGAGGCATTTAAAAGTCTTCATAACCATGTGAATGACATAATGGGAACAATTCAATCTAGACTGGCGAAAGTTGAAACAAGAACTGAGTCTTGCTTGGAACTGTTGACAATGGTGTGTACAGGCCAAAAAACACTGCCCCTCCCATTATCGGGAGTACCCACTGAACCCCTAGCAGAGACCTTACTATGTAACACCACAGTTAGAGAACTTACTACTCACTCCTGCAGCAATGTAGGCGGTAAAACCATAAGAGGACGGGAGGCTGACAGGCCTGGGCCAGGAGAAAGGGACAGGAATAACACCGATATGAGACCTCTAGCATTAACGCCATCATCTAATAATCATCGGCAGGACCAAGCTGAATGTATAGACGATCGCTTAGATCTCCCGCCAGCTGCAGCTCCATACGTAATAGTTCTGACTAATGTCCTGCCTCTCCCCACAAATAGTAGGGCGAACTGGATCTCGCTGAGGAATAAATTCTTAAACTGGTTGGGTGGCAGAACGGGTTTAACAGATCACCTATTCTATGACTTCAAAATGGCCAGAAGGTAAAGTGGGTAGGGAGAGGAAACAAAAATCAGAGCGGCGACTGCGTGGTCCTGACTATAAGAAATCCTCAGCTGGTGAATGAAGTCCTGAGTAGGTTAGGGACTTCGGCTAGCTGTGGTAGTCATATCGTCACTCGACCTCTGGGCTATTATTTTTATCACCCCCCCATATTTAGGAGCGCTGACGCGCCCACTCTCAAGTTTCCAGCAGAGACCAAGACTTTCAAATTTTATAATCCCAGCTTCCAACAGGTTTCAATGCTTATCGTCGTTGGACGGTCTAGATTGACTTGACGCAGGGCCACATGCAATGGGAGAGGAGAAGGGGCAGAAAAGACATGGCACTAAAAACCCGGCGACCATTGACATAAGCACTTCTGTTAAAACTCCCCATGAGGAAACTACACCGAAACCACAAATAAACTCCCTTGTGGTGAACAGCAATGCGAGACCCCCCCTCACAAACATTCATACACAAAAATTGGATCAACAAGAAATTAGAGCATTTGGATGCTTGTTTTGGAATGTGGCAGGGTTACGCAGTAAAATACAGAACAGAGAGTGGCTCGAGCTTGTAGATAGATATCAAATCATATGTCTCCAAGAGACATGGCTCACAGAGAATGTCCATTTAAATGGCTACAGGACATACTTTACTTCGGCCATTCCATCAAACCATGGGATAGCGAAAGGGGATCTGTGCACATACGTAGCCAACACTTTACAATTCACTAATATTACTTCCACCACTGACAACCCATACTACCAATTACTGGTTTGTAACTCAAAAGGTCAGGCTGTCCTAGTTAGAATTAATTTCAATAATAATGCCACCATGACAGGGATAATGGAGGTCGTACAAAAAATAAACAATGACCTAGAGCGTATTGTGGTGGGTAATGAAAAACATGTGACAATTTTAAGGGGGGGGGATTTTAACAAGCGTTTGTGTAAGGTCCATTCGGGTAACACATGTGGAGTGACAAATAATGAGGATGTAGAGCAGCCCCATTTTATAGACAGCTCATATGGCAACAAGTTAAATGAAGTGATATGTAAATATGACCTTTCCTTTGCTAATGAAATCTCAACACCTTATGTGAAGCGTAAGAGGACCTTTAATGGAACAACGAATAACAGTATCATTGATCATGTCCTACTGTCAAACAACTGCAAGGGGTATATTTTTAACTTTCAAACTCATTCAATATCTTTAAGCGATCATTATCCTCTGAGTTTGCAACTATCGATGGTGCCGTTTTTTAACCAAATGAAGGATAAAGTGATTCCACAGGTAGAGAGGATTGAACTTGCCCGCTCTATTGGATACACTTTGCGTTGGACTCAAATAAACCCAAAAGATCTTCTTAATCAGCTAATATCCAATAAGAAAGAACAATTTAACTTATGTTTAAGTGAAAACACACCTCCGAGAGAAATTATCACGGCTTTCTTGGACATTACACAGGGTGTGAAAGAGAGCCTGTCGGTCAAGAGAGGAAAGACAAAAACAGTGGAAAAGGGCTGGTTCGATACCGTATGCAGTAAAGCTCATAAGCGCCTTAAGGAGGCCCTGCATAAAACACCAAGAAGCATGAACGAGGTCCACCAATGTAGAGCCGAGTATAAAATGGCAGTTAAGAGGAGGAAACAATATTTAAGGGAGATTACTTGGAATTCTTTACAGGAGGCCAGTATTAACAAAGACGACAGATCATTTTGGAGGATAATTAATTCCTCACCATGGAGCACAGAGGGGCACCCCAAGATCAAGGTAGCAATATTGGAGGAAAAGTGGATTAACCACTTTGTTAACATTTATTCAGCACCTTCTAATCTACAAGAACAGGGACAAACCAATAATGAGAGAGTAGCTATGTCTCAAACCCCTACCATTTCTCCCTTCTCTTTGGAGGAAGTTACTAGCGCAATCCAAGCAAGCAAAAGCAGTAAAGCCCCGGGACCGGATGCCATTCCCATTGACCTTTACAAAGATAACATGAATCTGTGGGGCCCAAGTTTTAAGGGCTAGCTGTAAAGTGGGATTTTTACCATCTTGGGGAGAATCAATCATTGTCCCCATATATAAAAAAGGAGACAGCCTAAATCCAGCATGCTATAGGCCAATCTCCTTAATTGACTCCCTAGTAAAGGTAGCGGGACGGATAATCTTGGATAGATTACAACACTGTGCGGAACTGCATGGTAAACTGTCAGATCTACAATATGGCTTTCGCCCCGGGATTGGGACAGTAGAGCAGAGTCTTAAATTAAGCCTGCTTATCAGCAAATATTTTAAGATCAAAAAGGGGCAGATCTACTTAGCCTTTGTCAATCTTTCATTGGCCTTCGATTGCGTAATACACGACAAATTATGGTCAAAACGGAAAGATATGGGGGTGGAAATGCCAATTATTGGTTTTCTACGAGACCTATACACGGGGTGCAGAGCCAAGGTAAGATTTGGTGTAAGCGGAGAATGCACCGAAACCTTCAGCGTGGAGAGGGGGGTGAGACAGGGGTGCGTCCTGGCCCCCTTCCTGTTTTCTTTATATATAAACAGTGTGGGGGAGGAGCTTGTTGCAGCAGTAAAAGATCTTCTGCAAATCGGTACGCGCCCAGTCACGGCCCTCCTCTACGCTGATGACGCTGTTCTCATGACCCGCACCCCATTGGCTCTGCAGGCATTGCTCAATAATTTTGTGGATTACATGAAGAAACTGGGACTCCATGTTAACCAAGCCAAGACATTTATTATGAAATGCGGTAAAAATAGCAATAAATGTAGAACCATAATAATAAATTGAACTAAAATTGATTTTACGGACACCTTCTCTTATCTTGGAGTCCTGTTTGATAAGGAGGGGTTGTGGAGGAAGGCCATTGATAACAGAAAGAGCCTTTTTATCAAGGCCTGCTGGTCCCTGAGATGCTTTGCAAGGCGTTTGGGAACCAACCCACCAGATATAATGATGAAGATTTATAAAGCAAAATGCACTAGCATAGCACTTTACGGGGCCAGCATATGGGGACACAAGACATGTGTAGAGTTGCAAGTAGTAGAAAATGAATTCTTTAGATATCTACTGGCAACTCCCAAAAGTACCTCAGTACATGTACTACATTCTGAACTTGGTGCACCCCTCCTTACAAATGTAATTAAATTCAAACCTATTTTACTTTGGCACATCAGAGTATACAGACCGTAACAGATCGATAATAGCTGATTGTCTTAAACTATCTTCATACTTGTCCATTCCATGGATGGCATATGTCCAACGGTTTTTCCACTATATGAATCACTTAGAATCACTTAGAATATTTTGAGAACCCAGAGCTGTTGGCGACAATCAGTAGAAAATCGTTGAAAAGGGAAGCTATGGTACATCTGGAGAACCTTGACTTGATATCTGAACTCCCAAAACCTTCCGTTGTAAATAATCAATTGATTTGAACTACTTTTAATATGCAGCCATATCTTAAATCTGTTTTAAATTCGCGGCATAGATTTGTCCTTACACGTTTAAGGTTAGATATATTCCACAGACTTTGCACTTTTCCCACTATGAATGATTGGGCCACAAAACTGACAAACTGCCCCTGCGATAGCAGGATGCCCCAGAACACCATGCACTTGGTTCTTTTGTGTAAATTTTACACTCAACAAAGGAAGCGGTACATTTTACCCATCATAAGTCAGTTAGGTTTTACACAATGCCGCCCTGCTTACTTGTACCTACAATCTTTGCCCTCTCTTGAAATTTGCTGTAGATTGTCCTCATTCCTATGGGCCGCTTTCTATGTTAGAAAAAGTATGATTTTAACTAATATTTAGAACAACCCAAATGGCTCACACATTTTAGGGGCACAGCTAGTAAGTTCCTTGAGAAAAATTAATACTGGAATACTGGAACTTAATATGGAAAATATTATATACTTGTACCTTTAAAGGTTAGGGGCTATATTTGCATATTTAACAAATGGAATATATTGCTGGCAGATAATTTTAATAATCTGATTTGACGGTTTTAAATGTTTTGGACTGTATTTTTATTCTTGGAAAGGAAATGAAATCGAGCTATGTTTATATTTGTGTAACTGCTTTTATGGATTTTTTTTATGACACCGAATAAAGCGATATATGACTATGACTATAACTACTCCCACTTCAGTGAGTGCAACAGTAGGGAAAGTGCTGGATAGCGTAGAGGTAAAAATAACTATTCCCACTCCAGTGAGTGCAACATTAGGGAAAGTGTTGGATAGCGAAGAGACAAAAATTACTATTCACAATCAAACAGTTAAAACAAAAATAAAAAAACATAAAAAATTATACAAAATCATAAAAATAAATAAACAATATTTAGAAATGAAAAATCAAATATATTAAATATATAAAAAGAAAAAATATTATATTAATTACATATAAAAACCTACAAATAATATATAATATAAAATAATAAATACATTTATAAAAAACTAGAAAATATTTACAAATAATTAATTAATACATACATGTATATATTATATTTTCTACCCTATTACACCACACCAATAACAAAACACTTCAACATTTAAATGAAAAAAATTCTCCAAAATAACGTAATTAATAATCAAATTAAAAAATATTATTAACAAAAAAAAATGAATAAACATTAATTCACTACACAAACTTTAACATTATGATATCCACAACACACACCTAAATTAAACTCTAAAATAATAAAACACAATTAAAACTTATTTATAAATTAAAAACTATTACTATTAACAACTAATAATAAAGGGCTCTATTTGTCCGGCTGCCACCGCAACGGCTAAAGGGACCGCCCGCCATAGATGCGGCGGTCCCACCGTACGCATTAGGATGCCCCCGCCACACTGGCGGGCGCATCCCGCATTCCTAACATTGCGGCGGGCGGTGCTGTCAGCAGCACCCGCCGCAATGTCAGAAATGCATGCCAAGCATTTGCATGCACAACGTGACAGGCACCACGCGGTGCCTGCCACCTTGTGCATGCAAATGGGTACCCCCCATGTGCACCCTCCACCCCCCAACACCCTGGGGGCCCGCAACAGGCCCCCTGAAGCAAATACTGCATGCCTTTCCATGGCGGCAACGCCACCATGGAAAGGCTGATCTCCGCCACCATCCTAATATGGATGGCGGTGTCTTGCAGACACCGCCACCATATTGGAGCCCTTTTCCGCCCGGTTGCCTGTCAGACCGGCGGAAAACCAGCGGACGGTCTTTCCGTCCGCCGGGGTCCCCCCGCCATCGTAATATGGCGGGGGAAATGGTAGGCGGGCGGTGGGAAATGGCGGGGGATCGCCACCGCCATACGGGCAGTGGCGATCCGCCCGCTATACTAATAGACCCCAAAGTAATTAAAATGTATTTAATACCCACCCTTTACCCCCTTAAAAGTAAAAACAACAGACAAAAAAATAAACAATTACCCAAAATACATATCAAATAATTAACATTAATTAACAACTATATATTAATTAATTAAATACAAATTACTTCCCACCCTTTACTCCTATAAACACCAAAACACATACCTAAAATTAATTACACAACTACCATAATTAATTAGCAATTAATTAATTAAAATTAATTAACATCCAATTATTAATTCATCAATTAAAAATAAATTACTTCCCACCCTTAACACCTATAAACACAACACACACCTAAAATGAATTTCACAATTACCATAATTAGTTGCCAATTAATTATTTTAAATTAATTAACAACCAATTAATAATTAATTAATAATAAATTACTTTACACATTTAACACTATAACATCTCAATTTAACAAATATTAATAAATAAAAAATAATCAATACATTTAATATAATTAAATTACTTCCCACCCTATTCCCCTATAAACCCACAACCTGCTACAGAACTAAAGCGCAAAATTCAAATAAAAAAAATGGATAACTACTAAAAATGTAACACATGAAATAAAAATACAAACAATTCTTACACAAAAAAACATACAACACATACATATAAAATATATACTAAAATACATAAAATTAATAAATAAACAATATTTTTAACATCTATATTTTTGCAAATGATATTAAACACTTCGATATTTTTTAAATCGATATTACTTACCTTAAGTCGATATTATTGGCCACGATATTCTTGCTGTCGACATTTCTGACCCACGATATTTGCAACTCGATATTTGTGATTCAATATTCTGGGGTCGATTCCGATTCGGGCCGGAAAAGCACCGACCGACTCGGAGCCGGAAAATTACCGACCGACACGTACCAGTGGCGCCCGACACGCCAAGTACGATGCAAGCCGCGATAAATCCGACCGACACGTTAGGAAACCAAGCCGACCGACCGAGCCGCTCGGAAAATAGCAATCCGGCCGGAAAAACACGCGAATCCAACCGACCGACACGCACCCGGAACAAATCCGACCGAATCGTACCCGCCAACTCCAAACCGCAAAGTACGATGCAAGGCGCGAAAACACGACCGAGTCGGACGGAGGACAAGCCGTACGACCGACACGCATACAAAACCGAGCCGAAGCAACACAATACACCGCGACCGACGCGTACGCAGCATACAAAACTGCACAAACACAGCGTGAACGAAACGGAAAACACCGTACGAGACCAATGCAGGGTCCGACTCGGTCACAAGAACGTTTCCAACATACACAAACAGCACAAAGGAAAAATCAACCAAAAAAAGGCCAAACAAGCAATTACCAAGCCAATAAATACTGGGGGGTGGGGACAGAGAACAAAGACACACCCACAACTCCACCTATATAAAGGACACAAATCACTACCATGAGCCTTTGCAAATGCCATTCCACTGCCAGCACCCAAGAGAAAGCAACCACACACCCACAGCTCATCCCTCACACAAGCCACACACCATCAGCACACCAACAAATACCTACCTCACATACACCCAGCACAACACACACCCACACACCCTCACCTGCACACCAACACACACATCACCCACCATCACCACCCATCACCATGCCCCCCAAGAAGAATCCCAAGTTCCTAGATAGTGAATTGGAAGTCATGGTAGACGAGATCCTCAGGGTGGAGCCACAGCTGTTTGGCACTCTGGTCCAACAGACCCCCATGTCGCAGAAAACCAAGATGTGGGAGAGGATCATCAACAGGGTGAACGCCCAATCACCATGTCGGCGCACAAAGACGGACATCCAGAACAGGTGGTATGACGTGCGCAGGAGGGTACGGGACCTGCTGAAGATAGACTACATCAACAGCCAACACACCGGCAGTGGCCCTCCTGCCAAGCCAATATACCTCAGGCCCTGGGAGGAGAAGGTGCGGGCCATCCTTCCGCCAGTGAGCGTATATGGACTAGAGAACATCCCAGAGCCTGGTGAGTACACAACAAATGTACACAATAAACTTCCACAAAACACACAC